>ML776677.1:660780-676239 GCA_009831015.1 Picea engelmannii | reverse complement strand
TTACAGTAAACAAAATACAATAAGAACCTGGTACAATAGCAACTCCAGAATGAAGAAGATATCCAAGCTCTAACTGCCAGAAGCACAACAGGATGGTGCGCCCCCCCTGAAACTGCCAGATCTGCTCCAGAATCCAACTGAGACGCCAGAATGGAAAACCCCTCCACAGGAATGATCCTCCTGCTGCTGTCCTCACTCTGCAACTGACATCAAGGAAATCTGATGGCTAGAAACCTCTCCAGGAAGCAAACAGCCTGCCAAAGCCATGCGCCCTCCTCAAAGTAGAAGTCTCTCCAATAAATAAAAGAAGAAAGTTGCTCCAAGCTGCCATGAATGAATGCTAGCGGCCTCCTCTTCCTCTCCTCATGCAACAAACCTCATCTCCAAAGCTCAAAAGCCCCTCCTCTCATGAACAAAAGCCTCCTTGAACAATGCGCCCCTCCTTTAGCTCCTTTGCCCCTCTTTAGGCAAGAATAGGGTAACATAGATTTGGATGGATGAGATCATCCCAAATCAATGGATAAGATCACTCCACATAAATCTAATCCAAAACCCACTTTTGGGTTAAGTTCCCTAAGTCTACTCATGTCTCCTCAAAATCACCAAAAAGGTAATTTAATGTTCACTTTTGCCAAAAGTGACATAATGTACTTTATCCAAAGTCAAAGTACAAATAGACATAAAGTACTAGAACAAAGTGATATGAACCTTCCCACATGTGCTAAGGAGGGCTAAACACATGGGGAACACCTCCTCAGGTACAAAACTCAACATTTCCTTCTATCGATTTTGAACGCATCCCTGGATACCCAAACAAGTTTAAGGAATAATGGTCATAGAACTTTCCAAAATTCGAAGGATTGATCATTACTCATATTGTAAAGTTCTTGAAATACATACAAGGAATGGGGGAACATGAGGATATACAAATAATACGGTTTATATGTTCCCTGACATTTGAATTACAAGATTGGATCAAAGATTGTTGCAAACGAAAAGGCATATCTTCCCTCATAGATCTCATTAGCATATATCTTGAGTATGGGAACCCACACTCTCAAACATATGAAGGCATTCTTCAAGAGCTCGCGACATCCCTTGAAGAAGAAGGATTCTTCTTTGACTCGCTCATAGAAGACCTCGGGAATGCTCATCCCCAAGAAGATAAAGATATGATTGAAGAACATGATCTTACAGACGAGATTCATGAAGAAGGTGACTGAATCCTTGAGGAGGAGCAAGAATCACCTATAAATCCATTAAAGAAGATGAAGATAGTACATTGGAATTTGCTCCACCAGTTGAAGAACAGTGGGAAAAATTCTCCTGAAAGTTGAAGAACAGTGTTAAATAAGATAAGAAGTTTTGCAGGCAATTCGTTGATCGCTGCAGAGATGTACAACTTTTGATTGACCTTTGTGCACTAAGGTGAGGAGAGCATGACCTCATATCAGAAAGGTATGAGCAATCTCGACTCTCAATGATTCAGTGGAGCAAGAACTCGCTAAAGCATATTGTGGCGTAAAAACACTATGTGCCAGCATACAAGAGAAATATGATCAGCCTTGGGTTTTATCCAAGATGTTGGAGTTTGACAAAGATGGAGGAGAATGGAATGATTCATAAGAAGATATAAATCTTGACGAAGTTCGCCCTCCAGACGATCAAGCAAAGGATGGAGAATTTATTAACGAAGAACCTCCATATCTTGAGCATACCTTGGATGAGAGTCTTGAAGATCACACATTTCCAAGGAAAGAACCTAAGGAAGAGATTTATGAGGGTTACCTATTGAGATTTGGGTACCTTGGAAAGTGGTCCCCATGTGTTTATGAGTCTCTAAACACAAAGGGGGAGACTATTACCCTTGTACTTTACTTTATGATTCTAATTTCACTTTGACTTGGGAGATTTAAGTCAAAAGTGAAATATGTCACTTAAGTCATAAAGTGACAATTAATTCACAAAGTGGGTGAATTAATAGACATAAAGCAACTAAGGAAAGTGGGTTTCCTTAGTGAGATTTTTGGATTAGATCTCACCCATTGATTAGACTTGGCTAGATTGGATCTAGGCCATTGATCTTTTAGGGCTTGGCCAAAGGAGGCTAAAGGAGGGTATAGTGCATTTTTAAGATTCATTCTTCACTTGTGAGAAGAGGAGAAGAGGAGGAGAGCTAGGGCGCATTTCTCAAGGAGAGGAGGGCGCACTTGTATGAGGGTTTGAGGAGGAATCTTTTGTTGGCTTGAGCTTGCATGGAGAGGTTATCCATGGAGGTTTAGCTTCCATCCTTGTGAGGGCGCATGCTACATGGAGAGGGGCACATTTACTAGAGGAGGCACGCATCTTGAGGAGAAGAAGCGCATCTAGAGGTGGAGGGCGCTCCTTGTGGTTGGTTCCATTTTGTTGAGGAGAGGATTTCTTGATAGGAGATGGAGGGCACATAGCAAGGGAGGATTCTTTCTTGGTTTGAGTTATTGCTTGAGTAGGGGCGCATTTGAGAGGAGGAGGGCGCATTCTTGAGAGAGGGAGCATCCTTCTATCTTATGGGAGACACCTACTTCATGGAGAGTTTCACTTCACTAGCTTAGGCGCACTCTAGGGAGTAGAGAGCGCAAGGGTGAAGGAGAGGGAGCTACATACGAGTTTTGTGTGAGGAGGGGGCGCACCATCTTCATGTGGGAGGTTTTCTTGAGAGGAGAAGACTATTACAAAGGCAAGCAAAAGTTCAAAGACAAGCAAGAGAAAAGGCAAAGCAAAGGATCGGGATAAAGACAAAGCAAGCAAAAGGAAAAAAGGCTCACCAAGGCAAGGCGCGCCTTACTTCACAAGGCTTGTGGGAAAGTCTTCGAGGAACTCCAAGGCACTAGAGAGTGGTTGCTATTGTAGCAGGTTCACTTGTATATGTTTCCTGTGTTGTACATTTTTCTTTGAGGCTTTATATCTGCTCCAAACTGATTTTCCCCATGGGGGGGGGGGGGGTTTCCAAGGTCATGTTGACCAAAAATCTGTGTCAAATTTATGCGTTTAGATGGTAGTGTTATGTGTTTTAATCTGTATTGCATGTGCTAACATTGAGTAAAGAAAACACTTGCAAGGGCACCTTAAAAGAGCACTTAACCATCAAATATTGAGCAGAAAATTTGGTGACTGTTTGCTGTCCTAAAAACAGCAAGAAAAGACAGCCACACAGTTGAAACTTAGAGCCATACTAAGGTCAAGGACAGACCTTAGATGGCAGCCTCATAGGACCTCGGAAAATCTACATTACCAAGCCCTTGAAAAGAAGCAAGAATCACCTCATGATTCCACCGAAGACAACGAAGATTTGATCAAAGAACGAGAGCCTGAAGAGGTGACTCAAAAGAAAGGCCACCAAATACACAAAGTAGAACGCGAGCTGCCCTATGAACCTCTTAAAGAACACTTCAACGAACCACGCCATGTTGAAGACCAAATCCTCGAAGAAGGCCCTCATGAAGATAAAACATCGATAGTTGCTCCTCTATCTAATGAAGATGAAGTCATCCAAGCTTCCATTCCTCCTGCACGTGACGAAAAGAACACGGTAAGTTATACTTCTTTCCAAGTTTTTGATGTTGCTTCATTTCATGATATGGAAAGTGAAGAGGTTCTAGAGGAACCCTTAGATGCATTAGACCCTTCATGCTATAATAAAAGTGATGATATGATTGAAAACATTGATGATTTTATACACATTGGGAGATGAAGATGGGATATGAATCTTTTCAGTTTTGATGGAGATCCTATCTACGATGTTGAGGGTTCTTTTCAGAGAAGGAACATAGAATTGTTGCCTTTAGAACAACCATATGTGATTGTTGATGATTTAAATGTGTGGCAACATGAGACGATATGATCATAGATTTGTTCCAACCACCCAGGGATGAATTATTGCAGCACTTTCATAATGATTTCCGGTCACATCTTGGAACGTTGGATACATATTCTTTTGAGCACTTGGATTTATTCTACGAAGAAGATTTTCCACCACCTTTATGCTCTAACTTTGGTGAAGATGAGGCCACGATTTGCCCAGAACAAGATTTTCATGACGAAAGTTACCAGCCTTCTTGCAATTCTACTACAGATACAGTTGGGAGTTTTCGTCCTGATGGTGATTTGTCTATGGGGCAAAGTTGTTTTCAACCTATGTTTTGTTGCAAGAATTTTAAGTCTCACATAGAAGACCAACAAGCCCTAAGTTGTAATCCAAAAAAAATTCTTGAGGCCTTTTACCCATGTCTAAGTATTCATCCATCCCATCCTTGGTTAATCATCATGCATTCATCAGATTTATTTCCACCCCATGCCAAACCTTAGGGACTAATGAGAGCCAGGATAGTCAACCTTCAAAGCCTTTAGGTCAGCCCTATGAGCCTTCATCTCATCACAACCCTATTCAGAAATGGATAGAGCAATCCCGTGGGAATGTACCTTGGGCCTCGACATAATATTGTTCCTCCCTACCACCCTCATGAGACTGATTCTATTCTTAGCTCTATCTTAGTGGTTATCGCGACTCATAATTATTTTGTGCTTGATATATTTTTGTTTCGGTTTGTAATTCAGCACAAAGAAATAAATTTTCATTTTGACCAAATGTTGGGATGGATTCACTGGTTATATGATTATACATAGCATTTCAATCAACACATAGCATTATGTTAAGTAGGTCATTTGCATCCTGCATCGCATTTGTATATACTTGCATTATGCATCCATGCTAGTATAACCTTGCATTCTCTTGCATATACATTTCATTTTCATTTGTATATTATGCATCCAAGTTAGGAACTTGCATTGTTCATTATTTTTTCTTTCCAGCATGATTTTTTATTTACTACTAACCCTGATGGATCGCATCCACTAGCCTATACTTCAAAAGTGTTAGTGTTGTTAGAAGTGGGTGCAGGATTACAAGTCTTGGACAACCAGAAATGTTGAGGTTCTCATGCGTTCTATGGTGAGCACATGTCCCCATGTTGGAGACAAATCTTACCCCCCTCCCATGTCTAGGAGTAACGAGAGGAGATCATGCCTCATAACCCACAATGGAAACAATGATCTCGACCATGATAATGATCAGCATGTCCACAGATAACAGCCCAGCAACCCTCCTCAGATTGCCTCTTCTACTACAAATCAGCCAAGCTCATCACATCCAATCAGCTCAATGCATGGGAGATGGTAAGCCAGTCACCATGAGGTATGTTAGTCCTTTCATGCGAAGTATCATGCTTAATTTACTAGGCAAGTGGATGAGGATCATTGGTTGAAGTTGGATAATGGATCACTGATTCATGAAGTTATGTTTGTTTCCTTGTTTCACCTTGGTGGCCTAATCTGTACCCTAATCTCATGTTATCACCAGAATATGTACCCTAATATCGTGTTATCACCAACATCTATACCCTAATCTTGTGTTGTCACCACCCAGAGAAAAGGGGTACTATTGAGGGGCCCTCACAAGGGTAACGTTTTGTTCCCCACCATACTTAACATTTTCCATCCTGGAGCCTATAGCAGTGTACTAAACTTCGGTAATGGGTCATGGTCCATTCTCTCATGAGAAGAGGGGTTGAAGGCCCAAAGGTTGATTGCAGTTGCTGCTAAAAGAATAAAATAATGATGCTAAAGAAAGAAAGGAATGATAGCAAAGGACTCTAAAAAGTCGGTCCAAACTTGAGCTCTACCCTTTCCACGTTCGCCCCAGTCTCAAGCAATAATTATAGCTTGAAACTTTATAAAAGGGGACTTGCAAATATGATAAGAGGACAAATAAAAAGGCGGATAAAGGGGTTTGGAAAAATGTAGCACTTAGAAAGTGGTAACTCAAGCAAGAGCACCCTCCACAAAAGCACTAGCAAAAATGGATTTAATGACACCAGAAGCAATAAAGAAAGCCCAACACGTACCACTATCACACTTACTCTTGAAGGGTTCTTTTCATTCACTGTTTCCATCGGGACATATCCCTCTACCTGGGTCTTTTCTTTCACTATTTTAATTGGCACACCAAATAGGGTTTGATGAAGGCCCTACCATATTCAAACTTGCCAACTTACATAAAGTCCTGAGTTGGTGTGATATTTGAAGGGGATACTGAACCGAATTGTTCATGTGGCTTGTATCTTAAGTAACGGTTTACTTTGCATGATTTAAAGACTTGTATATCTTATGAACATTGGTTTACTTGATTTCATATTCTATTTTGATTTGGATTCCCCTGACATGGTTCTTTGAAGGACACCCCAAGCTTTCACCCAGGACCTTGTGCCTTTATTGCAGGATATGGCATGTGTGATGCAGAGCAATGAGTCACCCAGTGACTTGACACATTCCAACATGGGTTGTCACATCTTCAGGACATTGGACGATGGATAGATGGGCTTGATTTTCGACAGATTTGGTCATGGTGGCACAGAGTTGGGCAGAAAGCCCACACCCTAGGCTCTACACCCCGAGGCTATCTTGCACTAGATGGACGACGCTGCATAGAGAGATGATTGGAGGATGCATAGAGATGATGTACAGCCTTCTCCTTTTCGAACACCACCCCTTGCACCTTGGACGTTGGGAATTTAAATGATGATGTCGTGGTAGGGTTTGATAGAGATGACGGGGTTTGTTCCCACTTGGATGCCAGTGATGACTTTGAGATGGGGCGTAGCATTCTTCCACCACACTTGTACATCAGGCGATGACACATGGCCTTGGAGAGGCCCCCCTAGCCCATTGGGGGGATGACGTCACCACAAGTGTGACCATTTATGAATTATTTTTTACATTTTGACATTTGTAAAGGCAAATCTGAGGGGTCAACCTCACTAAGAGACATGTATTTTCACTTTTGTGAGTTTTGGAGCGCTAGGATTTCCTTATAAATAAGGTTAGCGCTCCTCTCATTTTTCATCATCACTTCCTTGCTCATTTGTGGTGGGGCAACTTTAGAAAAGTTCGTTATTTCTCTCTTTTGTATCTTGCATCTCATGCGCTATCTTTGGAGGAAGATCTTTGTGGATGTTCTTTGCTTTCTTGGATGATGTATTGCTGCAAATAGGATTTTTCTAGCCTAGCAACGACTTGGATAAGTAAGTAATTACTACAATTTCATGTCATTGCTATTGTTTTAAGGTGTTAATTACTATTTTGTTGCATGTTACTTTGTCTTGGTGAAACCCTAGGAAGGAGACATAAGTGTTTCTCTCCTTCATATGCTTTGTTGTCCAAGTTTTGTGAAAGCATTCTTTGCTAGGGTTTAAGAACCTAAGGCCCAAGAGGATTTGCACCTTAGGGTTTAGATCCTAGTCTTTGATCCTTGATCTAGATCATCTAGAAGAAGAAAAATGGCACCTACGGCCCAAGAGGATTTGCATGCTAAGGATCATTTTCTTGAAGGTTTAGTCCTAAGGCCCAATAGGGTTTGCATCTTAGCGTTTAGACCTCACTCTTCTTCATCATCTAGTTCAATCTTCAATGTTTTGCATGCTTGACTCCATAAGCCCTAAAAGACAATGGTACTAGTCTAAAGCTATTCTTGTGGTGAATTGCATTTAGAATTAGCATTCTCTCTCTCTCTCTCTCTCTCTCTCTCTCTCTCACTGATCTTACTAACTTCTCTAACCCTAAATTTAGCAAACTAATGCTATTTATTGTTGTTGTTACAAAAGTTTGCTATAGCCACTTATTTTTACTCCGGTTTGTTGCATACACACTTGGAAAAGTGGCTTAAGATACTCAAAATTTACATCTAGCAATTGGATAATATTGTACATGTTGAAGGCTTGTTTTTCATGTTAAATTGCTACATTTCTGAGTACTATTTCTTGTTGTTGTTGCAAAACATTAATCGTTGTTGTACACTTGTTTTACTGTTGTAATTTGTAACAACCATTGAATTTATTGATCATCTAGTGTCTAAGAGATCATCTTTGAGCTTTATAACTTGGTAATTGTCTATATTATACTTCAAATTGTTTATTGTCTCGTACAAATGGAATAATTGTCTCGTTACCTTTATTTTCTCTCCTAAACCTAAACCTAGCCCTCAGGTGACTAAGATAGGGGGATGTAGGGTTGGCTAATCTTGCTATTTGATCCCTTGAGGTCACCAAGGAAGCCTCCCTTGTGGTGGACCTCCTTCCATCACTAAAACGAGGGAAGTCTCTACTTAGGTGACAATGGTAGACTTACAATTGTTACACAAGGTTGGGATCTTGTGGAGGGCTTTGCACAAGTACAAATCCAGTGATAACAGGTACATCATAAATTTTGGGATTCTCATGCACTATTCTCCTAAGAGTACATGTCCCCAAGTTGGAGCCAGTTGTTACGCCTCATATTGGCATGAGTGGTAATTGCATATTTTTAGCACTAAATTGCAAGGATGTCGATGGACTACAAATACTCAGGAATTAGTTTACTTGAGGATAGTACTTCGTGGATGAATGATCTTCCATGATGTTACTTGAGGATGGGTGAGCATAGTGATTATTGTTATAGCGCAAGTTGTAGGTTGGACAAAGCCTGGCCCAACCACAAAGCAAGTGCTACAACTTGGGAATCCTACACCCAATGTCACCTCGATGTAGGTCCCGCACTTCAAGGGTGACTAGATCACTCTAGGGAGGGAATCCCGGTGACCCTAGGGGGAAAGAGATGGATGAAGGGAACTGTAAGGAGAAGTCCCCTGGAAGGTCAAGTGATGGAAGAAATGATTGGTTGAAAATGGTAAGTGAAGAAAGGTAAATGGATACCAAATAAAGAGATAGTTATCGGTGCACCTGTACTTGCCCGAGACAAAAGAAAAGACACTTTTCCAACCAAGTATAGTAATGGATCAGCAAGTTAAGCTCGATGTCCCTAAAATACAGCAACATACAAGTTAAGTAAATCAGCAATAGATTACATCCAAATCAGCGAGTAAAAGGTCTATATTAGTTAGAAATGTAAACAATAAAACTAGTAACCAATGTGGACCGAAAATAGCACTTCAAGACTAAATAAAGATGGCTGTCATAAAAGTAAGTTTCTGCAGCAGTATATCAGCCTTATGGTTGTAGCATTCAATGAAGTACAACAGCAAATCTGACCATCAAAAAGTGCCAAAATCTAGCCCAATAGATGCACCTAGGTTAGTAGGTTAAACTAGCAAAGTTAGAGGGTTAGTCTAGGGTTAGTTTGTGAGATATTAGCAGTTAGGGTTAGAGTTTAAACTTTAAAGCAGCCCTAATGGCTGTAGGTTAGTTTTACTATAGCAATAAGAATTTGTGGGAGAAAGAGGACGCCCTAAGGGAGGAAGAATCCCCAAAGCATCAAGATCACTATCCAAAAGAGACAACTTCAAAACTTGAAATTTGTACGTTTACCAAGGCAGCAATTTATTTCTCCCGTGCAATAAGTAAATGGCTAGTGCCTTTAAGAAAGGGTTAATGAAGTCAGGAGAATGTGAAGAAGCAAGATAGGATACTTCCTTGGGGGTGTAAGCCCTTTTACTCCCAAAGGCAAGCTTCTCTTAGCTAGGGTTTCAAGTTTCAATTAGGAGGGTGTATGCAATTATACACCTCTTAGTAAACCTTTATGAAGCAATATTCCCTTAGCAATAAAATGGTGGAAACACAAGTAGGGGTGTATGCCCTTATACTCCCTACTTGGATCAAGCAAATAGAACCTCTAACTTGTACAAATGATAATACAATGAAATAAATGGCACCTTCAAGCATTTAAAAGGCAATAAAAGCTAGACTAACCACCAAAAAGCAATGAAGAAAGCCTTCCAAGGCTAGCGACGATCCCCATCAACCATAACCAAGACATAGCCATAAACAAAGGCACAAGACAGAGAAATAGCCAAAGAGAGCAAAAATTCCAGTCCAAGAGCCTCTCACAATGGAGAGTTATGATTAAAATAAGATCGTATGATCTCTATTTATACAAAATGTAGCTAACATAGTTTGTCCACAAATTAAGGAGTAAACCACAAGATTAGGGGTCAACAACCCTAATCTTTCCCCCTTAACAAAGTAATATTAAACAATTCACTTAAAATTTCACTTTTTGCACAAATAAAACCCTAATTTAGGAGGACGTCACCCCTTTAGGGAACGTTTTGCCACTTTGAGGAAGTCGTTGGTGCTGGAGAAGCATGGGTAGGCCTCCAAAGGCCACATGTCAAGCATCTAAGCACTCTCATCATGGTGAAGACCTTTCTCCTCAAATGTCCATGTGCCAAAAGAGTGGCATCTCACCACCATGTCCTAGCCCCAAAAGCATGACGTCAAGCTCAAAAATAGGACGTTTTGCACCTCCTAGGCAAATCATTTAGCAAGTGAGGGTTGGGCTGGGTCGTCCAAGTCATCATCAAGGCCTTCCAAGTTTGATCTCTCTCATTCGGCATGCGGGACCCTAGCATCCAACCTGTGGGCTTGCATCCCCATGGAAGCCCAAGCTAGCCTTGTTCTCCCAATATTGTCCACCAACTAGGTCCTGCAAAGACAAATGAGCACGCTCTCCAAGGATCTCAAGTCATAACATCATGATAAGTGAATCCAATCAATAAATAAGCCATCTAAGCATGTACATCAAAGATCACTATATCAAACAATTAACAGCTCAAAGACACTATGCGACTTGTCAAGCTTAAATGTGGGAGGGTTGACGAGGTGTCCTATTGGGTAGATCTTGCCCTAGGTCAAGGAGAGTTTCCAAGAGATCCTTCTCTAATCCATGTAAAGTGGATGAAGTGGTTGGGGTCAAAACTCAATGGGCATAGGGATCATGACATATAAGGGGTCATAGTGTCTCATTCATGGGTGCCTTTATAGAGGGTGTGTGGTACCTTCGTCCGCAATGCACTTTTTCCAAGCCCGTCAATTTGTCTTTTATCTTTATTTCTTTATTTTCTTTCAATATAGCATAAGGAGATCTTGAAGGTCATTGCCCTGGCGTGGTGACCAGGTGGTGGCACTGTCACCCACAAACACCTAATGGAAATGAGAAGGTTGGCTCGTGATGAGACCCCCTTTCTCTCAACCATGCAACTGAGAGCCCTTACCCTGTTTTGGTGACTAGATGATGGTAATGTCATACCACTAGATATTCATGGACGTGATAGGTCGGCTCGTAATGAGACCTCTTATCTTTCAACTAACCTTTTAAGCATTCTTTATTATATTGTGGGTCCCCTTTATTCAAAGATAAGTGTTTCAAGGATTTCTTGGGTGATCCCTGGGCGAAGCATCTGGAAGGTTTATACAAGGCTTTTATCTTTTACCCAACATGAACACCTCTAGGCCTTTATCCCTTTCTTCCCATAGCATGAGGGACAACCCCTTCTTGAGTCAATACACCCTAAAATCCCAAGAGATAAGGAAATGGAGGGGAATAATGATGGAAAGTGGTAAGTATGGTCGGGAGCAGTACGATGTCTCATTAAGGGAGTTCCCAGTAGCAAACCCATCCCCAAGGAAAACCACTTACTAGGGAACAATGTCAACCACCAAGGTGAAGCAGGGAAAAAGGCATAATGTCCAAGTATATATCATGAAATCTAGAGCAATCTAAGATACAAAATACTCAACTGGCTTAAATATTGAAATGATGCTCACCATAATACTGACTTGTACCTCATGGAGCAAGACCCACTACCTTCTGGAAGCCAGCTGATGTGGTGGATGCCATCTGGAAAACTGTGACCATCTATGGTGGTGAGAGGGGTTTCCATCTGTGCAAAAGGGTATTGTTGTTCATGTAATCTCTGTTATCGCACAGTTTGTAGTTAGGATAATGGATTGATGAAAAGAGGTCAAACTGGCATAACTGAACCAATCCCACCCACTGTCACCTCGATGGAAAGGTTCTTTTTGTTTAGGGAGGTAAGGCCCAGGGGAGACGTCCCCAGTGACCTGGGGTTTTGAGAAGGCAAAGGGTTTAGCAAGGCTAAGTGATAATAATCCCCCTCACAAGTCACCACCTGATCAGAAAGTCCAACTTATAGCCAATAAAGATAACCGGAAGTAATAACCAAGAAGAGTACCCGCCTGAGACAAAGAAACAAAGAAACTAGGCATATGCAAGCTTGCTTGCTAGTTAGTACTTAATATAATCAATGACTTTTCTGATAATAAGCAATTGAGCAATAATATTGACGAAGTAAATCAATGTTTGTACAATAGCAATGATTACAATATCACTTCTCAATACTTGCTAAAGAAACTTGTCATTCGATGTAACAAAATCAAAACTTCATAAACAATGCCTTAACCAACCATTCAATTGCTTTAAAAGTAAAATGAAAGCTGCACAAAGGTGTTTTATAGCACAAGAAGGTGGCAGCAGCAATAGGGTTTGTAGAAATCAGTTTAAGCTGGGGTTAGTAAGAGTTACACTTTGTTCAAGGTGTTTGATTGTTTGTATGATCAAGGTGCTCAACACAATGGAGGTCTTAGATCAGTGCCTTACTAGGGTGAATGGAGTCAAGAAGGGCTACAAATGTTGAGGGTCATGATGATAGTAATAGGGCTAGAGACAAGAGGGTTTGGTGTCAAAGTGTCGCTAAAGTGAGGCTTTAACAAGTCAAACCCTAGGGGAGACGGCTCACTAGGGTGTAGGTGACCTAGGCCCTAATGCGTCTTCCTCCTTCTCTAGCTCAGAAAGACAAATTTTAATGGCTAGCTTGATATGGCTGAAGACAAGAGGGTTAAATGTTGAGTTGTTGCTAAAGCAAGGCCTCAACAATGAAACCCTAGGGGGAAAGGCTCACTAAAGTGTAGAATAGCTAGGCCTTAGTGATTTCTCCTCCTTCTTCAGCTCATTGACAAGAACAAGATGGCTAGGCTAGGCTTGAAGACTAAGATTAGAGTGTTGCAATGGCAAGGCTCTATCTTACTTCAGCAAATCAAATGGCTCATTTACTTGATAGGGACATGAGACAAGGACCTTTAACATGTGCTTGTCACCTAGGGTTTTAAATTAGCAAGTTATAATAACAAAATGCAAATAAACAACACTACAACCATTCAATCAAGAAGTTTTGCAGAAATTTACTCACATTTAACCAAGAAATCACATAACCATACCCTAGTTGTAAACCTTCCACCAAGATAAATGCCAAAAATAGCCAAACAAGCTTCCTTCAACAAGTGCGCCTTAGAATTTCAGCCCAAACCCTAGAATAAGGCGCAAATTTCAGACCTCACCAAGTGGTGAGTGAGTTGTGATGAAAACAATGAAGGTACAAACCCTCAATTTATAGTGTACCAATGACCTAAATTACATTTTAGGTCATTAAAAGGCCGACAAGGCCAAAATACCAAAATCATACTATTTTACATTAAATGCTTAAATTAAAACCCTAATCAAGCAATAGAGAGATGTCATCCCCTTTCTAGGGTGACGTTAGCCCCTTCTAGGGAAAATGCAGCATCCTGGAGCAAAACGTTAGCCCTCCTTGGGCTTCTCCAAGCTGCCACACATGCCAAAACTGCCAGAGCTACCTCCCAAAACATCCATACTGCTGGGTGACGTCATGGGCATCCTAGGAGACGTCCTGGGCCTTCCAAGGCCATGTTCCTGTGGAGAGGGCTCAACCCCCCCTAGGTACAGGTCTACTCAGCTGCCTCTAGTGGATTCTTCTGCTCCTCCCTGGTACAAACGCTCTGCCCTATCTCTGCCCTCTCCTGGGGTCTCAGCATCCGTCTGGTGGGCTCTTCAGCCCCATGGAGGTCCGAACTTATCATCTCCCCATGTGTGCCTGTCCAACACGGTACCTGCCCATCGGGCATGATCCTACACATCAACAGCTACGCCCTCCATGGGCTAATAAGTCACAGGGATCATAGCAATGTCAACCACATCTAATCATCAATATTTATTAAACATGTGCATAAAACCCCTTTACCCTAGTCTAGTGCTCCAACAGATTATACAACTCTGCAATACAAGTTTGGGGGAAGTGACAGGATGTCCTATTGGGCTAGTGTCTACTGGTAGAGGCATGTTTCGGGAAAGGATCAAATCCAAGTCATGTAGGTGGGTGAGGTGGATGGGGATGCCTAGGCAAAAGGTGCAGTGATAGCAGGGATGGCTCACCAGTGGGTGCCTCTATGGAGGATGAGTTGCACCTGTCATGGATGCAAATATTTCCAAGCCCATTCATGCCTTTTAATCTTCATTTTTTCCAAGATGCTAATCAAAGGACACTGCCCTGGCTTGGTGACCCATGGTGGCAATGTTAGCCACAAACATTTCACGGAAATGAGAAGGTTGGCTCGTGATGAGACCCTCTTTCTCTTGGCTATGCCACCAAGAGCCACTACCCTAGCGTGGTGACCAGATGTTGGTAGTGTCATACCGCTAGATGCTCATGGACCTAATAGGCTGGCTCGTGATGAGATCTCCTATCCTCTAACTAGGTCTTGTCTTATTGTTTTTTTTATCTTTTTATTGCTTTTTCTCTCAAGAAGCTAGTCAAGGGACACTGCCCTGGCTTGGTGACTAGTGGTGGCAATGTTAGCCACAAACATTTCACGGAAATGAGAAGGCTGGCTCGTGTTGAGACCCCCTTTCTCTTGGCTATGCCACCAAGAGCCACTACTCTGGCGTGGTGACCAGATGTTGGTAGTGTCATACCGCTAGATGCACATGGACCTAATAGGTCGGCTCGTGATGAGACCTCCTATCCTCTAACCAGGTCTTGTCTTATTGTTTTTTTTATCTTTTTATTGCTTTTTCGCTCAAGAAGCTAGTCAAGGGACACTTCCCTGGCTTGGTGACCAGAGGTGGAAATGTTACCCACAAGTACTTTCATGGAAATGAGAAGGTTGGCTCATGATGAGACCCCCTTTCTCTTGTCCATGCAACCAAGAGCCACTACCCTGGCGTGGTAACCAACTGCTGGTAGTGTCATATCGTTAAGCACCCATGGACCTAATGGGTTGGCTCGTGATGAGACCCCCCATCACTCAACTGTTGAAATAATGTAACTGTGAAGAGCATTCTTATTATTATTGGATTAAATCCCCATTGCGGATTAATCATGTCATTATTATTATTATTGTTATTGGATTAATCCCCATTGTGGATTAATCATGTCGGTAATTGTATAAGGACCAAATCCCCTTTTGCGGATTGGTCATCGGACAATTATAAAGGGCAGAATAAGAAGTCAGCCCCAACAGTTATTATGGAAGAACCAGAATTAATTAAAGGTGGGTTTACCCACCCAGAGTGAGAGGTCGGCCCTGCCAGTGGTGAACTTTCACATGTGCCAGTTTTGTATATATAGGAGGCTAGCGCCTCACTTCTAACACACAACTCACTTGCTCATTCTCTTATGAGGCAAGCTGCAATTACCAGTTGGAGAGAGGGAGAAGAGTAGCGCATCTCTTGGGGAGGACTATCTGTATTGGTTTGAGTTATCTCTTGAACATTGTATAA
>ML776677.1:628048-648649 GCA_009831015.1 Picea engelmannii | reverse complement strand
GGAGTGTTGAAATAATGTAACTGCGAAGAGCATTCTTATTATTATTGGATTAAATCCCCATTGCAGATTAATCATGTCATTATTATTATTATTGTTATTGGATTAATCCCCATTGTGGATTAATCATGTCGGTAATTGTATAACGACCAAATCCCCTTTTGTGGATTGGTCATCGGACAATTATAAAGGGCGGAATAAGAAGTCGGCCCCAGCAGTTATTATGGAAGACCCAGAATTAATTAAAGGTGAGTTTACCCACCCAGAGTGAGAGGTCGGCCCTGCCAGTGGTGACCTTTCACACGTGCCAATTTTGTATATATAGGAGGCTAGCGCCTCACTTCTAACACACAACTCACTTGCTCATTCTCTTATGAGGCAAGCTACAATTACTAGTTGGAGAGAGGGAGAAGAGTGGCGCATCTCTTGGGGAGGACTATCTGTATTGGTTTGAGTTATCTCCTGAACATTGTATAAGCTATTTATGATAAGGAAGTTTTTGCTGGGTTTTCTTCCCCTAGAGGGTTTCCCATGATAAATGTTGTGTCTCTTGTGAATGTGTATTTCTCAGTGATCTTGTTCTTATGATGCTCTTATCTATTGAAATGCAAAGAACTATAATAATGGCATAAACATTAACATCAACTAGGTCTTGATTTATTTTGTACCGGTCCCTATGTTTCTTGCTGAGAAGCCTTTTATTGCTTTCTCGGGGATCCATGGGTAAAGCATCTCGAGGTTTTATTCTTAGGCTTTTATTTTCAGCTGCTCTTACCCCCCAAGCCTTTAGCCCATTCTTCCCACAAGGTAAGGTACAACCCCTAAATGAATGGCTAACCCTATGCCCAGACCAATGTAACGGGATGGGTGAGCGGGAAATAAGATGGAAAGTGGTATGTCTGACAGGAACAGGCGATGGATTTTAAGAAATCCCCCCAATGGCAACTCAAAACCTACGGACACAAACTTGCTAGGGCATCCTATCATTCCCCCCAGACATGGTCAAGTGGACAAGCATAAGATCCAAACACCTATTAGAAACAAACGAATCAAATGCACATATTCAAAGGTTTTGAGGATCAGAATGACACATACCATGATACTCGAACTCATTACCTCAAGGAGCAAGAACCATCTCTGATGCAGGACCAAGCCGAAGGTGATGAATGTTGTTGTTGTTGCTGACAAAGTGGAGGCACTGAAAAGGAGAAAAGATGGGCCCTCCAAGGCCATGCTAAAGTTGATCTGGCTCTCGGTACTCCATGTCTAGGACCTGTGGGCCTCGAGACATAATCTCCTACTTATCCCTGAAAGTGGGGAATAACAGTCTCTCGACACTCCATATCTCCAACCTGAGGGCCTCGAGGCATAATCTCCTTAGTTATCCACAAAATGGGGATAACAATTCTCCTTGATGTTGATGTGGTTGATAGTCTTGGTTGCCTTGGTTGGTTTTGTTTTAATCACTTGATTATGATGCTCCTGCTGTTATGTTATGGTGTTGGTTATCTTCATGCCATGGGATCAGTTTGGTGTTGGTGTTAATTCCTTACTTCATTGTACATTTCCTTGCATATTTGTATAGAAGCTTGGTCATGGTATGACTCTTGTGCTAGAGTGCTCTAGCATTTTAAGCATCTATTGTACTTTTATGATATTAAAACACTAGACAAATAATCTCCTAGAGTACTCACCTACTTGCCTTGTTTTGGAACACCCGGGTGCTTTGATGAGGGTTTTGGTGATGACATGTTTTGATGGAGCGCCACAGTGTTTTTGACATCTATTACACTTTCATGATGATACTTTGTTTCATAGACAACTCCTTTGGTAGAGTTCCAACCTCTTGAGCATGTTTACATCACCCTGGTGGTTTCTGATGATATGGTGAGATATAAGTCTTGTGTTGAAGCATCCTAGCTTCTGGGATGTCTATTGTATTCCTAAGAGGATGCTTCATGGAATAGACACCCAATCTAGTAGATCACTTACCTCCTTGGCACATTTTTCAGCAACCTAGGCTTTCAAGGCAGCATTTTGGCATGGTTGATGGATCACACAGCTTGGCGAGAGCGCCCTAAGATTTATTGTGTCTATTTTACTCCTATGGCCATTCTTGATGGATTAGACACTTGATCTTGGGGAGCACTCTATTGTTCCTTGGATTTCCAACACTTGGCTTAGCATACAAGGGGTTTTTCAACTTGATCATGGTCATAGATGATATAGCACCCTTGGTGAGGGTTCCCTAGGATTTCTTGTGTCTATCATTGTTTTATGATGATGTTTGATAGAATAAACACTTGTTTTGGTTGAGCACCCTGCTTTTTCATGGATTTCGAGCAATCAATACAATATACAAGGGATTTTAAAATTTTTAGCACATTGATGGAGATGGATCACATAACACCTTGGGTGAGGGCGCCCTGGAGTTTTATGCATCTATTGAGGTCTCATGGAGGTATTATACATGATAGACACTTGCTCTAGTGGAACACTCCACTTCCTCATGGTTTTCTAGGCTCCTAGAGTTTGATTGGAGGGGCCAACCCACTCCTTGTAGCACACTTGACTCCAACACTTGAGCGCATAGCTTCTTGGTTATATTTCCATATTGAGGTTGCACTTTATGATTACTTTACACCTCATCTTCATGGAGCACTTCCTTGCTTGCACACATGTGGAGGCATTTCTCGTAGGTCTATGTTATGGATGGTGGTTGTACACATGTGGAGGTTATTGATGACATGGGACTTGATCTATGGTGTCTACTTTGTGTTATTCATCCTTCTACCTTGAGATCCGCCTCATCTACCTTGATCTCTGATGATTGCATACATTTTGGAACCACACGTGCCACTTGGAGGGTTTCATGGCACATCTATTGAGGTTGGTTACACTTTGGAGTTTGGGCTTGATGACTTGACACATTCCACTTGAACGCTCCACCTCTTGAGGCATCTATTCACTTGAAAAGATTGTGTTGCACATGTTCCTATGCCATTTCTTGGGAACCCCCGCATATTTGGAGGATTTCCACCTTGGGAAGGTGATAGCACATGCACATGGGTGAGGTCCCCTTACACACGTTTCTATGTTATCTTGATGAGGGAATTCACACTTCTTGAGTGTCTATTTGGTCCTCCACCACTACATCTACCTTGGGATCATGCACACATGCCACATGGTGACTATATTGACTCATTCTACATCTTACTTCATGGAGCGACCTAATCTACATGCCACGCGTGTCGGTAAGGTTGATTGCTTGCACATCCACTCATGGAATGAGTTGTCCACATTATTTCATCTCTATCTTCAACATGGACACATCATCTAGGAGGGTGCACTTGTATCTTGTTATTTTTTGAGCCTAGACTTGGTCTATCCTCAAACAAAGAAGGTGCCCTCATCTCTTGGCTCTATCTTTAGAAAGTTGTTGTAACTAACTCCGTTATTCATTGTTGACTTGTCTACTGGAGTTAGTTAGATGAGAATAATATTTTAATTTTTACTAGAATATTTTATTGGAGGAAGTTGAGGATCTCGACAAACTTCTTGCTACCTTTAGTAAGCAAGTAGTTGAGATTACTATTTTATTGTATTCCTTAAAAAGAAAAATGGATCGAAGAAACAAATATTATTTTATTGTATGAGAGAGTTGAGCTAAAACCTATATAAGGGTTTGCTCTCTCCATTTGCAACTTGTATTTGGTGGATTAGTGAATGGAAGAACTTATGAGCAAGCTAGCTCCAAGCTTTGTAGAATAAGGTATCTTTTCTTGTGTAAGTTATGGTTTTATTTCATGTACAATTTCTATATATGTGGCTACATGCTTTAGGAGCACCATTGGAGTTAGATTTTGCAGGGTTGTGAATGACAAAGACAACATAGGGCCATATAAAGGTACAACTACCTTGTTCGAGAAGATTGAGGTTGCAGTTTCCTTCCCTACCTTCCAATTTATTTTTATTTTTTTTACTTACAAGATTAATACATTATACATTCTACATCAATTGATTAGGTGTATTTGTAATTAATCATTTGCAGAAACCACCCTAAATGTTGTCTTGAGTTGTGGATATAAATAGACCCTCTCCCTCACAAATTTGTAAGATCTAAACACCAAATTAGGGTTATTTAAATTTTATACACATTCTACATCAATTGATTAGGAGTATTTGTACTTGGGTAGGAACCACCCTAGACATTGTCTTGAGTTGTGGATCTAAATAAACCCTCTCCCTTATAAATTTGTAAGATCTAAGCACAAAATTAGCATTATTATATGGCACGCCACCTTGGTTGCTTATAGTCCCTAATCATCCTTTAGAACGCCCTATGAGATTGCATTTATGACTCCATATCCCAAAACGAATAAGGCAATTGTTGAGTTTTGTACCTTGGGAGGTGTTCCCCATGTGCTTGCAACCTCCTTAGCACATGAGGGAAGGACATTACACTTTGTACCTTGTACTTTTGTCTAATTTCACTTTGACTTTGGATAAAGAGAAATTTGATCACTTTTGGCCTAAAGTGACTATTAATTCACAAAGGGGTGAATTGGAGACATAAAGTTGACTTAGGAAACTTAACCCAAAGTGGGTTTGTGACTTAGATATGAATGGGGAGATCTCAACCATCGATTAGATGGGAGATGAGATGATCTCAACCCTTCATACTTTAGGTTTCCTAATTGATGTCAAAGAGGGGCACAAAGGGTGAAGGAGGGTGCATTCTTCATTGCTTGAGTTGTTCATTGAGAGAGGATTTCTTACCTGATGGAGATGAGGTCAGTTTTGTGAGGAGACTTGAGCTAGGGCACTTGCTTTCATGGAGGGAGGCTTGCCTCATATCCCTTAGCTTATTTACTGGAGAGGTTTTGTTGTTGAGGAGGGCGCCTTGCCAGATTGGGGCGCATCAGCAATTGAGAGACTTCTAGCCATCAGATTGCAGTGAGATCAGTTGCAGAGGGTAGCCATTCAACATGGCTTCATTGCTATGGAGGGGTTTCCAGATCTCAGCTCACAGTTGGCAGTTGGAGTAGATTCAGTGGTTCTGGTAGTTTGCATGAGAGGCACACCATTCTGGGGTGCATCTGTTGATTTCGAGCTTGTATATCAGCTCAGTTGGAGTTGTTATTGTATCAGGTTCTTTCATATATTGTGTTTACTGTAACCCTTCTTCTGCTTTCCTCATATATACATACATATTCCAAACTGGTTTTCCCCGGGGGGCTTTTATCTAGGGTCATGTTGACCAAAAATACCTGTGTCTACAAATGCATGATTTAGTTTCTTAGATCTGTTCATATTCAGTAGTAAACGATGTCTAGGTGTGTTATGTTTATTTTGAGATGCATGTACTAATTTCTAGTGACAAAAACGACATGCTAGAGCACCCAAAATTGAGAACATAACCGTAACAAATCAGCAAGATACTTTTGGACTGTGGGCTGTTATAAAACAGCAGAAAATATATTACCTTATAGTTGAAAGAGCCTTTCTTTGGTCAAAGACAGATCAAGAAGGCAAGCTGATAGGACCTGGATCTTTTACATGGTATTAGAGCTTCGGTGGCTGAAATTTTGGACAGTTGGGACAGCATTTTAGTGGCTGTCATACATATCTTTCTGGCAGATTTTTGAGGACAGCCATTGACTCATTCAGTGGTTGTTAGATTCTAGAGGATTGTTGGGCAGTTTGGACACTTGTCATCACTCTTTTCACACCTACGCAGTAGGAGTGAGGCTGATTTGACTTGACCTCTTTTCACACCTATTTTGTTAGGAGTGAGGTCAGATTACACTTGTCTCTTTTCACACCTGTGTTGACAGGAGTGAGACAGTGTTTTCCTTGGCAGTGTGAGCATCAATTGGGGTTTGCAGTTTGGCAGAGATGTCAGCATCTCAAATGCGAGTTGAGGACAGGCTAGCAGGGGCTAGCAATTGGTCGCCTTGGAAGGCGAGGATGGTCTTCGTCTTAGAGGACCTCRAGCTATGGGATATAGTCGAGGCAGTTGTTCCCCCCATTCCTGTCACTGCTCCCGTCTTGGTGGCAGAGTTCAGGAAAAGGAACAACAAGGCGAAGAGGACCATTTGTGACGCAGTTGGTGACCATATCATACCCAATTTGACGGGGAAGGCTTGTGCATACAAGATGTGGGCATCTCTATGCAAGTTGTATGAGAGCTCCAATGAGAACCGGAAGATGGTTCTTCATGACCGACTCAGGGGCATTCGCATGCTCAAGGATGAGTCGGTAACTTCATTCCTTGGTCGCTTCACTCAGATCAAAGACGAGCTTGGAGTCGTCGGCGAGGTTGTTGACCCTAACTCTTTTGTGAGGCAAGCTATGAATAGCTTCACTAGACCGTGGGGTCCATTTGTACGAGGCATAATTGCCAGGGAGGTCATGCCTACATGGGAGAGGATGCGGGATGACTTCATCCAGGAGGAGATTCGGTTAGTAGCCGAGGCTTCTGGACAGCGGCAGCAGCAGATTGGTCAAGGTGAGGAGGATCTTGCTCTTTGGACAAAGGGCAAGAAGAAGGTCGGTCGTGGGGGTCGGCAGGGTCCCAAGTTTGGGGCCCCACCACAAGGGAGTGGAGGAGGAGAGAGCAGCAGTGGTCAGGGCAGTGGTCAGAAGAGAGATATGAGCAAAGTGAAGTTCTTTGTTTGTTAGAATTTTAGGCACTATGTTGAACAGTGCCCGAACAGGAAGAAGAAGAAGGGTGGTACTGCAGCTACAACAGAGGAGATTGACTTTCAGACACAGTTTCAGAGAGAGTGTGCTTTCCTCACATGTTGCACTTCAGTTGAGATGGCACCTTGTATCTGGTATATTGATAGCGAGGCTTCGAGCCATATGACTGGTTTCCGAGAGTACTTTTCTGATCTCAGAAACACCAAGGTCAGGATTGAGATTTCTCTTGGAGATGACAGAGTTGTCAGAGTTGCAGGGGTTGGCACAGTTGCTTTTCAGAGAGATGGCATGCCACCCATATCGTTCACGGACATTCTTTATGTCCCTGGCATGAAGAAGAATCTGATATCAGTTTCCACCCTCTAGGATAGAGGTCTTGAGGTGACATTCAAAGGCTCCGAGGTACTGATTCATCCTCTGGGTTCTTCACTAGCCTCAGGACAGGTGATTGGAGTGAGAGCGGGGAAACTGTTCAGATTGCTTTTTCAGCCACTTCATGCATTGGCAGCGAGCAGTGACAGTAGCAGACAGTTATGTGAGTTATGGCATCGTAGGATGGCCCACCTACATCATGGGGCTCTTGGAGGTTTGAGAGAGGTTGTGACCAAAGTGCCACAGATCAGCATAGAGCATCAGGATGTTTGCAGAGGATGTGCGCTTGGCAAGTTTTCCAAGGCATCATTCCCCAGCAATGACACCAGGTCAGCTAGGATACTGGATTTAGTACACACAGATGTGTGTGGGCCCATGACTCGGAGGTCCTTGAGTGGTTGTGAGTACTATCTCACATTTATTGATGACTACTCAAAGAAGGCTTGGATCTATTTCTTGAAGGCCAAGAGTGAGGTCTTCACACGGTTCCAAGAGTTCAGAGCTCTTGTGGAGAACCAATCGGGAAAGAGGATCAAAGTCTTGCGGTCAGATAACGGGGGAGAGTATTCCTCGAGACAGTTTGTAGACTTTTGTGCTCAGCAGGGCATTAGGAGACGGATGACCGTACCTTACAACCCCCAGCAGAACGGGGTTGCTAAGAGGAAGAACCGGGCCATTACTGGTGCAGTGAGATCTATGCTGCATGATCAGAGTTTGCCTTTGTATTTGTGGGCAGAGGCATGTGCTATTGCAATTTACCTGCAGAACAGGAGCCCCCATAGGATTTTGGGGAAGATGACTCCTAAGGAGGCCTTCACTGGTAGGAGGCCCGATGTTGAGCACATCAGGATCTTTGGGTGCTTGAATTTATCTCATGTCCCCTCGGAGAGGAGGACAAAACTAGACCCCACAGCCCAGCAGGGGATTCTAATTGGATACTCAGAGGTGTCGAAAGCCTATCGCATCTACATTCCGCCACTTAGGAGAGTGGTGGTGAGCAGAGATGTTAGATTTGAGGAGGATAAGGCTTTTGCGAGATCTCTTGAGTCGAGAATTGGAGTTGAGGATGATGCAGAGTTGCCAGTTGCAGTCTCAGAGGGAGCACATCCTCAGATTTCGAGTACACCAGTACCAGGGGTGACAGGGTCACCATGCACAGCTTCAGGGTCACAGTCAGAGCAGTTTCAGTCAGATGGGCACAGACTTCAGAGGGATCACAGACTTCAGGATCTCAGAGTGTTGAGACGAGTCATGTGGCAGTGACTCTTGGGCAAAGTGACCTTACTTCTCCATTGACCACTTCAGGGAAGAGGAGACCTAGATGGTTTCAGGAGACCCTGAAGGAGGCCAAGGAGAATGTAGGGGATCCCAAGAGCCAGATCAGAGAGAGAAAGCCACCAATCAGATTTGGAGCATACTTAGCACTTGTGACGAGTATCAGGGATACTGAGCCACAGACTGTTGCGCAGGCAGTTGACCATCAGGTCTGGAGAGAGGCCATGGTCAAGGAGTATGACTCCATTGTGCACAATGATGTCTGGGATGTGGTTCTGAGGCCAGTGGGGAAGTCACTTGTGACTTCCAGGTGGTTGTACAAGACCAGATGGCTGCAGATGGCAGCATTGAGAAATACAAGGCCCGCTTTGTGGCACGGGGCTTCTCACAGATTGAGGGAGTCGACTATGATGAGACTTTCGCACCAGTTGCGAGATACACTTCTATCAGGACAATCATTGCCGTAGCATCAGAGATGGGTTGGCGCATTCACCAGATGGATGTGAAAACCACATTTCTAAATGGCTTTATTGAGGAGGAGGTGTACATAGAGCAGCGACTGGGTTTTGAGTTGGGTGACAGGGAGACTCACGTGTGTCTTCTGAGGAAGGCACTATATGGACTGAAGCAAGCTCCCGGAGCTTGGTATTCACGGATTGATACTTATTTGCTTCAGATGGGCTTCGAGAAGAGCGATGTTGATCGAAACCTCTATTTCATCATTAGGGGTGAGGACACGCTCATTCTCATTTTTTATGTGGATGATCTATTCATTACTGGAGCCAAGGATCTCATAGTTGAGTGCAAGCTAGGACTTGCATCAAAGTTTGAGATGAGAAATATCGGATTGATGCACTACTTTCTAGGTATGGAGGTATGGCAGGAGGAGGGTCACATATTTCTCGGACAGGGGAAGTATGCAGCAAATATTTTGAGCAGGTTTCAGATGGAGGACTGCAGACCCATGTCTACACCTATGATCACCAACTGGAAGAAGCTTAGTGCTTCATATAGCCAGTTGGTGGATGCCACAGTATACAGGTAGTTGATCGGTTCGCTCATGTATCTGGTTAACACCAGACCAGATATATGTTTTGCCATGAACACACTCAGTCAATACATGATTGAGCCGAGGAGTGTTCACATGGTTGGGGCAAAATACATCTTGAGATATGTTGCTGGGACAGTGGATTATGGCCTAGACTATGTCTGAGGAGATCGAGTCAGTTTGGTTGGCTATATAGATTCAGACTGGGCAGGATGTGCTGCTGACAGGAAAAGCACCTCCGGGTGTTGCTTCAGTTTGGGGTCAGGACTTGTTTCCTGGTTCAGCCGGAAGCAGAAGTCAGTTGCTTTGAGTTTGACCGAGGCAGAGTATATGGCGGCCAATCAGGCCAGTTGCGAGGCCATTTGGCTTCATAAAATGCTGGTTGGGTTATTTGGTCAGGAGATGTCACCGACTGTCATTCACTGTGATATTCAGAGTTGCATAAAACTCTCTAAGAATCCAGTGTTTCATGACCGGTCGAAGCATATAGAGATCAGGTACCACTTCATTCGTGACTAGGTTCAGAGAGGGGCAGTTCAGTTGCAGTATATATCTATAGATGACCAGGTTGCAGATATTCTCACCAAGGCCACAGGGCAAGCATGTCTATTTTAGAGACAAGATGGGCTTGGTGAGGAACACCTTCCTCGGTAAGAGGGAGTGTTGAGTTTTGTACTTTGGGAGGTGTTCCCCATGTGCTTGTGACCTCCTTAGCACATGAGGGAAGGACATTACACTTTGTACCTTGTACTTTTGTCTAATTTCACTTTGACTTTGGATAAAGTGAAATTTGGTCACTTTTGGCCTAAAGTGACTATTAATTCACAAAGGGGTGAATTGGAGACATAAAGTTGACTTAGGAAACTTAATCCAAAGTGGGTTTGTGACTTAGATATGAATGGGGAGATCTCAACCATCGATTAGATGGGAGATGAAATGATCTCAACCCTTCATACTTTAGGTTTCCTAATTGATGTCCAAGAGGGGCGCAAAGGGTGAAGGAGGGCGCATTCTTCATTGCTTGAGTTGTTCATTGAGAGAGGAGTTCTTGCTTGATGGAGATGAGGTCAGTTTTGTGAGGAGACTTGAGCTAGGGCGCTTGCTTTCATGGAGGGAGGCTTGCCTCATATCCCTTAGCTTATTTACTGGAGAGGTTTTGTTGTTGAGGAGGGCGCATTGCCAGATTGGGGCGCATCAGCAGTTGAGAGACTTCTAGCCATCAGATTGCAGTGAGATCAATTGCAAAGGGTAGCCATTCAGCATGGCTTCATTGCTGTGGAGGGGTTTCCAGATCTCAACTCACAGTTGGCAATTGGAGCAGATTCAGTGGTTCTGGCAGTTTGCATGAGGGGCACACCATTCTGGGGCGCATCTTTTGATTTCGAGCCTGTATATCAGCTCAGTTGGAGTTGCTATTGTATCAGGTTCTTTCATATATTGTGTTTACTGTAACCCTTCTTCTGCTTTCCTCATATATACATACATATTCCAAATTGGTTTTCCCCGGGGGGGGTTTATCCAGGGTCATGTTGACCAAAAATACATGTGTCTACAAATGCATGATTTAGTTTCTTAGATCTGTTCATATTCAGCAGTAAACGATGTTTAGGTGTGTTATGTTTATTTTGAGATGCATGTACTAATTTCTGGTGACAAAAACAACATGCTAGAGCACCCAAATTTGAGAACATAACCGTAATAAATCAGCAAGATACTTTGGGACTGTTGGCTGTTATAAAACAGCAGAAAATATATTACCTTACAGTTGAAACTTAGACCCTTTCTTTGGTCAAAGACAGACCAAGAATGCAAGCTGATAGGACCTAGATCTTTTACAGCAATGACCTCCCTTTCATTCATCACCCCCAAAACCATAAAATCCATTCCATTTTTTTTACTTTTGTTCTAAGTTGTTGAGTTCTCTTTATTCCCACTCCATACAACACCAAGTGAACTTAGTAAGCAATAAGGAAGACCCCCTTGGCTAGGAACCTCTTCCTCAGTCTAAAGTTCAAAAGAGAGTTGGTGAGGTGAAAGTGGCTAACCTATTAGTTCTCCATAGGCTAGTGCCCATCTTTTGGACTTTAATCTAAAGAGTGCTAGTTTATGAGGTAACAATTCTTATGGTTCTTGGGCTTCTATGTCGGTGCCCTCCTTTTGATCCTTCATTCATTCTACCGATTCCTCTCCCTTTTTACCCATTCAAGTTATTTTTTTCTTTATTCCATTTCTTGGGAAGCTTGCTTTATAACATCTCTAGTACGTGTTATCGTTACTACTCTGCATTGAAGATACATTAGGCATCCCAATCTACAATTTGATCCATGTAGTTTTGCAGTTCTGTTGGAAATCTTTGGCCATTAGTGAACATTAATTTTATATTAAAATTAAATTTTATAAAAATGGGACATCATCCTATCAAAGCAAACTAACCTGACAGCACAACTTAAAATTTATATACATGATAATCTGGTTGGAGTTAAATGAATTCCAAGTTTTAGTTTGGTTGGAGCTAAATTGATCCCAGGGCTTGATATAGCTAGAAAAGGAGACCAAAACTGAAATAATCACCAGAAACGACTTCCAAAAGGCAGAAATCTCTCACCACAAGCAGGTTCATGCTCGATAGAACAATTTTGTCTTTCCCAGCTAGTGTATTCACTGAAATCTCTTTAAGCATTTCTTTCACATGCTCTTTGCCAAAAAGAAAATAAGAACACCTCATGGCGAGTATCTTCATAAATTCATATTGAGGATGCCCATCACCAAGTTGCTTAAGCAAGTAATCCTATACAAACCAAGAGAATTGTGAGAAAGAGGAACAAGAAGCTTCCTTGGACAAACAGTCCAACAGACATCTCAACTGCAATGTGGACATAACTTTGAAAGTTAAGATTGCAGAATTCATGGAAGAAAGTAATTGCTGCCAGAAACTGAAATTCTTATTCACAAAGAATTAAACACCTACAAAAGTTAATTGTGTTTGAACAAAAGTCAAACTGGGATCAAGTAAACTTGATAATGCCTTCGAAATATTGTTGTCTTTTATTTGGCTTAGTTTTATAAAGCTTTCCTCTGCTTTGGGAGCATCGTTGAAGAACCCTGACATAATTTTGGCGCAACTAAGAATCTTATTTTTCAGTTCAGGTTTATCTTCTTCCTGCAGGTCCAAAAACGATTCAAATAGGATTCCTTAATTTTCCACCTAAAATTTGGGGACAATCAGAATGCTAAATGATATCAACCTTTAACAAAAGTAAAAACAAACACCTTGATTTTTTCCTGCCATGATAGGAAGTTCTTCATTTGTACTTGTAACCTGCAATCAAAGACAAAACCTCCTAAAATTTTGACAGAAGCAACTATACAATATTAATGTACACGAATTATCAAACCAATATACGAGAAAGAGCCTGCAGGCCTAATAAGAAAACTTAAAAGAAACAGACCAGTGTGCAGGGCATCTCCTACCTAAGTAGAATTAAAAATAGCATATGATTGTCCAAAAATTTACCCAATGTTAGAATAAAATATCCACATTGACAAAAGCTGACCTTTTCTTTTGATTCAGAACTTCCTCAAAAGCCTTAATCTCTGGTTTTTCAAGTTCAGAAAACATCGCAATCCAATGTTTTACTCTTTCAGAAAGTGGAAGGTCATAAGGGAAAAGTGATTGAGAAAAAGCCTCTTCCACTACTTGAGATCTGCCCACAATCAACCAAATTAAATGACTGACCTTTTGTTGCAAATAACTGTTGTCACGCATCCAAAAAAATTGGCTGTTTGGTCGATTAACATAAAAATTATCAACTTCTATGTTGACTGTATCCACTTAAATATCATGAGCCAGTCAGAAATACAGAAACTAGTTCACATATCTAGAAAAGAATATAAAGTCTATTTTAGCTTCCATAATTTCTAAAGAATTGCACCTGAAATTCTTGTCATAACAACATCCTAGAATTTTCCCAGGAATCCAGTCAAAATCAAAGTTACCAACTGAGCCATCCAAACATTTTGAACAATAAATTCGATAAACTTCTACAAGTCTTTCCAATGTGTACTTTTGTACTGAAACCTGCAATATTCTCCAAAACAATTATATATCAATTAAACATTTCAAAGAATATCTACTAAAACATGTAAATAATATAAATACTAAGATACCATTTTGTCATGAAGGCAATCCGCTACTTGTCTGATAACCTTGATGGGAATGGATTTTAGGGCATCATTTACTACATCACAAATTGTTTCAATAACTTGCTTCCGAACAGCCTCATCAGAATCCAACAATTGATCACTAAGAGCAGCTGAGGTATCGCAGAATCTCATCAGTGAAATTGAAATTCATAACAATCTTGATCACAAAATAAGCACATAAAACAAAACTAAAGCTCAAGTTGTAGCTTTTCTCCTCACCAATTATGCCAGATGATTCAGGCCTAAATGGATTTGACAAAATACATTCTTTGGCATATTTCACAGCTGTTAACCGAACCTCCACAGAATTGTCTGTAAATCTCTTTAAAAATTCTGAGAGAAGTGGCTGAAACTCTTCTGCAAGATCATGACCTGGAGTCGCAAAGATACGCCCAAGAAGCTTTACTGAACTCAGTCGCACATCTGACAACTCCGACTGCACCGATTGTTCTTCATCAAATTTCTTGAGCAAGAAAACTCCAGTTATACTACACCTATGTAGCTACACAATGAAATCCATTTGCAAAAAACACAATTTGTCCAATACCTGAAGAGAAATGGAAGCTAGTACAATATTGATAGATATTTGCCTCAATGTAGCTAACTATTGATAACTGAATTATCTCTAAAATAATGCGCATGGCTTCAATGTAATAACATAGACATTGTACCGTCTATATAGATAGATATAGATGGTGATTATAGTTACAGGTCATGATTGAGGGAGAAGGAAAAAAGTGCATGGATCGTAACATATTATGCCACATGCCTTTTCCAATGCAAGTGATCCAAATATAATAAATGTAATGCCCACATACCAGAAGCTCTTGAGTCAAATTCGGAATGACAGACCGCAATATCTTGGGTGCACACTGATAAATGTTAAAGATGATCTCATGATAATTGTGCCGATCATTTTCAGATTTTCTTTTGGCTGACATTACTGATGTGAGAAAGAGATTCACGTTCGGCTCAAGCTTGATTGCCACACACTTCATAACATTCATAGCTAGTCTATAGGCAGCCAGAGAAATATCCTGGAACATAATGTCCAAAACACGGAATCTTAGAAAGATTCATAAGAACATGATACTAATACACCCATGATTTCCTTCTTCAAAATAAAATTTACAAAGTAGCAACCTCTCAAACACTTATAGAGTACATAAGAAATACAGAAAACGGAATTTGGAACATTTCATACAACGACACCAACATCCCTTGTTTCCTTTTTGAAATTTAAGTTACAAAAAACAAGGGTAAAAGGAACCTAACAGAAGATACAAAACCTCCAATGAGTATAGATGAAATTGTGGATATTAGAAAATAAAAATAAATGCTCTATGGTTTAACGCATACCCCATTTTCTCTTCGTAATCTGCTTAATAAGATTGATGATAATTGCTCTGAAATGACTTCACTTTCATTGAGAACCTCAGTCAGAATTGTTTGCATTGATGCTAAAACATTTTCGGGATGATCTTCTCTGAAAAGATAGATAAGATAATTTTATTAATGCCCAACCAATGACCAAGAAATAGGTCAATGGAACTACATAGACAACCGGATAAAAAACCTTGATCAGCTTAGAAAGATAGACTTATGAGAAAAGATTAATTGAAAACAAATGATATGATAATCATGACTGTAAATACAATCAATGTCAAAGTGAGACTACAATTGGAAAAAGCTAGGAGTAAAGAATAAATGAAAAACGATAATGTAGTAAACTTCAAGGAACATTCATTACAGATAAAAGGAAACATTCTTTTATGTATACTTTGCAAACTAGAATTTAGAAAAGGAAAAAAACATGACAAAGTTCAACCCTGGTTTGTATTCCGGCCTCATTGCATACTGTATGCACAAAAATATATCATAATGTGCATTCTGTAATTTTTAGAATGATTTCAATAAAATGGTTAAAATACCCCATTCAATATTGATCTGTAATAGAACATGGGTAAAAAAGCAGGCACATAGGCATTTGGCCATGTAACCCTAACTGCCAAGAGCAGGAAAACCCTAACTGCCATGCTTCTTTGAAACACAGGAGGATTGGAAGAAGGGAAGACCAGATTAGACACTGCATCAATGAGCAGCAATTGTGTATCTCTGAATAGATGAAGAAGGGGTATTGTATTGCAGAAGTTGTAAGGTATGTCACCATCTGAACAAATGACCAATGAAGAAGATGTTTTGTAGTCTTCCATGGATTAGATTATTTTTCTCCCTTAATAAATGCATGGAGTTTTTACCCAAGATGGATTTTTTTCCAGTTCAAATGCTTGTGCTAATTCATGGTGTGGATGCCTATTTCGGTTGCTTTCTGTTACTGTTATTAATTTTTTTTCCAAGGAAAGAATCAAGTTTGGTCAGCCCAAAGGCTATCAACAGCTTACAGTTTCATTAATAGCACAATGAATTGTTAATGGTATGTTTTGTGTCAGTCCATCGCTTGTCTTGTGAAGGCACTCAGGTTGAGCGACCAAGATAAAGTAGAGGTTCCAGTCCACTTTTTCTATAAGTGTGCCTCATTAATATGCAGAAGTAATTTGGGTGAATGCGCAATATATTACTTATGGTAATCTTTTTTCTCCAGTCGTTAGATATTGAGAGACATGCACAAGAGAAAATTCATGCCAGGAAATTGATTCTTTGAGGTTACTGATCGGAATACTTGGGATATGGTATTAACATTGATTACTATTACCACAACAGTTGTTATGGCTGCCAAAGCCAATCGAACAACACAGACAATTTGCAGTGAGGTATCGTTGTGCAGGTCTGTGATAATCTGATGGGAAACTGTGGCATAGGATGAATGGGCTGTTACAAGGAGTAGCCCTGCAATGACCCTGATGCAGCACTGCAAATGCCTTGAGTAGTGAGGTAATACTATTGAGTAGCAGTTTGTTTGAATTGCACAGTATAAAATATATAACCTGTAATTCCAAGAAATACAGGAAAGTTTATCCCAGAAAATGTAATAGATCAAGATTGGAGCTGTAGCTACAAGCATAACATTCTGCACAGCAATTGTAATCCGTAGCAACTGTAGCTGCATGGCCTACTTCTAGGTTTTATTCCTAGTTTTTGTTGATGGTAGCACACATCATTTCAAATCCATGAAAACACAGAAAAAATTATTTAACTCAGGTTGAACTGAGAGTGAGATCACTCCAATTTCTGAGTTTGAATCCGGAAAATTTCAGATCAAATATGAACCTCCAACTGAACCTAAAGAAAAAGCTTCCAAGAATAACAGTTAAGTTATCAATCTATGGCTACATTTCCTTGGAAGTTTTATCTTCTAAAAATATTATAAATAAGTACAGATGTGCTGCACTATCCAACTAAATAAATAAAGCTGAGATATTTTTTCAGATGGTAAACCTTCTTTAGAAGAAGATTGCATGTACATTTGCACATCAAATCCATTCATAATCAGATTAGAGATGGTTTGCACTCGCAATTACATTGGCAATTATGCTGGTAAGATGATGATTTAAACAAGAAGACAATAGTAATCATTTATTAAATAGTGTTACAAGTTTTTCAACATAAAGCTTTCCAACCATAATATTAGTGCATTGGGAAAATAAGAACATCAGAACTTCTGATACCTGGCCTTGGAAAAGAAGATATAAAACATTTCCAAGATCAGGTCATCACATTGAAGATCCAACATAATGACACAGAGCCTAACTTTTGCAACAGTTTCTAGAATTGTGACCCTTCTTCCAAATGAAGGACTGCGAATCTCATCTAATCCACGAAATGTCGCAACAATCAGCTCAAATATTTCCTGCACGAGGAAAACTGTAATTAATAATGAAAAAATCAGAAATCCTCAACAATTTCAGACACTCCGGTAAAGCTTACCATGAATCTATTTAACGGTATAAAAATTTGGAATATAATTGTCTGATGACTTGTTCATAATATTGATGAATGAAGAAACGAAAAATTACCTTTAGAATATCATCACTGTATAGAGCTGCTGGTGCTGTAATCCTCATGATTTCAATGATGCAGGTAGCCACCAAAATCCTTACATCGTTATCATGGTGTCTCAAAATCTTTGGCATAACTAATGCATGCATTGGTGTTGTTAATGATGTCAATATCGGAGCAGAAGGTGACTGATCAACCTCAGCCAAATAGATCACAGCTTGCTGAAGTCCACAAATTTATACATTAAAATGGACGGCAAATTCAATTTCAGGAAAAATGAATCTAGTAGGACAGCTTAACAATAAAATGCATACTATATAAAACAGAAATGCAAGCCAAATGGCTGCACTAGGGAGAGAGAGAGAGAATCTCCATTTCTTGAGATGCAACTAGAAACCAGAAATAGGTACTGAATACAGAAATGGACAGTAAAGAACATAATACCTGATTATTATATGCACATTTTGTTGTGTTATTCAACAACAATAAATTCATACAACCAACACATCACATGTTTCCATCCAGGGGGTTATGCCAGCATTCACAAATGACTCAGATAATAACATTTATTTATGGATTGTAAAATATAATAATAATAATCATAATGAATAATCATAGTATTAATAATTAATATTGTTAGCTAAAGGTCATGACCTTTCATCAATGGTCATCAAGGAGCCCCTTAGGTTTATATATATATGGGCCCTTTCATTGTAATCAATCTATCCATCTATTTTATCTCATTATATACATTCTTATTCAATATCTTTACTTGTCCAATATGGACTATAGTTATTTATTCCATTTATGATGGATATCTTGTTAGAATATTGGGTGTGCTCGTTTAACCATAGACAATACAGCAATATTGTCACCCAACCATAGGCACTAATGCCACCCCTGAGCACCTTGACCTTGACAGAGAGAAGAATTCCAGTAGCAAACCAATGGCCAACCAAGGCTAATGCTCCAAGCAAAGATAACCAAAACTGATCAGAGAGTCCAACCCAGAGAAACCGAAAATGCATATTTCAGAACTGCGGCAGCGGCAGCGGCTGCTCCCCAGACTTGCGCACTACTGGCCTTTTGCAGTGCGCACAAGTGTATTTCTGCAATTCTGAGAATTTTGGCTAAAATGGAGACTAGCCTCCTATATTTATAGTGCTTCTGCCAGACTGCCTGGGCCGACTTCTCATTCTGGGTGCCAAATACTTAGTATATAATATTTTCTTTAGCCAACTTCTCTTCTAGGGTTATATCCAAATCTTTTCTTGCTTCCGGAATATTCTAATCTCGTCAAAGGTCACAAATGGAGGTTAATACCTCCCACAACTACCATAATATCAATCCTCCCTCCTAGCTAGGGAGGTATAACAGGTAATGGTCTTGAGCACAAACAGACCATTCAACCGGTAGCATCATTATAGCCACACAGGCTATCTCATGATCAAATCACGAGCACCGTCAGCATTATCCAACTAGATAATCTCCATGACAACTAGTACAATGTCATCTAATAGAACACAACTGTGTCTATCCATAGTAGTACACAACTACTCAATCCGTGACACATAGTCACAACCAGTGGAACATATCCACCACAGTAGCATACATCTACAGTCTAGAGACATACAGTCTCCATAAAAATCATATCATCTGATATCAACCTGCGTAGAAAACAATAACATGATATAAACTAAGTCATCTGGGCCATTCTTCCACTCACATCTATGAGATCTGGAAGAGCATCTGCCCTCAGAAAGTAAAACATCAACCATGGGCTATCTGGACTATTCTTCCCAAGCATGGAAGAATAATTGTCCCTGATTTCTAAGCCTGGACCATTCACCTATCTGGACCACTAAACAAAGTGCAACCTGGAGAGAATGAATCTGCCCTGGGGAATGTCTATCCCTGATTGTTGAACCTGGACCATTCACCTAATTGGGCTATTCCTCCGGCACTAAACAAAGTGCAACCTGGAGAGAATGAGTCTGCCCTAGGGAATGACTGTCCTGACCATTTCCTAAGGAAATGACTATCCTGCACCAACCTCCAAAACAGGCCATTCTTCGAAACTGTGAACTTCGAAAGAATGACTGCCCGGCAAGGCGGACCATTCTTCTTGACCACTATTGAGAGTGGCTGCCAAGAAGAAAGACTGTCCTAGACCATTCCCCCACACTGGCCATAAGGGGAATCGCTGTCTATGGTACATCAACAATCTATCGAACCATTTTCATTACGAAAATGACCATTCGATCTGGACCATTTTTCGAACTGGAAAATGCATGTCCGTCAGAAATATCAACCCACTTTCCAAACTGGAAAGGAATTGCCCATCCTGGATCATTTTTCCAAGCTAGAAAATGATTGTCCATAAATCAATGATATATCAGTGCTCCCTCCCAACCTGGAGAGTCATTTCTTCCCTTTTAGCTAAGGGAGTTATTTCCACGATCCCCAACTTGTCTCGTAAGTATGAAAACTTTATTCTGGACAGAGGCTTTGTCAAGATATTTGTTGTCTGCTCATCTGTGGGGATATACTGGAGATTCACTTCTCCTTCCTGGACTTTATCTCGAATAAAGTAGTATTTGATCTCAATGTGATTCGACTATTCATGAAACACTGGGTGTTCTAATAGCCTTATACAACTCTGATTGTCACAGTATATTATGGTCGAATCTGGAACCTGATCAAATAATCCAGAAAATAGTTTTCTCAGCCATACTGCTTCTATACATGCATCACAAGCTACGATATATTATGCTTCTACTGTGGTGAGTGCTACAGACTTATGTTTCCTACTACCCCATGATATCATAGCAGAGCCCAAGATGAAACACATCCATGACGTACTCCTTATGTCTTCTACACTTCCTGCCCAATCTGAATCTATGAATCCATGAAGTTGTATATCGTTGGATGCGGTATATCTTAAACCATAGTTTAGTGTCCCACGAATATATCTTAGAACATGCTTTGCAGCTATCCAATGCTCATGTCTGGGTTCCACCTGGAACTGGCTTAGTGTGTTTACG
>ML776677.1:614800-627948 GCA_009831015.1 Picea engelmannii | reverse complement strand
TCACCACTTTGGAGGAAATTATTGCATGTGTGGAGGGAAAAACTCAAGGGAAGTCAGCCAGGCCCTAGAGCCCGGTTGACAACCTGAGGATAAAAAACCCTCGGTGAAAGGAACTCCCCCAATGAAAACATCCCAAGGTACCTAAATTAACTATGATCCATGCAGACTTATTACATTATCAACCCACACAGGGGTGCGGAAATTTCGTTTACAAAAATTTTGTGTTGGAGCATCAGATGCCCAGTAGAACCAATACTGTCTTCAACAAATTTGCATCTGGTGATGCATCTTCATGGCACATGATTTGACCACCGTTGCTAAATGGGCGGTCAACAGGCTCTTCATACTCTTCTTCTATAGTTTCTTCTATGGATTTCTTGAAAGCCATCTATTCATTGAAGGTTACGTCTCTGCTAACTTCAATCTTATGTTGTTCCGAGATATAGATTCTATAGGCCTTGGATGATTCACTGTATCCCACAAATGTGCCCTTCTTTCCCGAGGGTTCTGATTTTTCCTTTTATCCTTGGGGATGTGAAAGTAAACAGGACATCCAAAGATTCTTAAGTGTTCCACATTAGGTTTCTTTCCTCAGAAGGCTTCTTCTGGAGTCATATCCTTCAATATGCGCTGAGGACTTCTGTTCTGAACATATATTGTTGTCATGGTTGCTTCTCCTCACAGATACATAGATAAACCTTGATCGTTCAATAGTGCCTTCACAGTTTCTTCAATAGATTTGTTCTTCTTTTCTGGTACACCATTTTGTTGAGGATTATGCGGAACAGTTAGCTCCCTCCTAACCCCTGTCGATTTGCAAAAGGAAACAAATTCCTTGGATGTATATTCTCCTCCATTATCTGTTCTCAAGGTCTTGATTTTCTTGTTTGTGAGGTTCTCTATCTCTGCTTTGAATTCTTGAAACTTGCTGAAAACTTCATCCTTTGTCTTCAAGAGATATAACCAAGTCTTTCTTGACTAATCATCTATGAAGATTACATAGTAAAGAGAACCTCCTAGAGATTTGACTAGCATCGGATCGTAAACATCTGAATGTATTAGATCTAGGATTTCCTTAGATCTATTATTGTTGCTTGAGAATGATTTCTTAACATTCTTACCAAGAGCACATCCTTTGCAAATTCCTTCATGTGTAGACTATAGTTCTGGTATTCCTTCAACCATCTTTTTGAGGAAGGGTAATGCTTGATAGTTGATATGAGCATACCTTCTATGCCAAAGTTCATTGGGATTGACTTCATCATGTACAAGGGCTTCATCATTTCGTTCTAGTAGTCTGTATAGTCTTCCTTCACGAGTTCCAATAACTCTAGTATTCTCTATGTTGGAGTCTCTAGGCCAAGATATTACTTTTCCATCTACAAAGGCTATTATGTTTCCTTTATCTTCTAGGAAAGATATGGATACAAGATTATTTTCTAAACCAGGTACATATAAGTCATTGCTCAAATGAACATTGTTACATGTTTTCAATTTGACGGAGGCTTGACCAATTCCTTCGACTGGGTAAGTGTTTTTGTCTCCAAGTTCTACCTTGGACGATGTCTTCTTTTCATTTAGATTGGAGAGTCTGGCTTGGTCTCCTGTCATATGCCTGGAAGCTCCACTGTCAATTATCCACATGTCATCTTCAAGAGTTCCTGTGAGCGCTGAGAAGTGTAGATGATTCATCTTTTCATTCATGATTTTTGTTGATTGATAACTAGTCAAGCTTTGACCCAAAATCTCAATCTTGATGTTTCTGCCTTCTGAGAGTGCTAAGAGGTGCATTGGACTAAGGCGCACTAGAACATCTTCTCCTTGAGTAAGGTATTACATCATAAGGTGCTAGACAAGGGTTTTAGGGTTTCTACAACTGCACCTGCTAGTAACCCTAGCGGTAGTGCTTTAGTAATTGCACCTGCTAAAAACCCTAGCGGCAGTGCTTTAGTAACTGCACCTGCTAGAAACCCTGGCGGCAGTTCTTCAACAAGCTTGATAACCTTATGGATTAGCTTCCTTCCAGTGGTTAGACTGAATGAAGGAGGTGTGGGCCCATAACCTGTTAGAATATTGGGTGTGTTCGTTTAACCATAGACAATATAGCAATATTGTCACCCAACCATAGGCACTAATGCCACCCCCGAGCACCTTGACCTTGACAGAGAGAAGGATTTGGTAGCAAACCAATAGCCAACCAAGGCTAAGGCTCCAAGCAAAGATAACCAAAATTGATCAGAGAGTCCAACCTAGAGAAACCGAAAATGCATATTTCAAAACTGCGGCAGCAGCTGCTCCCCAAACTTGCGCACTACTGGCCTTCTACAGTGCGCACAAGTGTATTTCTGCAATTCTAAGAATTCTGGCTAAAATGAAGACTGGACTCCTATATTTATACTGCTTCTGCCAGACTGCCTGGGCCGACTTCTCATTCTGGGTGCCAAATACTTGGTATATAATATTTTCTTTAGCCAACTTCTTTTCTAGGCTTATATCCAATTCTTTTCTTGCTTCCGGAAAATTCTAATCTTGTCAAAGGTCACAAATGGAGGTTAATACCTCCCGCAGCTACCATAATATCAACATATATGTCGTAAGAACCAGATTGGTTCTTTACATTGGTATCAGAGCGAGCTTGAACCTAGCCTTTGGCTACCATACCTTTGGCCAAATTTTGTTGCACGTAGCAACATAACTGCAGGCCCTTCGCCACATCAATTTTTGGAGTTTCTCCGATTTAGAGGTCTTTGACAAAAAAAATTGGCCCTTGGCCATCTGAAGTCTAAAATTTCCACATATAAAACTCCGCTGCAAAACTAAAATATTGAAGAAAAATCAAGTATTACCAACAAACAAACAAAAAAACTAAATCAAAGATTAAAAAATATATATAATAAAAATAAATTATTTTAAGAAAATATATATATATATATATATATATATTAGAGATTTATTTAATAAATATAAGAGGAAGAAATACCAAAGACAATCGGTACAGTTCAGTCAGCCCGCCATCCACCCGCTCTACCAACATCGTCTCCGTACAATTAATGCACGTGCACAATTGAAGACCGTGCAGCCGTTGTTTTGTTGTATTCGTACAACCACCAATTTGTTGCAACTGTGCCATCTTTTACGTTCGTACACTATTGCGTCACATCCCATCTCTGTGATATCATCACTCGGTTGTCCGTCTGCACGGTCTGCATTATTTAATTGATTTGTACAACAACTAATCTGCCTCGTCCATACTGCCATCGTTGTTCATCCGTAGTACCACCATTGTTGTCATTTCGTACAGTCGTTAATTCATAGGAACCCATGTCAGAAGCTACCACCACCGGAGATACCACTTGCTATCGAGGGAATTTAAGTCGCATCCTATTGTCGCTAACCAGAGTTTTAATTACCATAAATTAACCACAATGGAAAAATATCTACCATTTTGAAAGTGATATTTAAGTTCAAGATAAAAAGGGAAAACGTTATTAAACTTTTATTGGAAGTTACAAAGTTTTTTAAAACAATTTAATATACATATACCAGGGACAAGATATCGAGGAAGGGAAGATCTAAGATCTAAGTTCACAATAAGAGTATCCAACTTCATAAAAATATATAAGGGATGTATCTTATTTCAATATATACCTCAAAATATATATATATATATATATATATATATATATTAAAGTTTTAAAAAAATAAAAATTATTAAAAGAGGTATAATTAATTAAAAGAAAATAATTCGCGAAGAGATATAAGTGAAGTGCTTAATATATAGAAAGTAAAGCTTTAAGTTCTTCACAGATATTATTATCAAGTTGAAGGTATTATTGAACAAGCCAGCATATCCCTCTCCTGGTAACAGAAGAACAAAATAACAACCTGAACAAGCCCATTGCAGAGGAGGAAATTGACCAAGCTCTCCAGGAAATGCCCAATGGAAAAGCCCCAGGCCCAGATGGTTTCACAGTGGAGTTCTTCAAAGCCTGCTGGGAAGTCGTTAAACATGACGTATATAGGGTAGTGGAAGACTCTAGAAGGTCAGCCTCCATTTTAAAAGAACTAAATGCTACAATGATTACACTTATCCCCAAAGAAAATGAAGCCAAAACCCTTGATCGCTACAGACCTATAGCGTTGTGCAATGTGGTGTATAAGATAATCTCCAAGGTTATAGCAAATAGATTGAAACCACTCCTACCCACATTGGTTTCACAAGAACAGGCAGGTTTCGTGGAAGGAAGGCAAATAATGGACAATATCATCCATGCCCACGAACTTATCCACACCCTGAAGCTTCAGAAAAGAGGGGGAATGATAATACAACTAGACCTAGCAAAAGCTTATGACAAAATCAGTTGGCACTATATGGTCAAGACCCTGGAAGCCTTCGGCTTCACCCAGCACTAGATCAGGTGGATAGTCAACCTAGTATCCACAACAAGCTTCTCGCTACTAGGAAATGGAGCCCCTGCCAAACCTTTCTGGCCCACAAGAGGCATCAGACAGGGAGACCCGTTGTCCCCCTTCCTATTCATCCTAATGATGGAAGGTCTCAGTCGAAGCATAAAAAGCGCAACCGCAACAGGGGAAATAAAAGGTATCAAACCCTACGAGAATTGCCCGACTTCCACACACCAACAGTTCGTGGATGACACCTTACTTCATGGCATACACATGGTCAAGGAAGCGAAAGCCTAAAAACGAATCTTAGACGAGTTTGGGGAAGCCTCGAGGGCAGAGATAAACCAGTCCAAATCTATGATCTTCTTCTTTAATACCAACCCCGCAATCCAAAGGAATTTGGCCAACATCTTGGGCTTTGAATGCAAAGCACTTCCAACCAAGTACTTGGGCATCCCCCTGACAGACAAAGCTTACAAACTGTCAACTTGGGAAGGAATAATCAACAAGCTACAAGATCGGGTAAAAAATTGGACGTACAGATCCCTCAACCTAGCCGGAAGACTTATCCTAACCAATTCGGTTTTGCAAGCTATCCCAACCTTTATGATGTCTATTTTCCCAACCCCCAAGGGGATTCTATAAAAAATAAGAACCATACAAAGGGACTTCCTGTGGCGAGGAGCGCAAACAAGGAAAAAATGGGCACTGGTGGCTTGGGAGAAGGTTTGTAAACCAAAAAGCAAAGGAGGTATGGGGTTACATGACCCACAAGTGACCAATGACGCCTATGGGGTGAAACTCTGGTGGCGTTGGGTCACAGAAACTACTATGCCATGGGTCAACTTGTGGAAGGCAAAGTATGCCCCGGACATTTGTGACCAGGACAAAATCCACTTCATAGGCACCAGGGAAGGTTCCGCCATCTGGAACCTAGCCTGGCGCAACAAGGCCTGGATCCAGACACACATCTTTTAGGAAGTAAGAAATGGCAGAACCGCCCGATTCTGGGAGGATGCCTGGCAACAGGAACCTAGAATGGAAAAACCGGGCCGGGAGGAACTCCAACAGGAGATGATGGCGCAAGGCAAAACCAAAGTCTACCATTACTGGAAACAAGAAACACATCGCAACAAATGGAGAATCTGGAACATTCTCACCCCACAGACTAGAGACCAGACCACAACAATAGTAAAAGAGGTGGAGGAGGAATTGGGGAGACGAAAAATTGCAGTCACGGACGGAAATGACCAGCTGAGATGGGGGCACAAAGCCGGCGAGGAATTCAATCTTAAATAAGCCCGCCACTAAATAGCGGACCATGACCAAGAAGACTCGATGCATCAATGGGATAAGCTCTGGAACAGCCCCCATTGGCCAAAAATAAAAATCTTCCAGTGGCTAATACTACACAACCGAATCTTAACTTGGGAAAACCTAAGGAAGAGAGGATTCATAGGTCCCCCAAGATGTCACCTATGTGAAGAAAAGGAGGAAACAACGAACCATCTCCTGGATGAATGTCCCTACACAGCAGAAGTCTCGGACTGGGCGACAGGCATCTTCCGACAGTCAAATAGGATCAAAGGTAATATATCCGCAACTATAAACATCTGGAAAGAGAACTACAGCGAAAACGAAGAGGTGAATCTATGTTGGACCCTCATCCCCAGCATGATCATTTGGGCAATATGGGAGGAACGGAACCGGTGCATCTTCAAGAACCAAAGATGGACAGCAAGAAAGATCAAGGAAACAATCATCTCCATGACAAAAGAAATGGTACAGAGCCACAACTGCCAAACAAGAAGAGCGCAACTCACAGACTGGGATCTCCAAATTCTAGAGGCTTTTCAACTTAAAGATGGACGCAACCCCAATCAAGTAAGATGGTTGCCGCAACTACAAGTAGGTGAGCGCAACTGGAAACTGCCACCAGAGGGCTCCCTCAAGCTGAATTTCGACGGGGCGTTGAAAGGTAACTCAGTACGGACAGGTACGGGGGGAGTAATCAGGAACAGTCAAGGAAAAATTATCCAGCTGTACACTGGGAGTCTGGGGAACTCAACCAACAACGCCGCGGAATTTGGAGCCCTGGAGACCGGCCTTGAGATACTACACCAGGAAGGGATGACCAATGTCATAGTGGAAGGATATTCCACGCTGGTCATCAACACAGTAAGGAAACTCCAAAACGACACCAGAGTGGGAAAAATTCAGAGGCACTGGCACTTGGCTTACTCCCTGCAAAAAATTCAAGAGCATTTGCAAACAAGGATCAAAGTGGAGTTGCGCTGGGTACAAAGGTCAGCAAATGGACTAGCGGATAGAATCACTAACGAAGGGGTCGACAAGGAAGGACTAGAACTGGATTCCACATGGAGTAACATCCCGAATGGTCAGTTCCGGACAAACTGTACCCAACTAGCGGCAGTCGAAGTACGGACGACCACATCGAGACTGAAGGCGCAGAATTAATTGAAGGGCAAGTAGGATCCAGACAGAATCCGATAGGCCACCACTTAAACATGAGTTACAATGCAGATCCCGATCACACCACAAGAGGAGGTACGACACCACGGTCCTGTCAATAGAAAGAAGTACAGGGGTTGTCCATGGGAGAGCAGAAAGGGTAATCCACAGACGGCAAAGGACGAAGATCAAAAGGATAGCCCGTGGGCAGGAATGGGTACACCTCACCCACGCACAGATACGGTGCGAGGAAATGATTGGCATACAGTGGGCAAGGCAAACGATTGGCGCAGGGATGATGGCAGGGTTCCCAAGCGCACACACTCTGAAACAGTGAAAAAGGACCAGAAGGTACACCATTACGGGAGACCCATGATTACTAGGATAAGCTCGCAGCTGGGGAAACCCCTTAAAAGAAGAAACATCAGGGATAGCTATAGACTGAAGAGCAGCAATTACAGAGACCATCCTACACACCAAGAAGGGGCGAATAGAAGCGGAGGACGAAGTCAAGACAGAAACCACCGCAATCAAACCGAGATGGTAAGAATGAAGAATACCCAGAGTAAGAGGGGCCCCCAGGGGGAGGAACTTCCAACAAGCCCCCGGAACATCACAAGGATGGAGCAAGCGACCAGAGAGACCAAAGGCACCTTTCTTGCACAGGTCGATCCAAAGGGCAAAGCGATCATCGACAGATGGGAGAGAAAAGTCAACACCAAGCGCTAGGGAAAATCTTGGGCGGAACTCATCCAAGAAGCGGACGAGATAAGGGACCCAGGGGCCACACAGCCCAGGACAACCCTCTACGACAGAACGGTGGAGGAAGCCTGGCGCACAAAAATGTTGATAAGCAAGTTGAGAGCTAACAAGAACAAGACCAGCAGGGTGGCAAATCGGGGCCACAAGAAGGAGCTCACAAAAATTCTGAGCCGCCTCAACAACCTGGAAGCCAGTGCAAGAAGAATAGCAAAGGACCAGAGGAGCCAAAACGAAAAAATGTAACGAATGGCAGGACAATTCCACCTCTACCTATGCTATGTCCACCACATGGACATCACTCCAGCAGACCGACGCGAAACACCAGCCTGCATCAGAAAGACATGCACGGTGGAGCAGAGAAAGGAGAACGAGGCAAGAAAGGAAGGAGATGAAAGCCATCCAATCCTCTTGGACTAGTGCAGTCTCAACCCCTGGTCATTTTGTTTATCAGTGTATGAGCCACCCCTATTCTACTTTTTTGTCTTTTATGTATATGTTATGGTATAATTTTTCAAACGAGTTTTCGGAGACTGGGTCGATTTCCCAGGGTGGCGGCCCAGCCCTCCCCTCGCTTATGTAGACAGCGCAACTTCAGGATCCCTGATCTGGTTTCCTTTTTGGCAAATCAGGGGATACCCCTTTTTTGCTTTTGTACCATATTTTTTCTCAGTAATATCGAATCTCAAACTCACTTACCAAAAAAAAAAAAGGAGTATTTAATAAAGGATTATTATTATTATATTATTAAAAGGTGGAAAACATGGATTCTAGTGGTGAAGAAAAAGGAAGATTTTTTTATGTTCAATCAAAATATATTCTTCATGAGATATTAAAATTTAAGGGCACCATTCACAAACGTGATATCGTCATCATTGTTTGTCCACTTAACAAGGAGAATTATATAGACATGGATATTGCTAATCAATTACAAATTCTAGAATTAAGTATAGAGAAAATCAAACTTTGGAATGAAGATCAAATAAACAATTTATCCTTGAGAATTGACAAATTTATTTTTGTATTTCAATTCATTGTTAAAAATATAGATCGAGAAGATGTTGACATAGTCTTAGGTTTTGACTAGGTGGAAACATTGGGTACGTTCCTTCTTAATGCACAAAAGAAATTTTTGACCTTCTTCTATAAGAAGAGAATAACATTACGAGACTTCAAAGTCATGTACAAAAGTTCCCTCATCAAAAAATATAGATGAAGAGTTACCTTATGGAAGTCTCGAAGAATTATAAAGGGAAATCAAGAATCTGAACAAACTCCTTACCAACAAGGATAAAGAAATTGTGCAAAACCGAAAAAATTGGGAAAGCCAAGATTCAAAGGTCTATCAAATGCAACAACAAATAAAAGAGCTACAACAATAGATTAACAAAAAAGGAAATACCCATAAGATAAAGACTGAAAATATCAATAAGAAACTATCGCACAATAACGATGAGATCATTCGTTTGAGAAATCATAACAAAAAACTTTTGAGACAAATCAAGAAATTAAAGAATAAAAAGCAAGGTGATCAAAAGTTAGAACAAGCTAATCAAGATTTCAAGAAATTATTCGAAAAGGATGATGAAATTTGTCACCTTAAAAGTCATCATCAAGACTTGATCGAACAAATTAAGAAATTAGAAGATGAAAAAGAGTTGCAACGACAAATATCGCATAAAATCGTCAATACAGGATCAATGGTCGACAGGGGAACTATGACTGATCCCATAAAGAAGATACCAAATACTGTTTAGGCCTCGAAGAAGGGAACAAACACCGATCCAATTGAATTACCAGAAGCATCAAAAGCAAAAGAGAGATCCAACAAACAAGATCCACAAGAGATTAGGATGCCTTATGGTTATCCAAATCATAAAAAATCGTTATGGACACCGACAAGAACAAAAGATATATAAAGAATATTCTTCTTATAGACAAACAAACTACAAATTTGAAAAAGAAAAGAGACAATATCGACAATTTGTGTGGAAGCCGAAAATTAGAAATTCCATCAAAACAGTTGATCAACAAAATGTTACATTAAAGATCAATTTGGGATGGAACAATTCACAATCGATGCAACAATTTTGCTTGAGAATTTGTAAATCATATCATCTTGTTTTGTCAAGTATTGTAGCTACAAGCTTAGAAGATCTTGAGAAAACATTGCGAGCCAGAACAAAAGTTAAAGGGAATCCTTTCAGTAATTATACTTTGAGGACAAAGCTTTTTTAAAGGGAAGGCAATGTAACATATATAAATAATAATAATAATAATCATAATGAATAATCATAGTATTAGGGTAAAATCATGAATCTGGGTGTCTATTTTCCTTGTTTTTTGAGAAAATAAAATATATTTTCAGAAGTTTTTCAACTTTCAATAAACAAAAGTATTTTTTTTATTTAGAATTGCACTTTACAGTAAAAAAAAAACTTGTCATGAATTTTGTTAGCTTTATATTGACTATTTTTTGAAAAAATTTTATTGACATTTGATATGTGAATTTAGCGATTGTTTGACAGTATGTTCCTTAAAAATGAAGGGACTGATAATGAGTTATGTTTTTAGACACAAATGTACTCATTATTAAACTTGTGTTTATGAAAAATGAAATATGTTGCAACAACCTAAACAAACTCTATTAAAGTATGACTATAGTTTTGAATTTAACAGATGAATATTATAATTTCTACAATTTTTTGAATTTGACCAATCTGAAAACGTTGCAGATTTTAAACATGTTTATTGAGACTCCATGTATGTGCTTTAATTTTGATTTAAAAATAAAATCTAAAAATACCAAGTTTTGAAGAGGACACTGAAAGGTTTTGTAATATAAATTTTCCATAATTTTCCACTGTGTATTATTGCAGATATTGATTTTTCATTTCACTGAATCATTATGTCATCTAAAAACAATCTGCAGACATTTTTTTATAAAATTAATTAAAAATACTAAAAAACAATTAAATTGAATACAAATTGTATCAAATGAAAGTCCATTCAATTCTAGAAATGTTGGTATTACTTTTGAAACCAAAATCCCAATATTTGAAGGAGTCTGTTCTTACAAAAGTTGGACTCAGCTGAAGAGAAGTGACAGTTTTTTGAAAAGTGCCATAGTTACAGGTTTTCGGTCGAACTAATAATTCAGTCGAAAGTTAGTTTTCACGAAAAATTGTTGTTATATTTAAAATTTATGTTATATTTTTAGAGTTTCCGTTAGATTTAACTTTCGGCCGAAATATTTTTCGATCGAAAAATTTAAGGGTTCGACCGAAAACATGCCATTTGAAATTTTCGCGACCCGATTCTCACAAAAGTGTTACCCAGATTCGCGATTTTACCCATTAATAATTAATATTGTTAGCTAAACGTCGTGACCTTTCATCAATAGTCATCAAGGTGCCCCTTAGGTTTATATATATATATATATATATATATATATATATATGGGCCCTTTCATTGTAATCAATCTATCTATCTATTTTATTTCATTATATACATTCTTATTCAATATATTTTCTTGTCCAATATGGATTACAGTTCTTTATTCCATTTATGATGGATATCTGTCGTAAGAACCAGATTGGTACTTTACAGATTGTGTATGATTATGTATTTGTTCATTCTATGGTTCATTGTTGTAGATAGAAAACTATGTTTCCTATGCTCAATCTTACACAATCTTGAATTTTAACCAAAAAAAAATTATATTGTAAGATTATAACAAAAATAAGTGATTTTGGACTTAGTTTGCTTCCAAAAATGTATAAAATAGATCTATATAACAGACGACTTGAATAGGTTAAAAATTAAATAAAAGTATTTACAATTTCGGAATAGGAAGAAGAAATTTGTGTGCTCAGTGGCAGAGAGAAAAGTGAATTGAAAGGATAATATATGGCACTCCACTCTCACCAAATATTTGGTTTTCTTCAGTGTCAAAGCTAAAAAGACATACCACAAAGTTGACTATGGCACCAATAGAAAAGTAATTGTTTCTCAGCATAAGTATAACACTTTGGACACTATTGCAGCCACATTGATCATCTGAACTCGAGTCCCCTCATTTAGAAAAGACATTACTACCCACCTACCACTGCTAGTTGAGGTGCAAATCCAAGTACGATTTTACCCCCTTTACTGCTTGATCTGAAGTTTATATGTACCTACCAACCTGAGCGATGTTTTACAAAACTTGGCAAGTGAAAGCATTTTATCTTCGAACAGATGAATATGACTTTATAAGGACATCTCAAAACATCATCCACATCAAGCCCTAAAGGATACCCACATATGAAGATATAATATACACATTGTAAGCAAGGTGAGAAGTCGATATAAGATTAAGAGGAGAAGAGTGATGAGTTATTCAAGATGCAAGCCCTTAATGAAGCACTCATTAAGGAGGTTAAAAACCTAAAGCAGGGAAAAATGAGCAAATGCAAGAAGGATAAGGATAAATCAAGGGAAGATTGAAGAAGGATGAGGAATTTCTATATTACAAAATCATAATCAAACACTACTTAATGAGGTTAAGAGATTGAAGGAAGAAAAGAAGCATTATCTAAATTGACAGAAAATGAAGATTCTAGATGAAGAAACTAACAATAGATTTGAAGAAGTGTTATCACTCAGATCTACTCCATGCAAACTTGAGAAACAACTACGATTAATTAGCTTAAGGTCACCACTAATTACTCCTCCATTTGCACTGGTGTTTCTCCAGTCATAGGGGGGCATCCCTAGTGTTCATGCATTGTCAATCACTTATAAAACTTGTGTGGTTAGTATGAATGATCAACACATAAAATAATTATCCTTGGTTTGCATGCAAGCAACTAAGGAAAAAAGAAAGCTTATCATTAAATAACATGAGAGAATTCCAATTCATAACAACTGAATATGAAATAAGGAAAGAAGATGGGCATGCACTTTAAGTAATTGATACAATCAAAGTAAAGGCACTTAATCCACCCACACCACTGCACAAAACAAGATTATTCAACCATCAAATCCAAAGAGCTATGAAGAAACTACATAGTCATTAGTCAAAAGATTGTCTGCATCATGAATACAAAACACAAGATTGGTTGCATAGTATGCTCTGCATAGAGTGTAGGCAGTGTTATCGCACAGTTTGTAGCTAGGAAAAAAGGCTATAAAGTAGAAAGCCAAACTGGCGTAACAGGAACCTATCCCACCCAATGTCACCACGATGGGATGGTTCTTTCTCTTTAGGGAGGTGAGGCCCAGGGGAGACGTCCCCGGTGACCTGGGGCTTTGAAGAGGCTAAAGGATAATCAGACAATGACAAGTTTCCCCCTTCACAGATCACCACCAAAACAGATAGTCTGGCTTATAGCCAACAAAGATAACCAAGTAGAATCCCTGCCCGAGAACAAAGCAACAATAAACTGATATATGCAAGCTTTGGTTAGTACTTCATATATATCAACGACTATCTGGTATTCAATATAAGCAATTTGAATATAAATATT
>ML776677.1:572257-586627 GCA_009831015.1 Picea engelmannii | reverse complement strand
AAGTTGGAGAGAGGAGAAGAAGGGTGGCGCATCTCTTGGGGATGACTTTCTGTATTGGTTTGAGTTATCTCTTGAACATTGTATAAGCCATTTATGATAAGGAAGTTTTTGCTGGGTTTTCTTCCCCTAGAGGGTTTCCCAGGATAAATGTTGTGTCTCTTGTGGATGTGTATTTCTCAGTGATCTTGTTCTTATTATGCTCTTATCTAATGAAATGCAAAGAACTATAATAATGGCATAAACATTCACAAATATCAGCTCTCTTACAGGAACAGTCACCCCTAGAAAAGATACTTGGTTGGTGGATAGCGGTGCTTCTAAGCACATGCCAGGGTATAAACGCTCTCTGTCAAACTTAATTCATAAAGACTCACCTAATAATGTGAAGTTGGGTGATGATTATCAGTATCTGATCAAAGGAGTAGGAGGGGCCTCCTACAAACTAGATTCCGGAAAGGCAATGAAGATGAAGGACGTGCTTTATGTACCAGGTTTGAAGAAGAACCTTCTCTCGATTTCAACTTTGGATGAGAAGGGTTTCAGGGTTTCATTTGTAGATAGAGAAGTTCTCATGTGGCCAAAAGGAAAGACGTTTGATGATGTAGTTGTTATTGGTGTCCAAGAAGGAGGATAGTATAAATTAAAGGGACGCACAGATTTAGCACTGATTCACGACACTGTAAATTCAAGTGAGCTATAACATAAGAGATTTGCCTACATATACTACAGAGCTTTACCAATCGTGAGCAAGATGGTAACAGGACTACCAAAGATTCAGGTGAATCCAGATGGCATGTGCAAAGGTTGTGCACAAGGCAAGAATGTGAAGAATCCCTTTCCAAGCAGTGATAGCAGAGTCAAAGGAGTCTTGGATATTGTACACTCGGACGTATGCGGACCAATGTCAGCACCATCACTCAGCGAGTACATATATTATGTATCTTTTATTGATGATTACTCACGCAAAACTTGGATTTACTTCTTGAAGTCAAAAGGTGAAGTATTTGGAAAGTTCAAGGAATTCAAGGCACTAGTAGAAAACCTAACAGAAAGGAAGATAAAGACGTTGAGATCAGACAATGGAGGAGAATTCACCTCAGATGAATTCCTAGATTTCTGCAAAGAAGTTGGGATTAAGAGGGAGCTCTCTACTCCCTATAATCCGCAACAAAATGGAGTGGCAGAGAGAAAGAATCGGACGATTATGGAAGCAGTGAAGGCCATGATCCATGATCAAGATTTACCTATGTATCTATGGGCAGAAGCTTTCGATGACAGTTGAGTATGTACAAAACAGAAGTCCCCATCGAGTTCTTGAAAACAAGACACCGAAGGAAATGTTTTCAAGAGATAAGCCAGAGGTCAGCCACCTAAGAATATTTGGTTGTCCTATATATGTGCATGTACCCAAGGACAAGAGAACAAAGTTGGACCCATCTGGAAAGAAAGGTATATTTGTTGGGTACAGTGACACATTGAAGGCCTACAAAGTATACATTCTTGGTCACCGAAAGATCGAGATTAGTAGGGATGTAACCTTCGATGAGGATGTAGCTTTTCACAAATCAAAGCAGGGTCGTGCAAAGGAATCTCATGACAAAGAGAATGGAGTTCCTAGAAACATAGAGACAAGAGAAGTGGAAGTAGAGGAATCCATTCATGAGGATCAGGATCCACAGAGGCTTGTGGAGAAGCCTACACAAAAGAGAAGACAAGCTTGGGCACAAGAGGCCATCAAAGATGCAGAGAGATATGGTGCCCAGGATGGATCATCTGTGAAAGTCAAGAAACCAAAACCGTAACTCGACTATGTGGCATTATTGTGTGATATCATTGATGTAGAACATACCAGCTATGAAGAAGCTACAGAAAAGAAAGAATGGAAGGATGCCATGGTTGAGGAATACCTATCAATAATGAAGAATGGCGTTTGGGATGTGGTTCCCAGACCCAAGGAAAAATCAATTGTGAGCTCCAAGTGGATATTCAAGACGAAGCATTTTGCAGATGGAAGCATTGAGAAATACAAGGCTAGATTTGTAGCACGAGGATTTTCTCAGAAGGAAGGAATTGACTACGAGGAGACTTTTTCTACTATGGCAAGATATACTTCAATAAGGGTTGTTCTTTCAATAGCTACTATGATGAAATGGAAGGTTCATCAAATGGACGTGAAGACGGCATTTTTTAATGGGGTAATTGTTAAATTTGGCAGCATCGACAAACATTCTCCAATGAGAGGCCATATGGTCCACCCTGAGGCTAGCCGGGGATATTTGAAGAATGAACCAATCTTGTGAGGTATTGACAAAAACCAGGGGGAACGTACAACCTCTGTGAGTCAAACCAAAAGTCAGAACGAACGAGATGCTATGCAAGTCTAATGCAAAAGTTAAGGGGAACATACAACCTCTGTGAGCATAGAGTCATAGACAGTCTAGTGCAAAAGTTAGGGGGAACGTACAACCTCTGTGAGCATAGAAAGACTAGTGCAAAATTCAGGGGGAACGTACAACCTCTGTGATCCTAGTCAAGCCTTGTGAGCCATGAGAAAAAGTCAAGGCATCTAGCAAAAGTTAGGTTGAATATAAAATTCCTATGAGCTAGAAACAAACGATATTCCTAATATTGCAAATGATATAAATGTATTGATCTAGTGCGTTGCCACAATTAACATTATCCACCATGAAGAGAAATTTGAATTTCCATGTAAAGAATCGAGTTGTAGAAGTCAAAGTTGCATGTCTAGGTCAAAGTCAAAGTTGTCAAGTTGTCGCATGTTGCATGTTGCATGCATGACATGTGCATGCTAAGTTAGTACGCATGCATGCCAAGTCAAGAGCGAGTTGTAATTGAAGTCTCAAGTCTAGTTCTATTTTGGAACTAAAGTGTGAAGCTGAGTTATGTCAAGCATGCTTTCACACCTCTAATTCGAATCCTCTCCTCTTCTCCTCTTCACTCCTTTATAAGCAGAGGTCGACCCCTCTCTTCTACACAATTGCTATGCAGGATAAAGGTGAAGCTATAGAGGCTGCTAAACAGAGGAGCATATCAGTCAATAACAAGGAAGCATATCAGTCCTATACAGGACAGCATATCGGTCAAATAGAGGCAGCATTACAGCTGCTAAACAGAGGTGCATATCAGACCTATAGAGGCAGCATTACAGCTGCTAAACAAAGGCGTATATCAGTCCTATAAAGGCAGTTGTTCCAGTGCTACTTAGAGGCACGTATCAGTCAAATAGAGGCAGCGTATCTCAGTCTTTGAAGGCAACTCAAATACTTCCTCGGTGCTGGCCTATAACAGGGGTTTAGATATCAGCAAGGTCTCTTAGTTACACAGTCAAGTTAGAGTCAACTTGGCAAGCTCTTTAAGAGAAGAGTATTCATGCTGGATATTTGTAAGTGATCTTACATTAATAATGCAATAAAGGAATATCATTTGTTGGGGTTTTCCTCCCTGTACAGGGTTTCCCCAGGGTATATGTGTTGTTGATGTGCATGCTTACGTATCTACATGATTATTGCTATTCAGTTATGATTCTATTGTGGAAATGTATTAAGTTAGAATCAAAGTGTTGGAGAATTTAAAGAAATAATCCGCATAAGAAATCAAGCTCAAAATTTAACATGGTATCAAAGCTTAGGGTGTGATAAGCTTGTTGAAGTGCAGCAGCAGGGACACACAAATCCAAGCAAGCTTAATTAAGTTTCCAGTGTGAAGTCCATGGCATCCTCCATTTCATTCAAGGTCGAGGATAGGCTCGAAGGAGCCGCCAACTTCAATGTGTGGAAGCTCGGGATAACAAATATTTTGCAGAAGCATGATCTTGAGCAGTATGTGACCACAGTGGTGGAAGAACCCACTACTAATGCAAGAAGAGTGGCCTTCAGGAAGAATCATGAAAAAGCTAAGCGAATCATTTTTTACTCAGTCAAAGACGGTATAATCCCAGCAATGACTTCGTTAATGATTGCCAAGATTTGTATGGATACCTTGGTGAATCTATATGAGAAACAGGATCCAAGTCAGAAAAGGACACTTAAGCACAAGTTTAAGTATTTGAAGATGGAGAAAGTTGAATCAGTAGCATCTTTCTGTTCCAGGATAGCCCAAATCAGAGATCAACTTTTGGTCACAGGGGTCATAGTGGACGATGATGATTTAGTGCAAGCCATATTTGATGGTCTTCCTTCTTCAGGGGAGACCTTCTTATCCAGTGTGAGTGGGAGAGAGATTCAGCCCATGTTTGAGAGGTTATGGCATGATTGCCTCCAAGAGGAGAGTCACACTGCTACCAGGAGTGAGCCAACCAAAGAAGAGCATTCAGCATTAGCATCAAGATTCAAGGGAAAGAATAAAATAACTTTCCAGAAAGGCTCTCAGAGGAAGTTAAACACCAAAGGTATGTTCAAAGGCAAGAGTATTGATACATCTAAGATTAAATGTTCTAGTTGCAATAAGTTGGGTCATTTTGCTAAAGACTGTTGGTATAGGAAGAAATATCCAAGGAAAGAGAAACATCATGTCTCAACTGTCGAGGATGATGAATCCAAAAGAAAACAAAAAAGTCCTTCTAATGAGGAAGAAAATAGAAAAGAATTTTACCTGGTTTCTGCGTTATCTAATACAGTTATCACAGGGCCGAAAACTTGGTTAGTAGACAGAGGTGCATCAAAGCATATGACAAGGTACAAGGAGATCCTCTCAGATTTCAAGACAAAATCTTTTGCAGAGCAGGTTGAACTTGGGGATGACAAATGTTACAAGATAGAGGGAGTAGGCTCCATCTCCTTCAGTTTGGAATCTGGGGCTAGGCTTCATGTTGATGAAGTATTATATGTTCCAAGGCTCAAGAAGAATCTTCTATCAGTTGCAACCCTTGAGGACAAGGGATATTGGGTGATCTTCAAGGATAGGAAGGCACTACTGTGGGCTAAAGGTAGCCACTTGGGTACAGTAGAACCCATTGGGACTCGCAGAGGACGACTATACGTCGTGACAGGACAGTCAGTTCAGGCTTTGGCTCATGATGCGACTAGCTTCAGCGAGTTGTGGCACAGAAGACTTGGACATCTTCATCACAAAGCACTTCCAGATCTACAGAACATGGTATGTGGCATGCCCTCTATTTCTCTTAGTAAAAATGAAATTTGTAGGGGACGCATGCTAGGTAAAAATATAAAGAAAGCATTTCCTAGTAGTGATAGCAGAGCTCAGGGCATCTTAGATCTGGTTCATTCTGATGTATGTGGTCCCATGTCATCTCCCTCACTCAGTGGTTGTTTGTATTATGTCATTTTTATTGATGATTACTCAAGAAAATGTTGGATATATTTCCTTAAAGCTAAAAGTGACACATTTGATAAATTCAAAGAGTATAAAGCCTTTATTGAGAAGCAGACAAGGAAACACATCAGAACCCTTAGAACAGACAATGGAGGAGAGTTTGAATCTCTCCAGTTTGAGGATTTCTGCAAGTCAGCAGGAATCAAGAGACAGTTGACCATGCCATATAACCCTCAGCAAAATGGAGTTGCTGAGAGGAAAAATAGGACAATTTGTGAGGCAACGAAAGCCAAGATGTTTGACCAGGATCTGTCAAATTATTTATGGGCAGAAGCTACCTCCACTGCCGTGTATATTCAGAACAGGTGTCCACATTCTATCTTGAAGGACAAGACTCCTGAAGAGGTCTTCTTAGGGATCAAACCTGAAGTTGGGCATCTAAGGATATTTGGGTGTTCAGTGTATATTCATGTCCCTAAGGATAAGAAGACAAAGATGGAACCCTCAAGCAAGAAAGGGGTTTTTGTGGGGTACAGTGAGAACTCCAAGGCTTACAGGATATATGTACCAAATCAGAGGCAGATAGAGGTAAGCAGAGATGTGACTTTCCATGAGGAAGCCACATTCAAGAAATCCAGAGAGCTTCAACAGGAATCAGAAGCAGTTCATCCAGCTTCACCCTCTTCTGAAAATGAAGAGTCAGATGATAAGAGGGAGGAACCTCATGAAGGGCCAAGTAAGGAGCCCCTAGAACCTGTTGAAGAGTTGGAAAGAACTCTTGAAGAACCTCCAGCCAAAAGGAAGCCAGGGTAGCTTAAAGAAACAATGCAGGAAGCAGAAAGGATAGTTGCTCCCAAAGGAACTTTCAAGGAAAGTAAGACGTTGGTTTGGAGGCTATGTTGCACTGATGAGAAGCATCACTGATGTCAAACCTTCTTCATTTGAAGAAGCAGATAAATTACAAGTATGGAAGCATGCCATGCTTGAGAAATACAGGTCAATTCTAAAAAACAATGCCTGGGACATTTTGCCAAGGCCAAAGGACAAATCAATGGTCTCTTCCAAATGGATCTATAAGATCAAACATACAGTTGATGGGACTGTGGAAAAGTTCAAAGCAAGATTTATAGCTAGAGGTGTAGTGTCCCCAAGGCCAAGCCCCGTTGCAAATCATGATATATGAAATGAATTGTAAATATGTTCTATAGGCTAGTGAGCCAAGTTTTGTATAAGCTGGTAGGCTTATGTGTTTGTTAGGCCAGGGAGCCTAAGTGTTGAAGGCCAGGAGCCTGCTGATGTACTTGTATGTATGCAGATTGATTAATAAAATATAAACACCGCCAGGTGCAGATCGACCACGATGAATGAGTGAAGGGGGACTGAGAGTCCACAGAATAGGCAAGGAATTAGGGGCTGGAGGTGGGAAAAAGGGGCTAAGTGTTGAGCCTAGAGGGCTTAAGCCTTGGGAATAATATTTTAATATTATTCCAAAAGAGAAGTGCATTATATGTTTTAACCTAAGTCCTTTTTGGAAGGACATGTGATTTCCAAATGGTGGGAGGCACGCACGTTGCCGGAACGCATGCAGTCGCATGGGTGACAAGTGTCAACCCTGACCATGCAATAAAAAGCCGTGATGAGCCGTGTTGGGGGTTCCTCCTCCAGGGGACTCACGGACTGCCAGAAGGGAAGGAGTCTGACTCGTGCAGAAAAACCCTCGTACATCCTCTGAATCGTCTGAACCTGCGTTGACCCTTGCGTGGATTGTCTATCACGCATTCCAGACACCAGAGCGTGAGTCTATCCTGGGTAGGGCGGATGGGAAACGACCATTCTGCCGGGGGGGTGGAGAGAGTCTGTGTAATTCCCTGCGGAAATGGCTTCTCAGGCATTTTTCCGAAAATTAACACCGTGAGACCGGGCTGTCGTAGTTGAGCTTGTTCTGAGAGGCCTGAGTCTGTATTCCCGGTTGACTGTGGTGGTCATGCAGAGATGGATTGCGCGTGAATTGCTGCTCAGTGCAGGTGGTGATTGAGCCTGTGTGTGATCTCTCTCTAAGTGAGGGAGGTGGATGTTGTTGGAGAAGAGGTTTCTTCCAGAGAGTGTCCAGCACCAGCTTCAGGCTCTGAGACTTCCTAATCCGGCCTGTTGCCGAGACCCAGTGAGGGAGGTTAGCACCGATGGACTGTGCTTGTGAAGGTGTAGACTCCCAGGGCGGAACAGGCATGTGGGGAATGAGAGTCTGGTAGTAGTGGGCGTAAGATGGCATCTTTGGGGAGAATCCTTCCAGATATTTTTGTGTTGTCTTCCCTGTAACCTCAGCCTAACCTAGGATTCCTTGCCTTTGGGTGGAGCTCGGTCCCAGCTCGGGGGTGACCCACTGTTGAGCTGATGAACAGTGTGGTCTAAGGCTGGGAGGTTCGTGGAAGGCCTGCGCTTGGTTGGTGATTTCTACAGCTGTTAAAAGATAAGTATTTGAATTATGCTTTGATCATGTGGTGCATGACCGTGTTGTTTATGCATCATTTTTTCCGCTATGTAAATGAATTATTGTTAAAGGCTATGGAATGTTTAATTATAGCAGTAACGAGATATGTTTTACTCTGGAATTTAAATGTGATCAATTGTGTTAAATGCATGTGGTTAGACTGGACTGTATGTGTTATGTAATTCCACGCAAGTGTGTACAGATTGTTACATAGTGCGTTATAAGCTCCGAACTGTGAAAAAGGTACACTACAAGAGGCTTCACTCAGAAAGAAGGAATCGACTACGAAGAGACTTTTGCCCTTGTAGCCAGGTATACCTCCATTTGAACTATTATTGCATTAGCTTCAGTTCTTGGTTGGAAGCTACATCAGATGGATGTAAAAGCAACATTCTTGAATGGAAAGATTGAACAGGAGGTCTTTGTGGAACAACCAGATGGTTTTGTACTGCATAACAAAGGCACTCATGTATGCAAGCTAAGGAAGGCCTTGTACGATCTTAAGCAGGCTCCCAGAGTTTGGTATGACAGGATTGATGGCTTTCTTAAAAGTCTGGGCCTTCGGAAAAGTGATGTTGATGCAAATCTGTAGTTCAAGGTAAGAGAGAACCAACCTGTTATACTAATCATGTATGTTGATGATCTCTTTCTAACATGAGATGAAGGGCTAATAGCCTGGTGTAAGAGGGAGCTAATCTCAGAATTCGAGATGAAAGACTTAGGATTGATGCATTACTTCCTAGGATTGGAAGTGTGGCAAAGACAGGGCGAGATATTTCTGGCACAAGGAAAAAACATAATGGATGTATTAAAGAGGTTTGGTATGATGGATTGCAAATCCATGTCTACTCCGATGGTTACCAACCTAAGGACGTTGCATTATTCTGATTCAGGTTCAGATTTGGTGGATCCCGCCACGTATAGGCGGTTGATTGGATCATTAATGTACATGATCCACACCAGGCCAAATATATGTGATGCAGTGATTGCAATGAGTCAATTCATCACTAAACCGAGACATAGACGCTGGGTGGAAGCAAAGCACATCTTGAGATATCTCAGAGGGACCATTACCTATGGTATGAGATATACATCTAGTGATGGTCTATTTATGTATGGGTATGCAAATGTTGACTGGGCAGGAAGCCTAGTGGACCAGAAAAATACTTCTGGATACTGCTTCAGTTTAGGATCCACTATGATCTCTTGGTCAAGCAGGAAACAGGGGTCCATTGCACAAAGTACAGCAGAGGCTGAGTACATTGCAGCAAGTGATGCTAGCAAGGAAGCAGTATGACTCAGAAAATTGGTTTCTGGGTTGTTTGGTTACAAGCTCGAGATGACGATGGTTCATTGTGACAATCAAAGTTGCATAAAACTGACAGAGAACCCGATATTTCACGACAGGTCAAAACATATTGACATGAAGTACCACTACATCCGAGACTTGGTCAAGAGAAAAACTGTAAAGTTACAGTACATAGCCACGAGCAAGCAGGTAGTTGATATCCTGACCAAGCCTCTAACCTCGAGATAGTTTGTGCAGCTGAGAGGCAAGCTTGGTGTGGCTGAGAATGACTCCCTTGTTGAGAGGGAGTGTTAAATTTGGCAACATTGACAGTCATTCTCCAATGAGAGGCCATATGGGCCACCCTGAGGATAGCCAGGGAGATTTGGAGAATCAACCAGTCTTGTGAGATATTGACAAAAGCCAGGGGGAACGTACACCCTCTGTGCGTCAAACCAAAAGTCAAGGTGAACGAGATGCTATGTAAGTCTAATGCAAAAGTCAGGGTGAACGTACAAATTCTATGAGTATAGACAGTCTAGTGCAAAAGTCAGGGGGAACGTACAACCTCTGTGAGCCTAGTCAAGCCTTGTGAGCCATGAGCAAAAGTCAAGGAATCTAGCAAAAGTTAGGTTGAATATAAAATTCCTATGAACTAGAAACAAACGATATTCCTAATATTGCAAATGATATAAATGTATTGATCTAGTGTGTTGGCACATGTAACATTATCCACCATGAAGAGAAATTTGAATTGCCATGTAAAGAGTCGAGTTGTAGAAGTCAAAGTGGCATGTCTAGGTCAAAGTCAAAGTTGTCAAGTTGTCACATGTTGCATGTTGCATGCATGTCTAGTTGCATGTTGCATGCATGACATGTGCATGTTAAGTCAGTATGCATGCATGCCAAGTCAAGGGTGAGTTGTAACTAAAGTCTCAAGTCTAGTTCTATTTTTGAACTAAAGAGTGAAGCTGAGTTATGTCAAGCATGATTCCATACCTTTAATTCGAACCCTCTCCTCTTCTCTTCTCCTCTTCACTCTTTTATAAGCAGAGGTCGACCCCTCTCTTCTACACAATCGCTATGCAAGGTAAAGGTGAAGCTATAGAGGTTGCTAAACAGAGGAGCATATCAATCAATAACATGGCAGCATATCAGTCCTATACAGGACAGCATATCAATCAAATAGAGACAGCATTACAGTTGCTAAACAGAGGCACATATCATACCTATAGAGGCAACATTACAACTGCTAAACAGAGGCGCATATCAGACCTATAGAGGCAACATTACAGCTGCTAAACAGAGGCGCATATCAGTCCTATAAAGGAAGCTATTCCAGTGCTAATTAGAGGCACGTATCAATCAAATAGAGGCAGCATCAACAGCCCATATCAAAGTTGATATATCAGTTCTTAAGAGGCAGCGTATCTCAGTCTTTGAAGGCAACTCAGATATTTCCTCAGTGCTAGCCTATAACAGGAGTTTAGATATCAGCAAGGTCTCTTAGTTACACAGTCAGGTCAGAGTCAACTTGGCAAGCTCTTTAAGAGCAGAGTATTCATGGTGGATATTTGTAAGTGATCTTACATTATTAATGCAATAAAAGAATATCGTTTGCTGGGGTTTTTCTCCATGTACAGGGTTTCCCTAAGGTATATGTGTTGTTGATGTGCATGCTTACGTATCTACATGATTATTTCTATTCAGTTATGATTCTATTGTTGAAATGTATTAAGCTAGAATCAAAGTGTTGAAGAATTTAAAGAAATAATCCGCATAAGAAATCAAACTCACAATTTAACAATAATAGAGGAAGAGGTTTACGTGGAACAACCACAAGGATTCGAGACACATGACAGGGAGACGCATGTGTGCAGGTTAAAGAAGGCATTATATGGATTGAAGCAGGCACCGAGAGCATGGTATGGTCGGATTAATGGTTTTCTGATGAGCTTGGGATTTACCAAGAGCAGCGCAGATCCTAACCTTTACTTCAAGGTTGAGGATGATAGACCAATGATATTACTACTATAGTGGATGACTTGTTCTTGACAGGAGTGGAGAAGCTCATTGTTTAGTGTAAGAGAAAACTCGTTGCAGAGTTTGAAATGAAAGACCTAGGTTTGATGCACTACTTTTTGGGTCTAGAGGTATGGCAAAGGAAGAATGAGATCTTCCTAAATCAAGAAAAATATGTTGTGGAAATCCTGAAGAGGTTCGGGATGTTGGACTGTAAACCGATGGCTACACCAATGGCATCAAATATGAAGTTGTTGGATGATACGACTTCAGAGGTTGTGGATGCTATATTATATAGGAAGATGATTGGATCATTGATGTATTTGACAAATACATGACCAGATATATGTTTTGTTGTGAACACCCTGAGTCGGTACATGGCTGACCCCAAATGCGTTCACCTGATTGCAATAAAACATGTGGTGAGGTACCTTAAAGGTACAGTGGATTATGGGCTCAAGTATGTTGCAAACAGTGAGATCAGTCTACTTGGATATTCGGATTCAGATTGGGCCAGTAGTGTTGCAAACCGGAAAAGTACATTAGGATGTTTCTTCACTTTGGGATCCGGTATGATTTCATGGATCAGTAAGAAGCAGTCATGTGTAGCACTCAGTACGGCTAAGGTAGAGTATGTGGCAACATGTGCAGCAAGTCGCGAAGCAGTGTGGCTTCGGAAATTACTAACTAGATTATTCGATATTGCGATGGAGGCGACCTGTATCTTGTGCGACAACCAGAGTTGTATAAAGTTGTCAAAGAACCCGATGTTTCATGATAGGTCAAAGCATAACGAAATAAGGTATCACTATATCAGCGATATGGTGCAGAAGGGAGCAGTGAGGCTCCAATATGTGGCTACCGATGAGCAGGTTGTGGATGTGCTGACAAAGCCATTGTCAAGGACAAAGTTCGAGTACTTCAAGGACAAGCTCGGCGTAGTCTCTCTTCAAAGGGAGTGATGGCTTCAGATGTTATCACAGGGTAGTGGATGTCATGATGACATGTTGTAGCTATTGGAGAGCTAGCCATCGGCACTGAATGCATGCTGAAGAGATGAGGTACAGATGTTATCGCAGGGTACTGGATGTCATGCATAAGATATCCAAGCTTTCTGCGGGAAACCGGATAGTCCCATGATGACATGTTGTAGCTATTGGAGAGCTACCCACTGGCCCTGGATGCATGTTGTGAAGTCACTATGGATTTCCTATGATGTATAGATTCGTGTGTCCGATAGTCAATGGTCATGAGCTCGTGTGGATGGCGACAGTGTTAGAATCTGTGCCGGATAGAATACCATCCTCATTAAGAGGGAGTGTTGAGATTTTATGAAATTTTGGAAGTTATTCCTAAATGTAATTGTATTCCCAAGTGTAACTGTGAAAGGGTTTATTGATAAGTCATGTCTTTTAGGTCTTTTAGAGTATAAATAGAGGATATATCGAGTCATTTTGATCACTCATTGAATATAAGTACAAGAGAGTAGTACGCACTTGTCTAGGAGGCTATTCTTGGTTCGTGTCTGGGTCTCTTTGGTCTTGATTTCATGAAAGAGCATTGTATGACATTGTACATGTTGGAGGAATCTATACTAAGGAAAGTTTGCAGGGTTTTCTCCCCCTTGAGGGTTTCCCTGAGGATATAACTTATTGTTCTGTGGATATCTATCTTTTAGTTGTGATCATTTTGCATATTAAATAATAATAAAAAAATTTAATACTTTAACTGTTGGAAAAACAAAAAGAAATCAACAGTTTTCCCTATGTTTGAGGAGTAGTTATAACAACTAATGGACCGTTGCTTGCGCACTTATCTATGAGATCCACTTTTGGAGTTAGATAGCTTTATTAGAAGAGCATCCTAGGTCATGAGAAAATATATGTTGACAGAGTGTCGAAATTGTTTTCAATACCAGTAGATGTAGAATGGTTGTGTGGTTTCATAATTGTGATCATAATAAAAATACGAACAAAAATTGGAGTTATGGTGGTTACAAATTTGTTGCTTCAAAACCCTCGCCGCATTTTGGCCAACTTTTTGGAAAATGTCCCACCTTTGTTGCTTGAGCGTTTTGGTTATTTGGGAAGAGAAATATTAATGGATGCACATAGTGAAGAACACCTTGCACAGAAGGCTAAGCTTTGTGTGTTTTAAGGCATTTTGCATGGAGCGTTTTGCATAGAGGAGACATGTGGCATCTCATTTATTTGGCTTCACTATTTTATTAATTATGAGGGCGTTTTAACTTATAAATCCCTTTATGTAATAATTTGGTGTTTTTCTAAGTATTTTCTTTGGAGTAATTAGTGGATCTAGAAACCACTTATTAATATTTTATCGTAAGGGAAATTGAGCTTGTTGACCACCTATTCAACTAGGGGGCCAACTCCATGTAACATGAAGATATGCACCTAATGGTGCTACCAAGTTGAAGACTTGTTGGTTCTACAAGGCAGTTTTGACCTTCAGCATTTTGTTGTAATTGGAATTTCCGCTCCCCTGCGTGGGATAATAATGTAATAGGTCTACATGGATCATAGTTTAAGTCAGTTGCATTAGGACTTCGTCATTAGGAGAGTTCCTTTCACTGAGTGTTTTTTATCCTCAGGTTATTAATTGGGCTTTTCAACCTTATTAATTTTCCTTGAGTTTTCACTCCCACAATAATTTCTCCAAAGTAGTGAAAGGCGTTATAATAGACGAGACCTATGTAACTAAGGTCTAAGAATGTTGTAAATGACCATGTTAGACATGTCCTAGAGTCTCGTGGAATTCCATTAAGTTTTGATAGGAATTTTTTAATAATTAAAATTCCCGCAAACTGAGGATTTTTAATTATTTTCGATGTAAAATGTAAAAAAATGGTCCTTAGGTATTTTGTATAGGGGTATGAGTACTCAAATCAAATGGTTCATACACCCCTACACCCTTGGACCAAGCCTTAGCTCATTTGGACAAATTTTGCTCATTCTTTGTCCATGAGGAGTCAAAGTCAATCAAAAATCAGCATGTAATTGGCTTAATTAAAATTGTCGAATTTTGTAAAAGTCATGAAAGTCATGAGAGAGTGTGGGAAAAGTGTCCCAATAGCCTTTCCTAAGTTGGGAAAACATTTTCCAACTTAGAAAAACCCACTTAGCCTAACCCACAACCCACATTCATCTTCCTCTTAGAAGAGCCCCCCCCCTCTTTGCCCAATATCTCATAAAAATTAAAATAAGCCATGGGGACCCCCAATACTTTGCAAAAGTTCCCCACTTGACCCCACTTGACTTTT
>ML776677.1:412849-560261 GCA_009831015.1 Picea engelmannii | reverse complement strand
TTATTATTATTGTTATTTTATTCATAGGATTAATCCCCATTGTGGATTAATCATGTCGGTAATTGTATTAGGACCAAATCCCCTTTTGCGGATTGGTCAACAGACAATTATAATAGGCAAAATAAGAAGTCAGCCCCAGCAGTTAATTAAGAGACCCATAAATACAATAAAGGTGGGTTTACCCACCCAGATTGAGAAGTCGGCCCTGCCAGTGAAGAGACACTTCACACGTGCCAGAACTTGTATAAATACAGGAGGCTAGCGCCTCATTTGAAGACAACTCACTTGCTCAGTTTGAGAGACAAGTTTTGATCTGTTACCAACAAAAGAGAGAGGGAGAAGAGTGGCGCATCTTTTGGAGAGGACTATCTGTATTGGTTTGAGTTATCTCTTGACATTGTATTGGCAATTTATGATAAGGAAGTTTTTGCTGGGTCTTCTTCCCCTAGAGGGTTTCCCAGGATAAATGTTGTGTCTCTTGTGAATGTGTATTTCTCAGTGATCTTGTTCTTATGTTGCTATTATCTATTGAAATGCAAAGAACTATAATAATGGCATAAAACATTAACAACTATTTGGAGTCACCCAAACATGCAACCCTCCAATGGATAATTGCATCTAAAAATGCATCTGAAACCTGTAACTGAAAATGTGACCAACAACCTCTAGAAATCCAACATTCCCACAAAATGTGCTTCTGAGATTTTGAATTACCGCAAACTGGGCATTGGCGATATGTGAAGCCACTTTTCTCTCGACGAAATTTTGTTAGTGTTGATGTTTGTAGCTCGGACAGGAAGTTCTACACAGATTTTGTGTCAAATGTGCATGAAGTCCAAGTCAAATCTATTTTGTAATTCACTTTATTTATAAAGTGAAAATCTTTTAATTAGTTGTTGAGTCTAATAAAGTGCATTTTTAATGCATTAGTGATTTAGACTAATCTCAACCGTTGATCTCACTAAGAGATTAAGGTTTTGGTAGATTAAGGTTTTAGCTAAAGTATAAAGGAAAGTCAATTGTTTTAGTTGATTTGTGATTGATTCATATTTTATCGTTCAATTATTGTGTATCGTTTATGCTTTTTATATATTTATTTTTTTTATTTTTAAGTATTTATGGTGGAGTCCCCTATATCAAAGACCCTCACATTCCTTGTGGCATTCCCTAAACTTTGGAGGTGCTTCCACGAGTCCCTAAGACGAGTCTCCACATTCTTGCATCCCAAAAACTTGGTGGAACATTGTTCCAAATCTAATCTTCACATGCTTTGAAACCAATATCTTACTATGATATCATGTAGGATAATGACAATGTAAATACACAAGAGATGTGAAATATAATATTTTATTCAAATGAAATCATTTCATACATGGGACAAGTCACCTTATATTTCATGCATTCAATAGTTTGTGATACCTGCCCAACCTAATTACTATCACTAATAATACTTTCTAATAATACCTTCTTAAAGCGTTTGGTCACTTAACATCTTTTGACTCTTGGAGTGTTAATATTGCAACAAAAACTACAACTAGAAACATAACTATAAGGTTTTCTTCCCATTTATAATAATAATAATAATCTATTTTTAAGGTCACGGCCAAGTCATCACACCAAATTGTTGTATGAGACCCCCTTGTTTGTGGGACAAGGGACCCCCCTCCGCCCAGCGATTTGACAGGTAAAGTCTACGAAAGTATACATACCCTACCCCCCTCTGGATTTGAACCTGTGACCTCTTAAGAAGAAACACATGTTCTTAACCATTAGACCCACTCAGGCTGTATTTAGTGCTTATTGTTATCATTTATGAAGTCTAAATTTCCATGCCCTTATGTATGGTTGTCAACAAGATGACTCTTATGAAGCATTTACTATTGGTACCACTATAATTATGTGCATCTTTACTCTTGTATGCATTATAATCTTATCTTTAAATTTTTGCCCTACATGAAAAGTACGGGCGTGATTTATAAAGTTTCAAATGCATTATGGACGTCGGATCATAACGGGTCCATACTAAGGACATGCACTATATACCTTGTGAAAAATGGGATGTAGATCCATTGTAATTGAAACTCTTCCACTATGATTATAGGCTAGCCTAACTGCAAGTGTGCCTTTGCTTCCTATTTGCTTCCGCATAGGAGCTAACATGAAATTCCAACTAGGTTGCAGGGAAAATTGTGATAATGGCACACTTACCACTATGCTAATGGAGGCTCCAATTAACTTAACTTAATAGCGCTATGGTTATCTGGTAGAGTGTGGAGTCATGTCAAACTACTTAATTGTTAAACGCAGTGATTAAGGCATGGCGCTAACCTTGGGATTAGGGTCTCCATTGTAATTTTCAAACTGGACAAATGATTTTCCCTATGGGACTGTTCACTATATAGGCTAGATGATCACATTCCTCGTAGTTGGTTGAGTAGGAATGCATTGCAAGTCAACCTACGACTATTTTTTTATTCCCACAGTACTTAAAATGCAGAAGACTGCTGAGCATCCAATATCTATTAAACGAAGGACAATATTCGTAGTGCATAATGTAGCACCTTCAATATTAATGTCGTTGCACCGTCGCCAATATCTTCATTGCTCTTGAACAATGAGACAAAATGGAATTTCATTGGCCTCTCAACTTATCATCTTGTAAAGTCTTGCACTTTTATTCAGCATAATAATTGGGAAAAAATAAATGCTGATTTAGCGCATTCCTGTTCTTCAAATAACAATCCAGAGAAATTCAAAAGCCTAACATGAAGCTGGACTGCGAATCTTATATGAATTTCCATTTATTTTTTCTATTATAGTAATAAATGTCGTGGAAAGTAAAGCTTACCTCCAAGATTTCGAGTAAATATTCTTTGGAGAAGCGAGGTTTCTTCAACCTCTTGCCAATTTCGCACAATTTCTTTGCGAGAAGGGGAGCCACGGTAGTCGCTGGCCTGCAAGTGAGGTCTGGCTTCGTCATTGTACCTTAATGGGATTCGAACTTTGAATGCCGACGCAGCTGAGTCAAAAATATTAGCAGCCAACCCTTAATATGCTAGAGTTTACCCGGCCGAAAACCAGTAAATTGAAACTTATAAGAAGGAGCTGCCCGACAAAACCCGTGTGAGCTATTCCGCTTTCTTATATATACTTCACTCCGAATTACGATGGGTAAGAATGGATTCGGATTTAATAATTTCTTAAAAACAATTTTGGGAAGTTTTTAGTTCCGGGCCATTTTTGAGAGAATAAAAAGGTTATTGGCATTTGGGAGATTTAATGTTAGTGCACTTTGCTTCTCGAAATGCGTATTTTATTTAGTTCCCTTGTACAAAGTAATCGAGATAGTATGGGTTCTAGGCTGTGTGATCGAAAAACGGTCATTGGTATTTTGGAGATTTAATGTTAGTGCACTTTGTTTCTCAAAATGTTGTCACTACTTTACTTGGGGTGATAAGTGTGTGTATTTTATTTAGTTCTCTCGTACAAAGTAATTTAGATAACAATGATCATAGTAAGGAGGTCAATCGTGTTTTAGGATCAAGGTATTTCAAAAGTAATGATCATAGTGGGTTTAACCATTATCAATTCCTTGTTCTAGATAAACAAGCTTCTTAGAGAAGATTTAATGTTAGTGCACTTTGCTTCTCAAAATTTTGCCACTACTTTACTTGGGGTGATAAGTGTGCGTATTTTATTTAGTTCTCTTCTACAAAGTAATCCAGATAGCAATGATCATAGTACAGAGGTCAATCATGTTTTAGGATCTAGGTATTTCAAAAGTAATGATCATAGTGGGTTTGACCATTATCAAAAGCTTGTTCTAATAAACAAGCTTCTTAGAGAATTGAGAATAGTAAAAATTGTTTAGAGGGAAACCTCCCTATCTTGGAGCTTCTATTGAGTTTTTTTTTTTAAGCACAAGAGGAACTTGAATGTGGATGTTAACAGAGTTGTAAATGTAGAAGGCATCTTGAAAGAAGGCAACGTTACACTAAAAAGATTGGAATGGGACTAGAATCTAATATGACCCCAAGGGGGACATATATCAGATTAAATGTTTATGTAATGGAGTAAATGTATATTAATAGGGGTTGGCCTAATAAAACACCCACATGTGTAATGAGTGAAAACATGTATATATAGAGGGTAATATATTCATTATGGAAATATGTCTATATGATTTGAAAATGTGAATGTGTTAGGGTTATTTGAAGGAGGTTATCCTATTCTTTAAGGAATTATTGTTAACTCATATTTATTGTCACTTTTGGAGTTGTACTCCATGTTCACATTGTGTGTACTCTGGTTTATTGTGTTATTTTAAGGATTTGGTACATAGCATTGGGTATCAAAGCGAACAGGTATTGGTTTGACTCCTTTAAATGAGTTATCTTACCATTTTTCTAACTTTTGGGGGATTATCTTACCTGGGCAAATTTTTTAGGGTGCATAGAGGAAATAGCGAAATACATTGGATCTAAATTCCAAAGTCATGTCTTTGGAATTGGACACATGGGACACTGTACAAGTTCACTCTCTTGAAATAGGGCAAAAACAACAAGTTCTAGTAATGTGTGCATGACTTTCTCTTGGAATGTCCAAATTGAGTGGGACCTACTTAATGATGTTAAGAATATGAAAAATCATCTACAAGCATCTAAACCCAAGAATAAGGATGAACATACTACCAGAGCAGTGAAAGAAAATATTAGCAAAAGACTTGAAGAGGAAATTTGCAAGAAGGTTGAAGAAGCCCTAACTATTAATGAGGTAAAATCATAAATGCAATATAGAATTAACGAAGGACATAAGAGTTTGATGGATGGCATCACATTGCAACGTCATAAGGAGAAGGAAGACATGATTCAGGAATGTCACTAGAAAATACTTAAAGAAGTTAAGCTCCAGCTTGAGGATGTACACATCGAAGATGATATTGTTATCTCAAAGGATAAATTAATCAAAGAGTAAGCACAAAGGATAGAAGATGTCATTATCTCTAAAAAGAAGACTAATAATATTGATGTCCAAAGTGAAGGAAAACCACAAAGATGAAACCATATCAACACCCTTGTTACAAAGAAAGCTTTCAAGAGAGGAAAGAAGATCAATATTAGTGTTACTGAGGAAGAAGATGGGATAATCCATGATATTCATGGAATAAAGCATCACATAACCATTATTCAAGAGGATTTAATTAGAGACTAACAACTACTGCAAATTTTATAAGTTACAACAACACATGGAATCAAAGAAAATAAAATTATGCAAAAACTAGCTATCATGGATTAAGACCAAAAATAATTGAATTTGGATGGATGGATCATCAATAGTGGCAACAAAAAATTAGAAATATAAGGAAATCATATTACTTGATTTCAGCACATGTAAAACCCGCAATTACAAAGCTTCAAGGACAAAGCTTTTTGAAGGAGGGCATTATGAAATGAGCCCAATGGAGGGCAAATGTGGGGTTAAATGTATATATACAATAGTGGTTGACCTAATAAAAAGGCCACATGTGCAATGAGTGATAATAGGTATATGTAGAGGTTAATATAGCCATTATGGAGACATGAACATATGATTTGTATATATGAATGTATTGGGCTTATTTGGAGGAGGTTATATTCTATAAGGAGTTATTGTGTAACTCATCTCTATTATCACTTTTAGTGTTCTACTCCACATTCATATCTTGTGCACATTGTGTGCTCTCTGGTTTATTATGCTATTTTAAGGATTTCATACATAAAATTGGTATATGCCCCCCTAGGGTCATATCAAAGTCTCTCTCATACCCCTCACTTGATCAAAATTCCATTAACAATCAAGGTTTTTAGGCCCATGATGGGAGCTTACACAAAGATTAAGCAAGGGTGATCCGGATTTAGGAGAGGAACGAACTGATTAACAAACTGAATACAATAAACACAGATATAGGAAGAATAACACAAATATCCAGTGAACAATATCTTCTATTAAATAATGAAATAGGTTGAAACTGTAAAAATGCAGAACTGAAACTTGCTCGAATGGTGGTAGCTATCTCTGAGAAGAGATGTGACTACTATGTACATACGTCTGAGAAGAATGGATTACAATGAGGCTCCAGAGGGCCTTTACATATTACTCATGAATGCCAAAACCCTAGACATCCAAAAACCTAACCCTAGAAGGTGAAATATCAAAATTCATGTGAGCCCTATGGGTAAGTTGGTGTAATTTGGTACCTCAACTTCTTAGGGTCATAACTTTGCATACTATCTCCATTTTAGGCGTGTGATAGCCCGTTGGAAAGGTCTTTAAGAGAAATACACATTGTGTCATCAGAATCTAACTCCATCTACAGTCTGACTATGGCGAGTCAAGAAAACAACGTTTAGGGCCCCAAAACAACCCTGGAAGTACAACAAGATGTGATGACATGAAAACATACAAAATAATCCAGTTGGATTAGGCGAGAGGCCACCCGTATCCACCTAGAGAATGTGTGAGGCTTCAGACAACCCCAAAAGTGTAGAACTCACAATTATAAAGCAGTACAGAAAGACGTGATGAATAAAAAATGGACACAAGGAGCCAGTTTGAATAGGTGGATGGCCACCAATATCCACCTAGATCAATCCTCCCTCCTTAGGAAGCAATGGTCTCCATTGTGTTGAGTTCCTCCATCATGTGAGGAAACTTCTATTGGATTTGGCTCCGAGTGAGCCACTTTCCTTAGTGTAGGAGTTGCCCTGCCTTGACAACCCGATAAAGATGGATCCGTTGTTGGCGAGTGCCCTTGATCTGTGTGTCCACTATCTTATCGGTGGATGTTTGTTCCATGCAGTCAGGGTTGAGTTATGTTGGTGTCAGTTGTTCGACGATCTTATAGGTGTCCAATAATGGTGGAAAATATGGCCGAAGTAGGTCCACATTGAATATTGGATGAGACCAAGGAAGGGTGGAGTGTTGAGCTCAAAAACATTGCTACCCACAGCCTTGGTGATAGTGTAAAGCCCATAACGAAGTGGGCGAAGTTTCCTATGGGGCCCGATGAGACACTCCTTCTGCAAATGTAACCAGACTTTGTTGCCAACCTGAAACTGGTGTGGTACCCTATGTTTATCACGTTGATGCTTGTACTTAGCATTGGATTTCTGCAAAATCTCCTGGACCTGTTGGCAGATGTGTTGAATCCACTCAATGAATCTAGTGGCTTTGTCGACCGCAGACTGATCAGGGGAAGATTATGTCTGTGTGGTGGAAAGAGGAAGTGCAACATCAATGGGTCCCAAGGGTTGGAATCCCAAACCCACCTGAAATGGGCTATGTCTGGTGGAACTATGGAGAGCCATGTTGTAACTATGTTGGACATATGGGAGACTCTCGCCCCATGTATGGGGATGCTTAAAATTGTACATGCGCAGGATGTGCACAATCATCCGATTGACGACCTCGTTTTGGCCATCGGTTTGGGGGTGGAAAGAAGTGGATTTTGTGAGCTTGGTGTCCAACAGAGACCAGAGACTTGACCAAGAGGTGTCGAGGAACCTGTTGTCTCGGTCGGAGATGATAGTCTGTGGTATCCCAAAGTGAACCCAAAATCATTAGAAGAAGAGCTTGGCAGTATCTACCACTGTGACATTCTTCTTGCAAGCTGTGAGGATGGACATCTTCGAAAATCGATCAACGACCACAAACACACAGTCATTTCCATGCTTGGTGGACGACAAACCAGACATGTAATCCATGGATATGGATTCCCACAGCTTCTTTGGAATAGGAAGAGGGGTGTATAAGCCTTGCTTCTTGATGGTCGGCTTGGCAATGGCGCAAGCAGTGCAAGATCTGATATACTTGTTGACGTCATGTCGAAGTTTTGGCCAATAAAATTGGTTTTGAAGAATGGCCAAAGTTTTCTCTATGCCAAAATGTCCTGTCACCCGACTGTAGTGGGCTTCCTAAATCATCTTTGCACACTCGCTTGTAGGAACACAGAGATGGCCCAGGTGGCATAAGAGTCAGTCCTGAATGTCAAAATCAGTGACAGTGGCACCTGTACCCAAGGGTTGATATGTGGTAGCGAAGTCTAGATCTTGCTGGTAAAGTTGAGGCCACTCTGATGTTTCATGTCCACAGGACTGGAGCACAGTGTTAAGTGCAGCCACAGGAGGCCGACTGACGTAGTCAGTGACACGATTGGAGATACATGTCTTATACTTGATGTTGAGATGGAACTGTTGCAGGTAGGTGGACCACTTCTGGTGGCGATCATTCTGCAATTTCCCCTATGTCTGTATGAACTGCAGAGGCTTGTGATCAGTTTGTATGATCATCTTTGTCCCTAGAATGTAATGTTTCCATTGACGACAAGCTTGTATAATGGAATACATTTCCTTGTCATAGGTGGGGTATTTCTGGACAATATCGAAGAGTGTCTCACTATGGTATGCCAGCGGATGCCCGTGCTGAGTGAGAACTGTGCCCACAACATAGTCAGATGCATCAGTCTCAATCTCAAATGGTTGTTGCAGATCGAGCAAGGAGAGGAATGGACCTGAGCACAAACGATGTTTCAGATCTTTGAATGCTCGTTGTTTCTCCTTCCCCCACATGAACTTGGACCTACCACCGCCCTTGGTTACATGGCTGAGGGTCCATGCAATATGGGAGAATCCCAACAAGAACCGTCGGTAAAAATTGGCGAGTCCCAAGAAGCTCTGAAGCTCGGTTAGTGTGGTCAGGGCTGGCCAGTCATGGATGACTTGGATCTTAGCTGGATCAACATGTACCCCATGCCCAGTTATTGGACCTTGTTCATGCCAAAAGAGCATTTTTCCAAGTTGGCATAAAGCTTGTGCTACCGCAGAGTGCTCAAAACCTGTTGAATATGTCACATGTGCTCCTCCCACGTTCTGCTAAAGATGAGGATGTCATCCAAATATACTACCACAAAGGAGTTGGTGAAGGGTCTCAATACATCATCCTCGTGATGCAGACCCCCTTCTCTCCTAAGGGTTGTGCGACCTCCCGGTCAAGGATCTTCAATTCCGAGTTGAATTGGCTCTTTGAGACCTTATTGGTCTCACTTATGATTTAACACAGGCCCTTTCAGTCCTCTGGTGTGGTTCTATGGCACCCACGACCTTTTCCTTCACGCTACTAAACTCTTAGGTTTCAGGCGCTAGCTCCTCTCTCCTTATCCCTCTCCCGTATGTGACCTCGAGTTGGGACCTCATGTAAACACACGATTTCAGAGCGGCCAAAAGTGGTCTGAGACCACACCACTTTTCTCCCCGCAATTCACCTCCAGCTACCATGTGTCCCTTTGTCGATACCGTGGTTTCAATTGCGGCTCGCTCTCAGATTTTTAACGTCCGAGCACTTTCTAGTCCCTCAATCAAGCGTGATCATTGATCTCGCGGTCTTGGGTGGATCCCCTCGATCAATGGTTTAGATCCGCCTCCTTCTCTCTGGATCACGCCCTCCTAGATCCCCGCGATCTGTTGGCGCATGCCCCTTTTCAAATCGATGGTCGTGATTGATTTTGCCTTTCAGGCTTCAGGAGTTTCAACTCTCAACTCCTACTTTCTCTGCAGTGGCTATCTTCCGAAATGGAAGATCTATTGACATGTGTCCTCCTCAAATCGACGGTCCTAGCCGCTTCGAGACTTCGGGCTTTGGAAAACTCAACTTTCAACTTTCACTTTCCCTCAAAGTGCGTGGGTTTCTGCCTCGTGTCCTCCTAAATCGAATGGCTAGGATTCACTTCAGATCTTTGCGCTTTAGGAGTTTCAACTCTCAACTCTCGCTTTCTCCCGGAGTGCTTTTACCCAAATACAACAATCTGTCGATGCGTGTTCTACCCAAACCGACAACTGAGATCTACTTTGGTTCTTCAGGCTTCGAGAGTCTCAACTCTTAATCTTCAATTTCTCCTAAAGTGTTCTCACCCAAAGACAATGATTTGTCGACGTGTGTCCTGCACAAATCGATGGTTGAGATCTACTTCGGCTCTTCGACGAATCCTCGCTCCTGTGTACACACAAAGACTTAATACTCGTGCGCTTTTCCCAGATCCAACGATTTGGAATGATCTCGATCCCTCCTAGATGGATCTTAGCTAGTGACTCGTGAAACCTTCAGGACTTCTCCCCCTTTGAATATTTCTCCCGCTATCTCTCTTGAGCTTTCTCTCCTTCTACTCTTTTGACTCCTTAAAGAGTTACTTCGACATTTAGTCGAATTTCGGGTCTGTGCACTCCTCACAACATACTCTTATGCAAGATTTAGTTTCTTGCGGGTGACTGTGCACACCTTGCAGCAGTCCCTTTGCACTCCTTGCAAATGGAAACTTTACGCTATCTCTTTTGGGCTTATGAGTCGAAACAGACTCAGTCACTCCTTATAGTAGATTCTCACGCAAGACTTAAGTTCTTGTGGACGACTGTTCACACCTTGCAGCAGTCGCTTTGCACTCCTTGCAAAGGGAAAGTTTCACGCTATCTCTTCTGAGATTTCTGAGTCAAAACAGACTCTGTCAACGCATTCCTTGCGGACTGTATGCACGCCTTGCATGAACTCAATGAAGAGAACAATCAAAACTTATCTAAACACTTCACAGCTTCATATACTCGATAACATAACTCATTCATTCATGAAACCGAAAATAATAGGGAATTGTAAATAGTAGCAACACAATGCATTTGGGTCAATTTTCCTTTGTTATATTCATCCAAAAGTAAATGGCTACAACTATGACAAAACAAAAAACAAAAAAAACTCAGCTTCAACTAAATCACAACATTCTCCTACTAACTTGCAGCAGCCTCATTCGGGCATACAACACTTCTATTTATCTCAGAGGGTTCTTAGGGTTCCCTCCGACTACTCGTCTTCTCGAGAAAAGAAACTAACTGCCACTTAATTTCCGTTACATTCAAGACTAGGAGTGAAACTCCCAGATCATTCATGATCACTCGACTCCCAAGCATTTGATCTTCTTTAGTTTTCGATCATTTCAAAAAGATTTGCAAGAAATGCAAGCGGTTAAGATTATGAAATGATTGTCCCCGAGGTGTAGGACAGCCGGTGACAGAGTGAGCTATTAAGGCACTCTGTGATGTTAAGTCACCAGTTCGAAACTTGCAGGGACAAAAAATCCATCCATGTTAAGGGTTGGTGTAGCTCAGGTCAGGTGCGATCCCCGAGCGATTTTGACGGCTTAGATACCCCCGAGTCGCAGTCTCTTAGCCACAGGTTAGTCCCACATGTCACAGACAAACTGACAAAAATAAATAAAATGAAACAATTCAAAGGCGTTGAGTTGTCTCTCCACGTGTGCTTGTTGATGATGCTCCTGCATCATACTCCCCTGGACAAAAATTCATGCACTCCTGCACTGAATTTCCATGCTTCTGGATATCAGCTTCATTTTCCCAACTCGCATCTTCTATCAGGTGTCCCTTCCACTTGACCAAATATTCAAAATAGGTCTTCCTACTAGTCTTCTTGCCAATCCTCTGATCAACAATCTTCTCCATCTGTGGTTTTTCTGCTAAAGGCATTTGCTTCTCCCACTGAATTTTCTCTTGATCTTATGATCTTTATGTGTCATCTTCTATGTAAGGATACAGGTCTGATATGTTGAATATGGGTGATATGCCCACATCATCTGGCAACTCAATCTCATAGGCATTTGCATCAAACTTCCTTAAGATATTACATGGCCCTATCTTCTTCATTTTCAACTTGTTATACGTTCCCCTTGGAAACCTTTCTTTCTTGAGATGTGCCAGAACTTTATCTCCTACTTCAAATTAAAGCTCTTTGCGATGTTGATCAACTCTGCGCTTGTACTCTTGGCTAGAGTTCTGTAACTGCTCTTTGATCTGGCTATGGAGCTTCTGCATTTATGCAGCAAAATCTTATGCTCTGATGCTTCTTATCTCACTCTATTCCAAGTCTCTCAACTCAGCTACTCCTCTTGGATGCATTCCATACAATATTTGGAATGGGCTCTTTCCAGCGCTCTTGTTTGGTGAGTCATTGTATGCAAATTCTGCTTGTGGTAGAATGTGATCCCATTGATTATGATGCTCAGTGACCAGACTCCTCAATAAGTTTCCCAAACTTTTGTTCACCACCTCAGTCAATCCATCTGTCTGAGGGTGATAAGTTGAGCTAAAGGACAAATCTGTCCCCAACTTCTTCCATCGTGTTCTCCAGAAATGACCAACGAATTTGTTATCTTTATTTGAGACAATACTTTTGGGTAATCCATGAAGTCGAACAACTTCCTTGAAAAATAAATTTGCAACATGTGTTGCATCACTATTTTTCTGGCATGGGATAAAGTGTGCCATTTTTGAAATCTATCCACCACCACAAATATGGAGTCACATCCTCTTTGTGTTCTTTGCAGTGCCAGCACAAAATCCATGCTTATTGCATCCCAAGGCATTTATGGTATCGAAAATGGTTGATACAATCCAGTGTTCTATCTTTTACCTTTTGCATGCTGGCAGATTCTACATATGTTCACAAACTTTATCACTTCTGCTCTCATACCTGGCCAATAATATGCATTGCTCAGCTGTGCAAATGTTTTATCATGGCCTAAATGTCTAGCCAATCTTCCGCTATGCTTTTCCTTCAAAAGGTTACCCCTCATTGAGCATGTTGGTATGCACAACTTATTTCCCTTGAACAAGAATCCCTCTTGAATCATATACTATGTCCACTGGCTCATGTCTCTCAGCACAGGATTCGCATATGCTTTGTATGCTTCCTTAAAATCTGGATCATCACTGTACGTTTCCTTAAGGTATTCAAACCTTAAGTTCTTCACCTAAAACTCCTACAGAATCAAACATCTCCTGCTCAGTGCATCAATAACTTTGTTAGCATTTCCATAAATGTGTTTTATAACAAAAGTAAAATTCTGCATAAACTCAATCCACTTTGCATGCCTCTGATTCAATTTTTCTTGTCTGGTTATGAATTGTAAATCTTGTTTATCGCTATACAAGACAAATTCCTTTGGAACCAGGTAGTGCCTCCATTTCTTCAAGGCTTGAATTATAGCATAAAACTCTTTTTCATATGTGGAGTACTTTCTATTAGTCTCATTCAACTTCTCACTGAAGTATGCAACTGGTTTATTATCCTGGCTCAAGACTGCTCCAATTGCAACTCCACTTGCATCACATCTCACTTGAAATGTCTCTTCAAAATTTGGTAAGACCAAAATTGGTCGTTCTATTATCTTCTCCTTCAATATATTGAAGCTCCTCTCGGCCTCCTCTGTCCATTTAAAAGACTTGTGCCTCTTCTTCACTGTATCTGTCATTGGTGCACAAATTCCACTGAACTCTTTGATGAACTTCCTATAGAAACTTGTTAATCCATGGAAGCTTCTCACTTAAAACATACTCCTTGGTGATGACCATTCTTTGATTGCTTTCACCTTCTCTGGATCCATCTTCAATTCATTTGAAGAGATCACAAAACCTAAGTAAATGAGTTATGTTTTCGTAAAAAAGGACTTCTTCAGGTTTATCAACAACTTCTCCTGCTGTAGTTTCCTCGTCACTAATGTCAGATGTCTCAAATGCTCCTCTTTAGTCTTGATAAAGACCAGTATATCATCCAGATATACAACCACAAATTTGTCAATGAAATCTTTCAGTATTTCATTCATCAATCTCATAAAAGTACTTGGGGCATTTGTTAAGCCAAATGGCATAACAAGCCACTCATACAACCCTTCATTTGTCTTAAAGGTTGTTTTTCACTCATCACCTTCTCTCATCCTTATCTAGTGATATCCACTTTTCAAATCTATCTTAGAAAATAAATTTGCTCCACTTAAACAATCCATTAAGTCATCCATTCTTGGCAAAGGAAATCTATACCTGATGGTGATCTTATTTATGGCTCTCGAGTCTATACACATTCTCCATCCTCCATCCTTCTTTGGACTCAACATAGTTGGTACTATGCATGCACTCAAGCTTTCTCTGACCAAACCCTTGTCTAACAAATCCTAGACTTGGTTCTTTACCTCTTCATTATCTTGAGGTGTCAATCTGTATGCTGCTTTGTTTGGCAGGCTTGCTGCTGGTATCAAATCATTATGATGGTTGATACTTATGATGGGTGGAAACGAGTTAGGTAACTCATCCACTACTATGTCGACAAAATTCTCCAACAATTCCCAAACTTCTTTCGGCAAATCATCCATCGAAGCGCTTGTAAGGATAACTCTGGGTTTCCTCACCACAACAAACTACATCTCCTGTTCCTTCTTGACTTCTCTCAGGAGTTCCTTCCCACTCATGAGAAGTATGCTTATGTTAGCTTCTTCTTTTACTTTATTCTCCTCTATTGGCAGCAACATGTGTGTCCTACCATTCTTCTCCAAGGTGTAAGTATTTTTTCTCCCATCATGAATGACATTTTTGTCAAACTGCCATGGTCTTCCCAAAAAAACATGACATACATCCATGGGAATCACATCACACATAATTTCATCTCTATATCATCCTATATTAAATTCAACGAGGCATTGTTTAGTGACCATTACCCGGTGTCCTTTCTGCAACCATGAGACTATATATGGCTTTGGATGTGCAGTTGTCTCCAGCTCCAATTTTGCCACCATCTCTGTGGATACTAAGTTTTCAGTGCTCCCACTGTCGATTATCACCTTGCATACTATGTCTTTCGTCTTGCAAGTTTTCCTGAATATATTGTTCCTCTGCTCTGGCTTTTCAATTTTCGATTCTGGTTTTAAGAGAATCTTCCTTAACATCGGGGATCTTCCATCCTCTGCACCTTTTGCTTCAACATTTCTTTTCCATGCTTCAGAAATATGAGCTTCAACTCCTCCTTCTTTCTTCTTCTCAGGACATTCCCAAGACATGTGTCATGTCCTTCCACATGCATAACACCTTACTTCTCCTCCTCTGCTTCTTCCTCTTCCTCTAGAAGAACTTCTTCCTCGGGAACTTCCTCCTCTTTCTAAGTGACTGTGTGGTTTCTCAATCCCATCTTTGGATTTTTGTGCCTTATCATGGGAAACTCTCTTGCCTTTGCTTGGGCTTCTGCCTCTATTTTGTTGACTCTATTTCCTAGCCAACTTCTCCTCTGCCTTCAAAGCAATCTGATAAACATCATCTACTGTCCTCGCTGACATCATGTTGATCTCATCTTGGATTTCATATCTCGAGCCATTTATATACCTGGAAACTTTTTCCTCATCCTTCTCTCGCTGTCCAGTCCTGATATTCAACTTGTAGAACTACTCAGTGTACTCTTTCACTGTCATACCCTTCTATCTCAGGTTCTATAACTTCCTAAACAGATTTATCTGATAATCTTTGGGCATGAATTTATCCTTTAGTTTGGCCACCATTCCGTCCCAATTCTTTATCTTATGTTTGTCTTTGCTCCTCCTCTTATCCTGCAGTTCATCCCACCACAATGTTGCATGCCCTTTCAGTCTAGTGACAACATGTCTCACATTTTTCTCTTCATCGACATCTTCATAGTCAAAATATTTTTTCCATGGATCTTATCCAATCCAACAGCTCTTCAACATCCAAATTGCCTTCATACATTGGGATGTCTACTTTGGCTCTAGCTCCCAATTTAACAATCGTTCTTAGCAAGCGTTCCTCAGAAACATTTTCTTCTGCAACTTCTTTGAATTCTACTTATTCACTCTCTACATCACTGATGTCCCCAGCATCAGGTGCCCTCCTCTCTACTGCCTCCATCGCCTCTAATCTTGCACAAAGTTCTCTCATTTCTCTTTCCATAGCACGATTGGCTAAAGGTGGCTCCACACATCTCCTTGGAGGAATTGTGTTGATTGTCTCTCACACACAGAGTACACCTTCGAGCTCCTTTTCGCTTCCTGAAAACAATTTCAGGTTCTTATACCACTTCATGGTATCAAACTATCCCCTTTGCCTCCTTCGCCTGAAATCTACAGACGAAATCAGGCTCTGATACCACTTTATGTAGACCCCCTTCTCTCCTAAGGGCTACGCAACCTCCCAGTCAAGGATCTTCAATTCTGAGCCAAATTGGCTCTCTGAGACCTTAGTGTTCTCACTTACGATTTAACACAGGCCCTTTCAGTCCTCTGGTGTGGTTCTATGGCACCCACAACCTTTTCCTTCACGCTACTGAACTCTCAGGTTTCAGGTGCTAGCTCCTCTCTCCTTAGCCCTCTCTTGTATGTGACCTCGAGCTGGGACCTTACGTAAACACGTGATTTCGGAGTGGCCAAAAGTGGTTTGAGACCACACCAATTTTCTCCCTGCAATTCACCTCCAGCTACCACGTGTCCCTTTGTCGATACCGTGGTTTCAATTGCGGTCCGCTCTCAGATTTTTAACGTCCGAACACTTTCTAGTCCCGCAATCAAGCATGACCATTGATCTTGCGGTCTCGAGTGGATCCCCTCGATCAACAGTTCAAATCTGCCTCCTTCTCTCCGGTTCACACCCTCCTATATCCCCGCGATCTGTTGACACATGCCCCTTTTCAAATCGACAGTCATGATTGATTTCACCTTTCGGGCTTCGAGAGTTTCAACTCTCAACTCCTACTTTCCCCGCAGTGGCTATCTTTAGAAATGGAAGATTTGTTGACACGTGTCCTCCTCAAATCAACGGTCCTCGCCTCTTTGGGACTTCGGGCTTCGAAAAAATCAACTTTTAAATTTCACTTTCTCTTGAAGTGCGCGGGTTTCTGCCATGTGTCCTCCTAAATCGAACGGCTAGGATTCACTTCGGATCTTTGCACTTCAGGAGTTTCAACTCTCAACTCTCGCTTTCTCTCGTAGTGCTTTCACCTGAAGACAACGATCTGTCGACGTGTGTTCTACCCAGATCAACGACTGAGATCTGCTTCGACTCTTTGGGCTTTGAGAGTCTCAACTCTTAATCTTCGCTTTCTCCCTGAGTGTTATCATCCGAAGACAACGATTTGTCGACACGTGTCCTACACAGATCGATGGATGAGATCTACTTCGGCTCTTCGACGAATCCTCGCTCATGTTTACACACAAAGACTTAACACTCGTGCGCTTTACCCAGATCCAATAGTCTGGATTGATCCCGCTCCCTCCTAGATGGATCTTAGTCAGTGACTCGTGAAACCTTCAGGACTTCTCCCCCTTTGAATATTTCTCCCACTATCTCTCTTGAGATTTCTCTCCTTATGCTCTTTTGACTCAAAGATTTACTTCGACACTTAGTCTCTCCATGTGTGCTTGTTGACAATGCTCCTGCATCACTTCAGGTTAATCTTGCTGAAGAATTTTGCCCCCTTAAGTTAGTCAAGAAGGTCATCAATCATGGGAATGGGGTAGTGGTTGCTAACTGTGATTTTGTTTAAGGCTCTGTAATCAATGCAGAGTCGCCAAGTCCCATCCTTCATATGCACCAGTACAATCGGGCTTCCACAAGGGGAGGAGATTGGTATGATGTGCCCCTTTTGAAGTAGCTCTTGGATTTGACGCCTGATTTTGTCATTCTCTATCAATGAGCATTGATAGACTAGTCCATTAGGTAGAGGTGCATCGGGGGTCAGATCAATTGGATGCTTGACTTGGCAGTGTGTCGGTACCCCTATAGGTATTCTTCCACGATCCCGTCCACTTGCTTCTGCTATAAAGAGAGGCATTGTGTATAGGTCATAGATGTGGCGACAACCTTCTAGTTACTGTGAGCACGGATCACAAATAAGACGAACTTCCTGGTCTATGAAATGACCTTACTGCATTACTTAGCAGAGATTAAAGAAATAGCAGTAGGCGGTGCCACCTCTGGGATCATGTACAATTGTCTACCCAAAGTAATAATAACATTGTGGGGTCTAGACTCATACACAACATGACGCTTCCACAAATATGGTTGTCCTAAAAGAACATCACAAACTTCAAGGGGAGTAATGTCACACAGTACCTCATCTTTGAAAGGCTTGATGCCATAGTTCAGATGACATTGTTGCCTGACACAGAGATCTCTTCCTTGACGAAGTCAACTGATGGTGTAGGGCTATGGGTGTGGTGTCATTAGCAGGTTCACCTGCTTGATGACCTCTGTTGAAATCAGGTTCTTCTGACTACCGTTGACGACAATGAAATTAATCAGAGCCCCCTTGACCCACATCTCCGAGTGAAAGATGCGTTCCCCTTCCTCTAGTTCTTCTGGTTCGCTTGGCCAGACTTTGGTGGTAGCGACCACGACACTCGGTTGAGCATCAATAATCCACTTCCCTCCTTTAGGATTTGATTCGGAATCAGAATCAACCTCTGACTCGGAAGCCTTCAACGCGACCACGAGGCACTACTTGGAGCGACATTTGTCGGTGTTGTGTGAAGGAATTGTATGGTACTCACACCATTTTCTCATGTCCTTCTTCATCTTCTCGTTGCCCTTCTTGTGTTATAGCTTGGACAGATTGTCCTGAGGGCGACCATCTCAACTCGGTCCCCTGCTGTGTGGGTTGGGGTTTCCTTTTCCCTGCTTCGGCTATGAGGGGTTTGCAGATCCAAACTTTCATCATTTTTGCTTAAATTTCTGCTCGATCTTGACAGCGTATCTATAAGTTGTGCCTAATGAGGCGATGTCCAGGAACTCCATTTCTGTTTGAATGTATCTATGTAAACAACCGGGGTATTTGAGCACCATATGACGCTCAGAATATTTGATACCCAATTTAGTGCGTAGGGTATGGAAACTATTGGTGAATTCTGGTACTCTTTGGTCCCTTTCTTGACGTAGGGTGGTCCATCTGGTGTACTGGTCCTCGTAGCTTCCGACAGGGTAGTACTGTTCTTTAATGGCGTCCCGGAAGGAATCCCATGTAGGGGTCACCACAAAAATTGCAAATTCCTCCACGGCCCTTTGCTCAGAGTAAGTATCCCACCAATCTTTAACATGGGGAATGACCTTGAGGAGTGCAAACGGATCTTTTCCAGATCGAAAAATATCCTTCAAGCAGATTCAACCATTTATCTACAACATCCACATCTATCAGTCCTTCAAATAATGGAATATCAAAATTTACCCATACCTTGAAGGGGGTTGCACGACCGCCTGATGAAAATGCTTCTCTCATGGGCAACCATCGAAGGATCTGCGCGAAGTTGTGCATTATTTCATTCCTTTGTCACACGAGGGTTCCTCGAGCAACATTTTAATAGGATCTCCTAATCCATCATATTTCTTTTCGTCTCCCATGGGTTGTTGTCAAGCTCGACGCGACCAATATGGTAATGGATCGATTGGTTCGAGTCCCAACTTCTTGTACCCAACCCTTGTTGGGGACATGCACAAAGAAAAATAAATGAAGAGCAGATCGCTCTGATACCACTGATCCAGATTTAGGAGGGGAACAAATTGATTAAAAAACTAAATACAATAAACACAGAGCTAGGAAGAATAACACAAATATCCAGTGAACAATATCTTCTATTAAATAATGAAATAGGATGAAACTGTAAAACTCCAGTATTGAAACTTGCTCGAATGGTGGTAGTTATCTCTGAGAAGAGATGTGGCTGCTATGTGCATCCGTCTGAGCATAATGGATTACAATAAGGCTCTAGAGGGCCTTTACATATTACTCATGAATGCCAAAACCCTAGACATCTAAAAACCTAACCCTAGAAGGTGAACGCCAAAATTCATGTGGGCCCTATGGGTAAGTTGGTGTAATTTGGTACCTCAAATTCCTAGGGTCGTAACTTTTGCATACGACCTCCATTTTAGGTGCATGATAGCCCATTGGAAAGGTCTTTCAGAGAACTACACATTTTGTTGTTGGACTCTGACTTTGTCTATAGTCTAACTGTGGTGAGTCAAGAAAACAACGTTTAGGGCCCCAAAACAGCCCTGGAAGCACAATAAGATGTGATGACATGAAAACATACAAAATAAGCCAGTTGGATTAGGTGAGAGGCCACCCATATCCACCTGGAGAATGTGTGAGGCTTCAAACAACCCTAGAAGTGTAGAAATCACAGTTATAAAGCAGTACAAAAAGACGTGTTGAATAAAGAATGAACACAAGGAGCCAATTGGAATAGGTGGTTGGCCACCAATATCCACCTGGATCAAGGGGGGCTCCCCCCTCCACCTATAATGGAATATGCATGTAGTGGGAAGGAGGGGTTAAATCCACTCGACCATTTATCTTCCCTCTTCACTTCATGCGAGTAATGGTATTTACTCCATGCATGTCATTTTCTCCAATCCTCCCGTGTGTGAGATTTAGTGATATATTCAACAATTAATGCATGTCTCGTTTGATAGGGAATTTGTAGTATCTTTTGGGATATCTATAGAATGAACTTGGTATTCTTTCATTCCTCTATGGCTCCAGGGATCATATTGGAGTTTTGTGTTATGATTGAGTAGTTGTTGGAGGATATTGGGTTATGGAAGATTCTGATTCTTGCAAGAACTTGGTGCCTACTAGGAGATTTAGGTGCCCTTGGAGTCCTAACAAAACCTATAACCTCAAACACCATGACTCTCTACCACTTCTACTATTGCATATTCAAGGAAATGTAAGGGCCAAGGAAGGGCAACCACCATGAAAAACACACAATGGAAGAGATGTGGTAACCTCCTTTGCTTGAGATCAATGGGAACCTTGAAATAAAGGTTTTGAACTAACAAGTTAAAAGGAAAACAAAGCTAGGGCCCAAATTGCTCTATAATTTGGGAAGCACCTCCTAGGACTCCAAGACTTGGAGAAAGAATCTTCGTCCACCATGTTACTCTTGCATTAAAAAGAATTGTAATTGTATGTCTCTCTAGATGTCTTGTTTGACCTGGTGGATTGCATCTCGACTCTAATCAACCTCCCTCCTCTACATGACCTACCCGACCTCTTAAATGACTATATTACATATCCCCTCCCTAAAAACTCTACTAGTCATTCTTTAGGTGAAGTTGGCATGGCGACCAGGTGTACTCTACTGTTGACGCCCATCATGGGCATTTTCTATTCATTTTTATATGCCATTGTCAAATAGTGTTTTTGTTAAATTAGTCTATAGGACAACTTACATGCAAACTTATGAGTTAGTTGGTTTAGCTTACATGTTTAAGTATGTTGGTTGATCTTATTTTTCTTGTTGTGGAATTTGGACTATATCTATGTTTTTGTTGTGAGAATGTTGTATGGGTTTAGATGCAACAATTTTGATAATACTAAACAACAATCACTATCAAAAAAGACAACAAATCATTACTTTCCAATTTCCCAATTCCATTAACTTGGGATTTGTGCATTAACCTCTTATTATATATATTTCTTATGGATTTGCAATTCTCTTGACTTAAGAGATGTGAGTTGACTTGTTGTGATAAAATTAATCATAATAACTTTCAATTTGGGACCGTTTTGGATGGCATGAGAATGGGTTTGAGGATGTTGCACTCAATACATTGAATGTGAGTTGGGATTGCCTTGAAGGTTTTCATTTATTGTTTATGAATTTTCAATCATTCTAAAAGGATTTTGCTTTTGGATTTTGATGACACAAGACAACTTTTGGATTTTGATGACACAAGACATTTTCTCAATCCATTCTCACATGATTTTGGATTGGGAAAATTGAATCAATAGTTTAATAAGTATAAAAATATTTTAGTCTTAGATGACTAGTTCTTTTAGGACACTCGAGAAAACCCTTCTCATTTTACTTGGGAGATAAACATTGATCCTTTCGAGTATAACACACACTAGGCTTTACTTCTAAGTTTCGTTCTATTTGACGACTTATGATATAACATTTACTTGGATCTTATGAACTGAGTGAATGTGTGTAGATGTGATGAATAATGATATGCCCTCTCTCTGATAGGAAACTGGCTTGAAACTTCACATGTTTCCTTGAAAAAAATGAAACTTATTTTTGCATTAAGAGAAATGAGATGCAACTTAGATTCTTGATAGGGTGTGAATGACCCATCGAGTATATGTCTATGTGTGACAATTTAACCAAGACGATGTGTTGGATGTATTTAATATTTTCAATATATTAAATTAGTTGAATATGAACAACATAAAAAGTAGCACAAACCCATTTAAAATTCGATTTGATATATACCTTGAGATTGATATGTACCTTAAGATTTCAAATGTTAGAACTCCAAAGTTTTTTTGTTTTAAAAGGGTCTATGGTAATTGTCATTGTAGAGGATAGATAGGAAAAACTAAGTTTTGGGAACAATGGCATGAAGGGACGAGTTTAAAGGACGAGAGGATGCTAACCACAAATTTCGAGGAGACAGATGGACAATGACAAAAATATATATTTCTAATAAAATAAATAACCATGTGGGGGGCTTTTGCACTACAATGTTATAAAATATCATTTTAATATTAACCCTATATTCAAAGTCATTCATCTATGACCCATGTCCATTGACATCATTCACTAATTACCAATTTCTAATGAGCTTAAATAGTTCACTTAGCAGTAAATGCATCAAAGGCACATGCATATCAAATATAAGACCATGATACAATCCAATAAAAGATGAACTAAAACATCCTTTAACTCATCCATAACCTCTACCTCCAACTTGTCTAACTAAATAGTGTGCATGGAATACTCAAGGGGTTTAGCAATCAATTTCTTGCATAATGAGTATGGCATGACATTTGAGGATGCCCTTAAATCAATCAAATAACTATGCACATTATGATTAAAAAAAATGTAAGTTAAAATTAAATGGAGGGGTTTGAGACTTAGAAATTTTCTCAATTGTTGCATTCACCATTGCTTTCTTTTTTGATGTTTTCAAATCATTAAGAGTCTTGAAAAACAACCCTAGTTGTTGGTTAATATCACGTAAATCATGCAAAGATATATTAGCCTTAATTCTTTTAATGCCATCGATAATGTTATAATCCATTTCCATTTTTCGACGAAGGATTAGTAGAAAATGTTGACATGATACCATGAGAGGTTTTAGTTACATAACAGACAAGAAAGTAGGGGAGTAGTAGATACAATATGTTGTTTACTCTGGAGAGGATAATCTCTCTTAGTAGTCTGTATGGAATGAATATTATCCACCACTTCTTCTTCTTCTTCTTTAACCTTGGTGTTTATTTCATATGAAGATAATATATCCCACAACACCATTGTTGAGAGGATTCACTTTCCTCCTTTGTCTATTCCATAACTAATTGTGTAGTTGTATATTATTGCCCTTCATAAAAAATATGATCATTGATGTTAATGAATTCAAGGGATGTCTTCTTTGAATGTTACGTTTGTTGAACATGGTATAAATTTTCCATAACCATGTCCTCCAATCCTATGGTGTTGTTGATCATAGTTGTTTCCAATGGTTTTTCAACCACTATCACATTAGACTTCTAAAATGGTAAAAAATTCCTTTGTTTAGAAGAGGATCCTTCTCCTTCTCTTGTCTACAAGCCTACTTTGTCACTCAATATCTTTTAATTCTTTGCTACAAACTCTCCATATCTATGTTTGAATCCTTTACTTTAAATTTGGTACTAGACTTTGTTGCAACTAAAGTCTTTTTTTGGGTTACAACAAGTGCATTCATACTTTTTTCCAAATTTGTGTTTTATTTTAAATTTTCCATTTCTTTTTTTACTTCACAGACTTCTTCAAAGCCACTAACCAACATATCTTTACCCACTCTCTTAACTAACATGGAAACATACATTGGAATTGTTGTGGAATAAAATGCCAACAAAATGTCTTGAGTTGGTCTTGAGGCTGCTAGGGTGTAATACCCATGTTTTCCCCATCTTGTAAATGTAACTATAACTTGCCTATAGACTATGGGAAGACTAAATGTGTGTGGACATTGGAACTGATAAACCTTTTTATTATAAAAGGTAATGTAGATATATATATATATATATATTTATTTATTTATTCTGTTATTAAATAAAATGGAAAATGTTGCACAACTGTTGAAGGGGGTTTGTGAAGACAGGTCATGATGTTATGAGAAAGGTGGTGAGGGGAACCAACAATGGTTGATATGACCCCCACCTGACCGGTACCTTATTGGATTTAAATTATTCAGGCCCATAACAATCCTCTAACCTAGAAATAAATTATCAGTGAGTCTGGTAGTTGGGAAGCCCTCCTCAAGAGTTAATGAGGAGATGGGTAGCGTACCCATTTGCAAGACTTCCCGACCTAACCATGAAATGGGGATTCAGACCCACACCATCTTGTTGAGGAAGGAAATAAAGGAAGAGATTTTTTGGGCAGAGGAGAGGATAATGTGAAGGAGATGAGTCGAGAGATCATTCGTCTTGAAGGAGAGGAGCGCATGCAACTCTCTGGTTCTGAGGAGAATTGCACAATAAGCTTGCTCTGGGTGCAAGAAGTTGTTGGTAGCATTTTCGGTCCAAGCTAATAAACAGGGCTTCAGGAAGATGAGTGACCGAGGAAGCACTCGTTGCAGGCCCCCTTGCTTGGCGAAAGTAAAACTAATTGCTAAGTTCATGTTGGAGGAGGAGAGTAACCTCTGTCCCTGAATGTCATTGGAAAAGAATGAAGAGTCTCTCTCAGAGCATCATGATCTAGCTAGTGGGTGGCCAACAATAAATCCGTCCAAGAGTTGTTGTGCCTATGGTTGGGTGGAAACGAGCACCCCTCTCAACAGTTGTTTCATGAATCTGGTTTCTTGATAAGTATTCTTATTCTTTGTGTAATAGAATTGAAATGATGGTTGAATGTTTATGTCTATGATTAAACTTTACATGTTATGATTGATTATAGAAATGTTTATGGTTAATCTATGAACCCCTGTTTTTGAATGGTTTGTGGTTGTCTTCGCTTAGCAGCAGGAGGACTAATAGACATGGGTCTTCAAATGAAGTTAGGAATGAGTTCACGGTTCCTGTATAGGTCGAATAATACCTTTTCCTATTTTAGAACTTAAGTTGTGTGAATGGAAGGCACGTCCTTCAAACCAGTCGACCAAGAGACCACGAGATCATGCCCGCGGCCTTAACCAAACCTTGGCTAAGAACTAAGAGTGTAGCCATTGGAGCTTGATAAATTTCCATATGACTAGGGCCTTGGAACCCTTCGCTAGGTCCGAAGGGATCTAAGCTATTTTGGCTTCGAAACTTTGGGAGTTCGGAGCTCCTCGATGCTATGACCTTACAACCCTTGAAATCAATGGAAGGTGACTTGTTGTTATGGTTACCGATGAGGTCGACCAACATCTGGAAGTTCCCTTAGACATGAACGAAGGATTTGTTCGATCGTTAAAACCTGTCCCACTTACCGGTTGCGAAGTAATGCGAGTCATAGATCTGAGGGTATTTGAGAGTGTCCCTGACCGTTGGATCTACATCGTGGTTAGTCCGACATTGACTGCTTCGGGAGAACAAGGGTGTCATAGCACCTTAACCCCTGAACGTCAAACTCATGAAGTGACAAGAGTCGTAGATCAGAGGACGTCTCAGGATCTTTCTTGGCCGTTAAATCTACGCCATGATTAGTGCGGCATTGACCACTCCGGGAGTAAAGAGGAAGTCACATAGAGGATCCCCTGAACGCCAAAGTTGCGAAGTAACGAAGGTTGTGGAACTATGGATCTTCGTGGACACGTCTCAACCATGAGATATAAGGGGTGTTAGAAGGCTATCGGTGTGGAGTGATGTAGCACATTGACGTCACCTAGAGTGACGTGGACCCATGTTCGACGTGCCACATGTCACCTTGATTCATGCTTTTCACAAACCCTATGTGCTCATTAGAACATGACACGTGTCACCCATTCATGGGGCCATGTGTCATCTCTGCCTTGCTATGTGTCATTCGCCCTAGCACATATTTGCTTGACCTATTAGTAGGTGGAGTACTTGGGACCCACCTGTCCTGGCCTCTACCTTTAATACGCCATCACGTGTGAGGGCTAACCCTTCGGGAGTATAAGTCTTCGAGACTTCAGAGGTTTTGGGTATAATATCTTAGGAAAGATGAAAGGGCTGAAGGCTAGAGCCACGTGGCAAGATTTTAGAATCCTTCGAGACTTCGAGACTTTGGGACTCTGGAGAACATGCGCATATAAAGAAAAAAAGGGCATTCAACGCTGAAGCGTCGAACATTGAAATCCTATAAATCTATACGTTAAACGATGATGAAGTTCCGAAGGTGGATGCATTTCTTCCATAGATGTAGGAGCACTGGGAACTCCGGGACTTTGGGGAACTTGGGATGGTACGAATGAGATGGGCCTACGTGGGCGCCATGTGTCCCTTGAACAATAACACCTGAAGAGCCTTGAAAGGCCATAACTTGCAATCCAGAGCTCAGATTTTAGCATGGAGGCAGTCATTGGAAAGATCGTGGTGAGTAGAAGAGGATGGAAATCCCATAAATAGAATTCAAGATGTTTAAGGAAAGTGAAATTATGATGCCCCATCCCTTAAAAGAGTACTTAGGGGTCGGGTGTGTTACATAGGGTTTTCTTAGGCAAGGTCATGAATCTCTGGTTGAAATATTTTATTCCTCTCCTTTTGATCCATTTACATTCTTGATAGTTGTAGTAAGAGAGTCATTTGAGTTTTCTCGTCATCAAAATTCACAGTAAAAGTACTTTCAAAATTTCCCTAAACAATAATAGATCCAATAATCAGATTAAAATGTTATGTAGCCACTTTGCCATAAAAAAGTGAAAGGAAACATGCCATAGACCATGTCATCATGTCTGACATTAATAGATATGATAACCTACATGAATTTCTTAATGTGATCTTCAATGTATTGGTTTTATCCATTTCAAACTTCAACAACTATCATTTTTCATTCTTTGGAAAAGTGTGTACTACATTGGGTAAATTTAATTCATTTAGAGCCAACCATGCAAGTTGATTTTTACCATATTACATGTGGGTGAATTAATTGCAGAACATGTTGTGGAAGAGGTTTCCATATTAGATTAATAATCTTGTGAATGATCTATAGGGGGAGTAGGTGGTATTTGATCTAAAGTTTTCAAGAGAGCTTGAATAACTCGGTAAATTAAACCAATGAGATTGGATATCGGAGAATTTTCCACTCAACAAATCTGCCATGGAAAACCATCTGGTCCAAAATTCAAGACAACATCAAGGAAATTGTCCAGTAACAAAAATGGAGTGAAGACGACTTATTCTGTGATCAGATGGAAAGGCATATTTTGCTCCAATGGAATCTATGTCTAGCCCCAGACCTAAATCCTCCACCCAGTGTATCGGTTCAATCCAAAGGCTTGTGAAGTGGCAATGCCCTTCCCCGAGCTTTCTTAAACTCAATTTCGATGGAGCTTCAAAGGGAAACCAAGCCCCGATTGATTTTGGAGTAGTTTTTTGAGATGATTAGGGTCAGATTTTCCATCTCCTGGCCAACATAATGGGGTATGACACAAATAATGTTGTTGAATTCTGGGCTTTTATTCGAGGCATTCAAATTGCCTCTCATCTAAGATTAAATCAATTAATAGTGGAAGGAGGTTCCCAAATCATTCTAGGAATTATTTCTCAACTTCTTAATGGTTCAGATCCTACCAAGATTTCCCCCAACTAGAGGATCCTCAACAACCTTGAATTTTTGAAATCCTTGTTGCTTCCAAATTTAGTTCTCATTCAATCTCATGTCCAGTGTAATGTTGAGAAACTTGCAGACAAGCTTGCCAATGAAGAGGTAAATACTTGGGGGCAAGACCTAGAATGCAATAATAATCAATACCAATGCACCTTCTATTCTTGGAATGTGTAAGTATAGCCAAGTGGCCAATGAAGAGGTAAATACTCGGGGGAAAGACCTAGAATGCAATAACAATCAAAGACCAATGCACCTTCTATTCCTGGAATGTGTAAGTATATCCCAATGGGAGGACTCACCCCTGGATGGGGTGTTAATGTAGTAATGATGAGGAAAAGCTTGGGATTTGCATCCCTTGCCACCTGTGAGCTCCATCTCCAAGGAGGGTGCATGGAGGGAAAGCTTCATAGCTATAAGCGTCATGGAATTAAGATGATTAATAGTTTGGAATGTGTGGAGAGTGCCATGGCCCCAACTCATGGTACAGTGAATGAGTGGGGCATTTATCGCCAAGGATTTCCATTTTTTTCAAATGCACAAATTATGGTGGGGATGTTTGAAGTGATGGCGCTCACCTCTAGCGATCGATTTTTATCAGCCATCTTTCTCTAGAGGCTCAATTCACTCTAGTTCCATTGGTCACAAGTGAATATCTCATTATCCTCCTCGATTGTTTTCGTTGGCTCTCTTTCTCTGAGTATGTCGAGGGTAAGAGAATGTGGAAGGGTTCATTGAGGTAGGGGCTCTTCTTGGCGGGGTGGTGCTTGGCTCGAGGTTCTGACTCTGTCTTTGGAAGAGTTGAATTAGGCAACTACAAATACATCAATTGGTGGTGTTGCAAAGAAAAGGGATCCATCATCGTCTGCCATGCAACCAAATTTGGAGGGCATTGTTGTTTGGGGCTATAGAGTGGAATGGGTAAGGAGATGGAAACACCTATAGGGGAGTTCGAGGTTCAATGTGAATCCAAGAACAAGGCCTCTAATGAGAAGAATGCCCTTCCTTCTAAAGGGTCCCATAAGATTTCACATGAGGATTGCATAGAGTTGGGCACAAAATGTCACTTTCAAGAGGAGAAAATGCCACTCATCTTTGAGGTGAGATGGGAGGTTTTTGATTTGAAGTTCAAAGTGAAAGAACTAAGAGGGGAGGTTTTTGATTTGAAGTTCAAAGTGGAACAACTTGACACCAAGTTATATTTCTTGTTGGCCTTATGTTCCCGTCTCTTAGCTCATCATCCTACTTAGGATCTGTATTTCCATGGTGTGGCCATCCCATATACAACTATCCCTTTGCTGCCAGGAAGATCCATCAACCCACAGGGAGGTTAGGACAAGGACAAGCCTTAGGCTAGTCATGGTTTTACAACATAATATTGCAGTCTTTGTCTTTGTTTTGTTTATTTTCCTATTGCATATAATATGTTCACTTTTTGAATATTTTAAAGAACATATGCAACATTTTTTCCCCATAGGGAATGATCTCATTCTAATTCAAGTCGAATCTTGGGTTGGTTTCCATTCTCGAAGACCCAAGCCCCAATGAACTCTGCATGTAATCTCTAAGTTTGTATGAAGGTAATGCAATTTCTAACTTACAAAAAAAAACCAATGAGATTATCTACATAAGTTTATTCTTCGTATTTCCATTGTTGAGTTGGAATTTTGTGAGCTGATCCTCATCAAGGTAATTCATGTACGATGGGCAATGCATCAATTTGATGATCATAACTATGGGTTAAGCTTCAAAAAACTTAAAATTCTTCCAAATGAATGGTAAATTGATCATCGGTCTTGAATGAAAGTTGTATTTCAAATTATAAGACCATTTTAGAATGAGAATCAACTATGGTTTGTGACAATATCTCTCGTTCGAAGTGATCTTCATTGTCTCGAAATTTGGTTATGGACTTCTGTTCAAGAACTTTTGTATGCAATTGGACTTCACCTCCTAAATGGCTAGTGTAAGAGTTGTGATTATTCCTATGAGCAAGATATCCATGCAAATCATGTAAGTTATCATCCATAAAAGGTTGGTGCCCTCCTTCTAGGGCCAAAATGTCAATGCAGGAAAATAATCCTTGTGAACCACACATGCTTACCAAGCAAAATGGCCCAATTATAACTTTCTCTTTTGAAATGGAGAGCCCTCTACTTATCTCTCAACTATTGCATGTAAGGATATATGTTCTACCATGCTCTCTAATCTATATAAGCTATACTAAACTAATGAACCCCAAAAAAAGAAGAAATATAAATGAAGATGAGGCAAATGCAAGGAATGAATTACAACAAATGCAATATGAAAAATGCAATTGACTAAATCCTAATTAAAGGTGCAGGAAAACAAGGTTTGGAAATGTAACTAGTAATAGGAGAATAGTCAACTATTATTATAAGAATTGAACCTCAATTAAAAAACTCCCAACTCCCTCCCAAAGTGAAATGAATCAATTCCTAAGAACACTTCCCTATCAAAAAACCAATTAGTAACCAACATGAGAGGAGATGAAGTGTGATTAGGCATATAGCAATAGGGAGAATGGTTCACCAACTAAAGGACATGTGCAATCAGAGATTCAAAGTAACTGAGAATAATCTACAAGTTATTGAAAAGCTCCATGTTTCATAGCAGATGTTAGCAAGTGTAAGATAAGTGAGGATTAACAGCATAACAAGATAATAGTCCACAAGTTAGAATGCTCACACCCACAAGCACCAAGTGAAGAAATAAAGTAGATAATAGTCCACAACCAAGTTCACCTTTGCAAGAGTATAAACACATTGGCTAACAATTGTCTCTTTTTAACACACGAGGATAACTTATAATGCCAAAAAGAGAGTGTTTTTATTGAATGCAATGGCTCTATTTTTAGTTTTAGTTTGTGGCTATTGGCCCTCCAACTACTTGACTCTTTAGTTACATGAGATGACTCTTAAGCCACACTAAATGACTCTTGAGTTTCTAGTTTTTTACTTATTACTATTCAAATTATATGTGAGAATATTTACTTCACAAAATGAAGAAATTGCAATTTTGTTCATGCAAGTAAGGATTCATGCAAAAATCAGAAAGAGATTCCTTTTTCAAAGCCTCCCACACACCCATAGAATTTACATCAAACACTCTCAACCAAATTATATACTCTTCTATCGCTTAGATGTCCATATTTTTCTTTTGCTTGCATGTTTCCAACACTTAATTCTTTAGTTTTCTTTGGTTTGTAGTTGTCTAGAACTTGTGTTTTCTTTGCATTAATTACTCGGGAGGGACAATGGCCTATCATCCTAATTACTAAATCCCTATTTGGGCATGGATCTTGCTAAAAAGGGCTCTTCATTGAGTTTGGAAAGTGCCTCTTGTATCCCTCCATGTTTACTTTGGTTTGGGAATGCCTCTTTGCTCCTTTCACTTAAGCAAATTGCATTGGGTTGTGGTCGTGTGTTCATTCTCCTTCATCCCACTTGTGAGCCTCCCTTCTTCATTTAGCTCTCTGTAGAAGCAAGCCTTTGTAAGAAAATGAAAAAATATCATGTTTGGATAACAAGATACTTATGAGATAGAGGGTAACATATTGTCTTAGCTACCTAATAATCCATTTAAACAAACCATAAACCAATACTAGCATACTAATTTAAGGAAATAGATGCATGCTTTATTAATGTGAAATAATTAATATGATGGTGAAAGGGATGGTAAATAAGAGCAATGTGATATTGATTTCCCTCCCACATATGCATAATGTCATCTTGATAACTTTCGGTTGGTTGTGGCGAAAGAAAATTGCACTTAACCCATCATTTAAAAATTCCCCTTAATTCATGTTGTTTTTAAATAAATCATGTCAACAGGCTAATAACCAACACCACTAGGGAATATGAGGTGTGTAACCAATTGATTTGGGGGGTAAACAAGGTTCAAGAGTGTATTTGAACTCAAACTTGATATTTCGACAAAGCAATATGGTTTCAAATTCTTGTACATGCATTATTAAAATTACCATCTTTTAATTAAAAATCTCGTCAATTTTAATTAAAACATTGCAACCATGAATTTGCAGTGAAATATGCCTTGCAATTAGTCAATTTAAAAGCAAGTGGGCATACAACCTGAGTGGGCCTAATGGTCAAGTTCAAATCCAGAGGGGGGTAGGGTATGTATACCTTCGTAGACTTTACCAATCAAATCACTGGGCGGAGGGGGTCCCTTGTCCCACAATAAAGGGGGTCTCATACACCAGTTTGGTGTCTGGCTTGGTCGTGACCTTAAAAATAGATTATTATTATTATTATTATATGCTTGAAATTTGCTCAACTATCACTAATTTTCCATTGTAAGCTTCGATCATCTCTCTTACTTAGGCCATTAAATATCAATCAATAAATAAAATTAGTTGTTAAATGTCATGAACAATGAGGATACACAATCGTAAGAATGGATAATCCTATCGAAGTTCAAGCACTATAAAGTTACACTCTCTACGCAATATTTATGCTATGAAGCCCACCTTAGGGGGGGAATATTACACTGGCCATATAGGAGAGCAAAATGCATCTTATCTTCATCCAATGAGCTACTACAACATCACCGATGATGTGTTTTAATTGTTGGGGGACATTTTAACTTGCCTTGGGATTTGACAAAGGCTTGGAAGGTAAAATGAATTTGTTCCATATCAAATTAGCCCTTTGAATCCCTTTGAGTCATATGCTTTGATATTTATGACATATTTTAGACTTAGATGGAATCCAACACTATTCCAAGAGGAAAAACACATCAACCCCTTGCCCAGGAAACCTTCCTAGTTTCATTGATAGTGCATTTTTTGAATGACAATGGAGTCTAGCAAGACCCAAACAAGCCAAAAGCACCAACCTCTTCATTATTTTTTTGCTGCGACCTCCCATGGAGTTTGTTTTAACTCATTCTACATTTTTTGACTTGTCACTGGGCCCAACAAAGCCCTAAAGAAGAGGACACATCACTCTCTTCCTTAGTTTGCTTCCTCAGCTTCCCCCATGTTGTAGTTTTTCATTGCATACCTTTTTCACACTTTGATTGGGTCTAACAATGGCCCAAAGGGGAAGATGTATTGGTTTCTCCATAGATTTTCTTGGCTCTTGTTAGCTTTTTGGGTTATTCCAAAAGTGTTTTCACCTTACTAGGAGAGTGTTAGGTCTCCTATACATTCAATGATGCTTCATGGACATATGAATGGATTAGTTTGGGTGGGTTCTTATCCTTGGTTATAGTGCTAGCATAACACCCTTACCAAGGATATTTTTACCCTAATCAACCTAATGATTGACCCATTGGGTGCACACCGTGGGGGAGTTCATTGTTCGATTAGGGGAGGTACCTACCTAGGAGGAGGAGGAGAGTGGGAGGCTAGATAGAAGAGTAGAAACAATAACAATAGTTCGAAACATACACATTTGTACAAGAGTGGGAGGCTAGAGAGAGCGAGAGGGAGGTGTTCATTCACCCTATTTCACAGTAGATACATTCCCTTTTGATGGATGTTAGCCTCCTCAAGTTTTATGAGGAGGGTACATCCCTCAGGGGGACTCTTCATTGTTACAGTAGTTGATTTGTAGTTGGGATCATGGTCGAAAGGCATTCAGAGTCGATCCCAATCTGTGGTATTAGCCCATGAAGGACGATGCTTATTTCATCACTGGGTTGTCTAGGAGGGGTGAGGTTTGGTTGCAGTTCCCTGATCTACTGCTTGGTGTTGCAAGAGATACATAGCCAGAATATGTGCATAGATGTGTCAGTCCAAACATTCTTTCCCCTTCAGGATTCCAGGTTCTCGGTGGTCATATGCGGATGGGTTCATTTCATAGAGAGGAGGTTAGGTGCCTATGTTTCATTATCTCAACATTGTCATTCTCTATCTTTGGTGGGAAACACATTAGTTTCCCTTAGATGGATTATGTAGATAGTTTAGTGTAGAGGCCCTGATTGATTAGGTGGTTAGATCTTTTTTTGAGACAATTTTTTTTTTTCATTGGATTGTTGTCGCACCGTTTTAAATGGGAAGAGATTCTTCCCATTTGCATCAAATTTATTTACATTATTTTTGAAAGGGTTCATGCCACTCAACCAGGAGTACCCCCACTTTCCTGCTAGTTCTATGTTTGATGTGTGTATGTGCATGTGGCGACAATTGTTTCCTAAGAGGGGTCAGTTGGAGTTGTCGTGTACTCCAGTATGTAGAGATGTATGAGTTTTTTTGGTTGGAGAAGACAATCATATACTCAATATTGTACAGTACCTGTATGCGGGGATGGATTGGAGAGGATGTCTAAACATCATATTTACAACATTCGAGCCATTAGATGTGTAGTATACCTAGGGAGGTAATATTGGGTACCTCCCCAGGTACCCCATATTACCTCCCTAGGTATAATATGGGGTACCTAGGGAGGTGCCCAATGGGAATGTGGTTATGTATTATTAGTGGAAGTCATTCAATATATGAGAATGTGGTCATTCAATGTAAGGTGGAATAAGTCCACTATATTAAATAAGGCCCACTATGGTAGTTAGATGTAATAAATGTGAGAAGGCTCTCTAAAAGGTTCCTAGGAGATAGAGAGAGTTATATAAATAAGTGTAAGCAATGTAATGAAACATGGTGAAGAATATTGCATTTGTACAAGCAAGTATTACTTGAGGAGTGCATTCCTTCCATAAGGAACAATATATGGCGATACCCTACCTCAAGGGTTTTCTCTATTTCTTGTGTTCGGTATTTTGATGAATGGCTTGGTTGAGATCAAGGTTTATTTCTGAACTATATTTGCATATCTATTCAGGTACATAACAATTGGTATCAAAGCACTTTCCTTAGCCAAAGAAGGGGAGAATTTTTTTGGCTCTTTCTGCATATTTTTTCTAGGAGAAAAAAGGGCAGCGCACTTCAGGTTCAGATCTAAAAATTTCTAAGCAAAATTTGGCCAAACAAATTAGATATTTAAATTCCTCTCAGAAAAATACCCAATTTCAAAAAAACTATTAGTCGAAACGAAGTCCGGATGGTGAAGTTATGAGCATTTTAAATTCAACCATTTTTCAGGGTTTTTGCGAAAAAAAGTCGCGCGATTTGCATAGTAAGTTATTTTATAAACCCTAGTTTTTGATGAATATTTCTCTAAGCAAGATGATTTTGATTGGAAATGATGATAGCACTAGTATTGAAGAATATATACAACATCAAAAGTCATCATGGAAAGATCACTAGAGAATATGTCTACACTATGGTTTCCAAGAAGATGCTCACATATGGTGGAACTCATTTAATTATAATGATTTGATGACTCTTTCTGATGAAGCATGTGTAAAATTATTTTAGATAAGTGGTATCATACAAAGTGTAAGGATGAAGAGACCAACAAGGGTTTATTTTCATGTGGAAACTCTATATTACAAGTTCATGGTTGTATTCATAAGGAGAAGGTTATTGTTTCTATTAACCCTAGTTGCATGCATAATTTTACCAATGTTTAGTTGGTTAATCGTCTGCAAGTTCCTGCAAAGAATATTCAAAACACACAGGTTGAGGGTGAAAATGTTAAAAAAATTAAAAATTTGAAGCTCAGTATGGATAAATATGTGTTGCATTCAGATTTTTATGCTATGGATATGGATGAAGTGGATATTGTTTTGGGATATCCTTGGATAAAATCAGTGGGTATCATTAATATTAATGTGCAAAAGAATTTTTTGAAGTTGTGGTACAAGAAAAATAAAATCACATTGCAGGATGTGTCTCTTAGTAAGAAAGATGGGCCCATGGAGGCCAGCAAAGAAATTATTGTCGAGTCTAAAGTTGAATAAGAGGCAGAGTCTATAGAAGGAGATGAAGCAAAATCAAAGGAAGGACACGGTCATGAAGCTGAGGAGATCATTGACTCAAAGGCACAATGTGTTGCAGATTTGAAGAAAAAAAAATAGATTCCTACAGTTGTTGTATATCACCATCTACATCATATAAAAAACAATATTCATCCAGGAAAGGGCATGACAATCAACACATTTATGTACCAGCATGGAACCCTAAAGGAAAACAATCAAGAGAAGGTGCATGGAAGAATCCTTGCACTACGAGAAGATATCAGGCTACTGAAACAATCCCATGGAAATCCCAACATGATGCAGAGAAAGATCAGGGTGGCAAGGCAACAAATGGACATCATGTTCGACTTCCATTAGGATGGATGGATGGTCGTACTTGGTACCAATTGGCTGCATTTCTTAGTTGGTCATATTGTATGGTTTCTTTTCGTGTTTCTAGGATGAAACATGTGAAGGGGATGTAATGTAGTATACCTAGGGAGGTACCCAATGGGAATGTGGTTATGTATTATTAGTGGAATTCATTCAATATATGAGAATGTGGTCATTCAATGTAAGGTGGACTAGGTCCACTATATTAAATAAGACCCACTATGGTAGTTAGATATAATAAATGTGAGAAGGATCTCTAAAAGTTTTCTAGGAGATAGATAGAGTTATATAAAGAAGTGTAAGCAATGTAATGAAACACGGTGAAGAATATTGTATTTGTACAAGTATTGCTCGAGGAGTGCATTCCTTCCATAAGGAATAATATATTGTGTTACCCTACCTCAAGGGTTTTATCTATTTCTTGTGTTCAGTATTTTGGTGAATGGTTTGGTTTATTCATGTTGATATTGTGGTTTTATTTTGAGATTTATCTTCAGATATATTGAGATACATAACAAGATGAGAGAGGTAATATCATCATTATGTTTCGATAAATCTAGTTGCAAATTTTATTTCTAATTTAATGCACATGTAATTTAATGTAACTATTATCGCATGATGTGTAATTGTGCAAAGCCCCACCACAAGCCCCAAATCTTGGATAACTATAGAAGATCCTACCATTATCACCATAGTAAGAACTTCTCTCATTTTAGTGATGGTAGAATTCCACCACAAGGGAGGCTTCCTTGGTGACCTCAAGGGATCAAAGTAGAAAGTGTAGTAGCCAGGACTACCACCCCCTCTCTTGATCATCGAATAAAAGGTATAGGTCAAGGAAAGATCAGGGGTACGAGGCTGTTGAGTACCTCCCCGAAACAAGAACATTTTATAGCATGTATATGATTACTTCCAAGTACAAACAAGCAATAAATACATCTTGAGGACACTAGACATGAAAATTTGTTATGAATGTTATGAATTTACAACAATGGACAATAGTACAACAACAATAAATAAATTATAACAACAACAACAATTTTTTTATTAGAAATGCAACAATTGACAAGGAAAACTTAGCATAAATCACTTGAACAATATGCAATTGTTAGATGCAATTTATAAATGAGTTAGACCACCAATAAATGAGTTTATGCAACAATTTAAAGTGTTATTAGGTGGTTGTAGCAAACTTTTGCAACAACAACAAGTTTACTAGCAAGTTAGTCAATGTTAGTGTTAGTAAAGTTAGTAGAGAGCTTAAGAGAGTTGAATGAGAGAGTTTGTTGATCAATTTCACCACAAGAGAGATATAAGGCTAGTGCCTTGGGGCTACAAAGTCTTAATAACAACAAATTCAACAATGCCTAAACATTAAACTAGTAGAAAATAAGAGGTAGGGTTTAAACTATAAGGTGCTAGCACATTGCGGCCTTAGGGTTTAAACATTAAAGAGAAGGATTGCTAGAGTGCAAGCACATTTGGGCTCTAACAATATTTTCTCCCTTCTTAATGCTTCAACTAGGTCAAAATCAAGTGTCTAGGGATAAAATCCTAAAGTGCTAGCAATTTAGGGCTTTATGATACTAACCCTAGCAAGGAAGCTTCACCAATTTTGAACAAGAATAACCTTTTGAGAGGAGGAAGCACTTATGCCCCTCTCTTAGGATTTTACCAAGCAAGACGTCTAGCATAAAGTATCAAGATTCACCATGAAACATAACAACATAAAGTTAAATTGCATAAAATTCACTTACTTTAGCCAAGATACCATGAGACAAAACCCTAATTTCAGAAATTGCTCTTCAAAAATCAGCAAAACATCCACAACTTGATCCTCCAAGCATAGAGCATAAGTAGAAAAGAGAAAGATAGCCAAAGAGGGTGAAAATTTCAGACTTGTTCTCTTAGAAAGGTGAGAAGTTATGATGAAAAATGAAATGTGAGGGTGGCCTATTTATACAAAGCCACCCTAAACCAGTTTGTCCACATAATTTGTCAACAAAAAAATAGAAAGAGGGTCAAACCCTTAATTTTCGTCTACAATATGCCAAAATGAAAAATATATAAAGTAAAACCCTAAAAGGGTGACGTCATGCTCAAGTGTGAGACGTCACAACTCAATGAGTGAATCATTGGGCTTGCAAAGGCCATGTTGCACACCTCTAATGCACAAGAATGTGAGGCAAGGTGTCTCCTCACCACAAACCATATCCAATCATCTCCAGAACCATGAAATACATCAAACCCTAACCACAAACAATGACGTCAAGGCTAGAGGATGACATCACAGGCCTTCAAAGGCCACGTCCAAGTGCAAGAGGGATGTAGTCTCATCCTCGAGTGTTGTCAAAGTGCCTCCAATGGAAACTTCCTCCAATCTCTATGCACAAGAGCTTTGGGGTGCTCTGACCAGTGTGTGAGCTTCTAGCCCATATGGGTGGCATAATGACTGGTACTGCTCAAACCAAGCCCATCTGCCCATCACCCAAGGTCCTGAGAATGTAAGGGCCATTGTGTGAGGATGGTGAGTCACTTTATGACCCACTACTCTCCATCACATGGGTCAAAGTCCTGCAATAAAGGAATAACATCCCGGGTGCAAACCCAAGACGTCCCTCAAGAACCATGTCAGGGCCATTCAAAACAAAGCAGAATATAAGACAAGCTAAACCAAAGTTCATAAGAAATATTAGTCCTCGTAACATGCAAATTAAGTTGCAAATTAAGACATAATCCATGTAAAATGATTCACCCAGTATCTTGTTCAAGCATCACAACGACCAGGATCCCATGTGAGTTATTGAGTTTAAGTATGGGAGGGCCTTCATCCAACCCTATTAGGCATGCCACCTAGATAGGAAATTAAATAACCTAGGTAGAGGGAAAGTGTTAAGTATTATCAAGAATAAAATGTTACCCTTGAGAGGGCCCCCTAGTATTACCCGTTTTCCTTGGGTGGTGACAACACAGGACCATGGCACATAAGCTAACCACCAAGGTGAAATAAGGCAACTGACACAATTTCCCAAACCAATGATCCATTATCTGACTTCAACCAAGAATATTTACCTACATGCCCGATAAATTAAGTACAACACTTTGCATGAAATAAGGATTAACATACCTTATGGTGACAATGGCTTACCGTCTCCCATACTATGGGTTGATTGAATCTGATGAGCCTTGGTTGATCTATGCTGGGAGGAAATTGAGGGGGGTTGTTGGGATGTCATCTGTGGACATGTTAATAATCATCATCATGGTGTAGATCATGTTCTCCATTGCGGGCCTCGAGACATGATTTACTGTAGTTACCCCTAGGCATGGTGGGGTAACGATAACATTTTGTTTCAATTATCTTATTATTATTATCTATTGTTTTGCAGATATTGACACATATGTTGGGGATGAGCCTTCTCAACATGATGAACAGATGGAGGAGGTACTGGACTAGCATGTAATACATAGACCCCTCATGCCACGCAATATGGATCAGAGAGTCCAGATATAGGTGGCGGATCGCCTATGTGGTGTCATGATTAGTCATGGAGTGGTATCACACTAGGTCATGACATATTACGAGTACCATATCTATCTATGATATGGACGACTCTGTCTCATGACATGACATTATTGATGTGTCATGTCATCGGTGTTGTCAACCTCACCGAGAGTTTGAGGGATCTTACTCATGATTCTACTCTATCTAGCTCACCACCAGACCAATCCACATCCTCTACTCCACCACATGGTCCTCCTCCTCTTGTTGCTTCTCCTTCACATGTGTTTGCACCATTCATTGATCCTCCTACTTTCCCTCCACATGTGTTTTCACCATCTACGTCTGATCCTCCTCGTCCTCCCCCTCCACATGTGTTTTCACCATCCAGGTCTGATCCTTCTCCTCCTCCCCCTCCCCCTCCACATGTGCTTACACCATCCATAAGCCCTCTTGCACCTTCCCCTCCACATGCATCGAGTCCATCCATGTCCAATCCCCCTCCTGCTACCTCTCCACATGTGTCTACTCCATCCACGTCTGATCCTCCTGTTTCTCCTCCACATGCATCAACATCCACTGATCCTTTTCCTTCTCCTCCACATGTGTCATCATCCACCGATCCTCCTCCTCCTCCACATTTTCACAAGTTTTTGATGCTTTGGACACTATGTTCACATCGAGTACTGTTGCATAGGTTGATCTTGATAGAGAGACATTTGATAGTGTGATTTTGTCGACATTTCTTTTTGACATAGGTATTGATAGACCTTCTACCTTTGGTAGTAGAGACACTAATGCATCTGGCTCTGGTGGTGGACCTAGCTAGTATTGATATTGATTGACATGTATATTGATTGTTTTATATTTGACTTGAGATGTATATATGACATGTTTATTGCATATTTCGTTGAGATGTATGTTTGACATGTATATTGATATGTATATCGCTCATGTATATTATGTTTTTCATATAATGTTGTGGTTGTTTGTTCTTTGATTTATAAAATGTATTACGAGTATGCTAATGATTAACATTATTAATGATTTCTCTATATTTAAATTAAATTTGAGATGTATCACTCATTTAAATTTGCAGTTGTCATTTAATGTTTAACTTTAGTTTTATGAAATCGTTTAATTTGTATTATGATTGCCAAAAATTATAACCATCAATGCCATATAATGTTTAACTCTTCTTCAAGGTGAATTGTTTGTTGTCCAACAAGATACAATATGTTGATTAAACATATTTAGAAACACAAGTTCTTAAATATGATGAGTGAAATGATTGTGATTTGAATAATTGTCTTTTTCATATATTGTAATAATAACATTATAATATAATTATTCACCAATAATAATGATGATGTAATAAAAATGTTATTTTTAAATTTTTATTATTCAAAGATTGCAAGACAAAGTTATAATATAATTGTTTAGTAAAATCACAATAGTTATATTTTATTATATTTTAATTTTTCCAAAGATTTTGTTAATTTATATTATCCAACTTTTATAATATATTAAATTTAAACTTTTAAATATAAAGAATAGTAATAAATTTTGATCTATACACATTCGATCAAATGGCTTCACAATTTTTTGCTATATTAATAATTTTATAAATTTTCAAAATAGTATGTAAATATTAGTTGAATCTTGTATTAAAAAAGTATGTTAAGTAATGCATTTCGTTGATTTTGTATTAAAAATGTAAGCAAATATTGGATTTGGTTAATGCATGAAAAAATCAATAACTACTCATATGAAATGTTATTTTTTCATCTATTTTAATGATAAAATTATAATAGTTGTTCATTAAATTTATAATAGTTATATGTTAAGTCCTAGATAAAGCCTCATGTTATGTATAAAACCCCTTATTAAGCCCTATATATTGAATTATTACATCTTATGACCCAAGGGGGGCATATATATGGCTAAATGTATATGATATGACCTCAAGGGGGGACATATATGGGCCTAAATGTACATGTAATGTGTAAATACATATGTAATAGGGTCGGCCTAGTGATAAATGGATCTCTTGTGCAAGTGTGAATAGCTATATATAAGAGAGCATGTATTTATTATTGACATGTGAATTGTGAAGTATGAAAGGTATTTGGTTATTTGGAGGGGGTTCCCCTATTCTTTAAGGAGTTATTGTGTAACTTATCTATATTGGAGTTGTGCTCCACGTTGACATTCTGTACATGGTGTGTACTTCTATTATTTTATGATATTTGTAAGTATTTGGATCATAACATTGCATTTCTAGTGTTATATTTGTATGTTGGCTAGAACTCTTCATTGCACCTTTTCATTATAATTGTGCCCTTTGTCTTATATATATATATATATATATATATATATATATATATATATATATATATATATATATATAACAAAAAGACTTAATCTTAGGATGATCTTATCTTATCTTATATAGTATTTTGAATTGGATATATTGTAAAAAGAGGTTTCCCCCTCAAAATGGACTATAAGCATTGACTATTTATCATTTTTAAGGCATTGGATCATAACATTATGTATCAAAGCAACGATCCTAGGGTTTTTCTTCTCTAACCAAGTCATCTTAGCATTTTCGCTATAACATTTTTTTCTTGGTTGATTCAGACAACAAAAATTAGAGTTTATTTAGAAGACATATCAAGGTATCTATGGTACAAATTTCAACTTCTGGGTCATTATACTTTCATAGATACAACCTATGGAAGATATGGCTTTTGACTCATCCATAATTTAGTTTTAAACGAGCCATATTGATATTTTTGCTATAATTTTTTTTCTAGAGGATTCAAAGAACAAAACTTGGAGGTTGTTTATATGACATATCAAGGTACATGTGATACAAATTTAAGCTTTTGGTTCTTTATACTTTTAGAGATATACCCTATGAAAGATAGGGTTTTTGACTAGTCCTATTACTAGTCTCAAAAAAGTGTTTTAGGTAAAACAATCATATATTTTTCAGCGAGGATCTAAATTTAGTGAGCCTAGTCGCATTTGAAATAAGACAGTCCATACTATTTCTCATACAAATTTTAGAATAAGATGTTAAATATTGGACACATGGAATTATGTACAAGGTCTCTCTCTGGAACAGTCGAAAAATCAACAAGGTTTGGGAAAGTTACCATAACATTCACTCAGAACATCAAATTTTGGTCAGAACTATGGCATTGCAAAGAAGACATATCAAAGTACTATAGGCCAAAATTTCAAACCTAGAAGGGCCAAAATTTCATAAATACATCAGAAAGAACGTCAACGAGGAGGATAGACTCCAAATTAAGAGTTTGAAAGGTATGTAACTTACAATTGGCATAACTTTTTATTGGAAAATCTGTTTTTTGGTGATTTAAAATTTTTGTTAAAGAGAAAAAAGAGGAGAATTATTATTTTCTCACATGGCTCCAAAGGCTCCTCCCAAATTCACTTCACCAAATAAACCTCCAGGGAGATCAACCACGACTCAAGATGAAATCCAATATATTTATCACCAGATGGACAAGAAGATCATTGAAAATAGGGAACATGTGGAAAAGAAGATCAGTGAAAATAAGGAAGAGATGAAAATAGATATTGATGAAATGAAAAATAAGATGGATGAAAATAAGAATGACATGAAAAAGAAGATAGATGAAAATAAAAATACAAAATACAAAATTCCATGTCTTCCGTGATCTTGCACACTCTAGATGAGAGACTCCCTAAAGGAGATATCAAAATGCAAGGGACTCATGAAATTAGAGGTAGTATTCATGTTGAACAACTTGTTGATAACAAACAATTATAAAGTGGATTTAAATCTAATAGTGGAGTTAATTATGGCGGGGTTCATAAATTTAACTTTTTCAAGATTGAATTAAAGAAGTTTGATGGAACAAAGGTCTTTACCAAGGTGAACCAAATAGATAAATATTTTGACCTACATAACATTATGGATGATAAGAAAATGATTCACATAGCAACTTTGAACTTTGAGATAAAACCATATTAATGGTATCAATGGGTAATTAAAAGGAAGCTCCCTTTTATCATTATACTTGGGGTTTATTTACAAGAGACTTAGAAACACAATATGGGAAAGTTTGGGAACATGACTACTTCAGTCAATTGACAAGAATCAAACACTTAGGTGATATTGAAGATTATAATTCAGAATTTTAGGTATTGGCCACAAGGGTGGACGACATAAGTGATGAAAATTTGTTGGAATCTTACATGGGTGGATTAAAAGAAGACATTAAACATGAAATTTTCTCAAAACATCCTGCAAATATTGTGGAAGTTATGCAATTTGCTCATCATATTGAAGCCAAGAATAAGGCTACATAGAAGTCAACCATTGGAGCATACACATGAAGCATAGATCCTTTTGGGGTTCATAAGACAAGCATACCTCAACCGACAAGTTTGACACCTTAGCAAATAGATGAAAGAAGAGCAAGTGGACTATGTTTCAATTGTGACAACAAGTACAGTAAGGGGCATAAATGCAGTGAGAAGAAAGTATTCTGCATAGAAAATGAAGTGGAAGAAGATCAAGAATTTGAATGATCACAAGATCTAGAGCTAGACGAGACTACTCCAATGATATCTTTTCATGCATTGGTCGACATCAGTACTCTACAAACCCTCAAGATAGAAGGATATATAAAAAAGAAAAAGGTAACAATGTCGATTGATTCTGGTAGTACCCATAACTTCATCAATTACAAATTATAAAAATATATCAATTGCTTTATATAACAAGCACTAGAGTTTCAAGTAATGATTGCAGATGGAGGTACCATAAATTGTTTCAAGAAGTGCCATGGTATTAGGCTCAATATGGGCGAGCATTTATTAGATAGTTCCATGATTGCCATCAAAATAGGTGGTGTTGATATTGTATTAGGGGTCCAATGGTTATAATCATTGGGAATAATGGCCCTTAATTTTCAAGATATTTTCATGCTATTTTCCTCAGAAGGAAAGCAAATTGAGCTTAGAGGTATCCAAGGGAAACCCTCTAAAGTGATAAGTTCTAACAATATGAAAAAATTACTCAAAAAGGGGCACCATGGTGTAATTGAAAAATTGTGTTCACTAGATGTTTTAACATTTATAGCCTTTAGTCCAATGGATCTCCAAAAAGTTATCAACAATCATTCCAAGGTATTTGGAGAGGTGCCTAAGGGTCTTCCACCTTCTCAAGATCATGCCCATGCTATTCATCTGTGATAGGAAGTGTACATCCAGTCTTCCATGTTTCTTTCTTAAAGAAGATAATCAATGACAAAATCTCAGTGCAAATTATTTTATCATAGATTAATGGAGAAGTGAAAATCATACTAGAACAAAAAACAATCCTTGAAATAAGGATTAATAAGCTGGGAAATTGAGCAATTACTGAGTACTTATCAAATGGAAGAACCTATCGGTTGAAGAGACGACATGGGAAGATGATTTCTTCATGCAGACACAGCGGAAAGAGGCGTGTTAATCCCTAGACAAAGCCCATACAAATCCCCATGTTATGTATAAAACCCCTTGTTAAGCCCTATATATTGAATTATTATATTTCTAGTGTTATATTTGTATGTCGACTAGAACCCTTCATTACACCTTTTCATTATAATCGTACCCTTTGTTTCTTACATATATAACAATGAGACTTAGTCTTAGGATGATCTTATCTTATCTCATCTCATATTGCATTTTAAATTGGATTATTGTAAAAGGAGGTTTTCCTCTCGAAGTGGAATGTAATAATTACCTTTTTATCATTTTTAATCCATTGGATCATAACATTATATTTAATAATTTTTATTATTTAAAAATTATAATTAATTAAATTTAAATTATTAAATATGAAAACGAATTCATTAATAATAATGAATTTCCATTTTTGTTTTCAATATTTAGCTTCCATGGTAACAATGTATATCCAAGCTTTCTCTTTACCTCTCTCCCCCTATCTCTCTCTAACTTCGCATGCTACTCTCCTATTTGTTAAAAAATAAAATATCTTTAAAATAAATATTTACTATTGTATTATACAAATACGTCACCAGCTTTGTGATATCTCAATTAATCCTTACTAATTCAAAGGTTGACATAAACATATATTAATACAATACAACATACATTTTCTATAATAAACAATAAATATGACAATAAAAATATATAAAAACCACATCTTATACTTGTACTATTTAATGTATTTTCAATATAGTGTTTGTCAATGGTTGTTAACTTTTCATATTCAACATTATAAAATGAAGAAGAAAAAAACGTAGTTGGCCATTATAGATACCCATGATAAAATGACACATCCATAATATAAATATTGGAAAAAAGAATTTACATATCAATTTATGTTGCCATCACCCTGATTATCTTCCTCGCTTAGCATTATAACATTGTTGTTCTCAAAAAGATGTTTAGATATCAGATCATGTCTCAGTATGAACCACCAATCCCCATCCAACACATCTGGGTACAAAAACACTTGGTTGCAATGTTTTAGGAAAACACAAGGCTCCTTAGTTTCAACCCACATTTTTTTAGAGTTAATACATATTAGCCCACTATCACTATCTTCCTTTACATTTCTCTGATCGAAGGTATCCCACCACTTGCAACAAAACATAACACGTTGAAAATATGAGAAGTCCACTTGCATGATCTCTTGTATCTTTCCAATTTAACCTAACTTCCCCTCTATTAGGATTTGATCATGATGGCTAGCATGACTAGATTGGTTGAAATTGACCTCCACTCTCCACGGTTTTGTGTCATGTGTCTATCATCAACATACTTAGTGTGAAAATGATGTCCATATGCCCACATAGATGGGAACAAATGCACCTATAAAAATGCGAACAAAGGACGATGGCATATGTCTAATAACCCAAGCATTAATAAAAACATAATACATGTTACAATTCAAATGTGCAATATTATAAATTGAACGTGGTACTCAGAGAGGTTATTACAGAGTTGTTACACTTGATCCCTATGTTTAGTGCATCTGGATCTTCTCCACGTGGGTTACGACCATACATTGCATATTTCTCTTGTATCGAGGCATCCACCTAACTCTTGGGACATATTTTTGGCATTTCTTTTAAATGATCAGGATAAGGCATGCTTCTACAATTCAACTATCTGAATGTTTTCCCGTCATTGTCCCATTTCTTTCTTTTCTCTTCATACAATGCGACCCATGGTCGCATTGCCTCCATGCTGTAAAGACCAAATTTATTGATGGCATCAATTTCTGAATGTGTTTGTGTATAAAAGAATTCAAAACTAATAGTATGAGATTAAATATATATTATCAACTTCAATGTAAACAATTTCTTTGTACAAATTTGACAAAATATAAGTGACTTACTCTTTATCAAGCACCTTTTTCCATTCGTTTGGAATAACTCCCCTTCCCTTTTGTCCCCATCCCATTAGTCGTCCTAAACCACTTCCCTTAGTGTGTCATCAATTTTCTTGATGTACTCATTGGCATAATTGAGAGACTCATATACTATGTACCCATTTGTTATAAAGCCCTCTGATTTTTCCCTTTGTCGAACAAACCCCTTCAATTTTTTCATGTACCTCTCCAAGAAGAACATCCAATGACATGAGAGAACCCCAGTTAATTCAACCTCACTAGGTAGGTGAATTAGAAGATGGAATTGCAAGTCCATAAAACTCGTGGTCAGTTCCTTCTCAAACATAAAACAATATCAACTATCTCTTGACACCACCATGGAATGCTATCCATATGAATCTCCTTTGATGTGATCCAACACACAAATGCAAATAATTTTGATATGGCACGTCGCAAGTCCTAGGGGAAGTCATGGTTCATAGAACCACACACGACCAAAGGATAATGACACTACAAAATAGACACACACATCATTAATTTCCATAAAACTATGAGTGCATAACATATTTTTACCGAAAGTATAGAAGAAAAATCATGTATTCAGCATACATACCCTTAAAAGGTTCATATGGTCATGTGATTTCAACCTCGATAAATTCTTTTCTATAGTGAAGCAACGTCATAGAGTCAACCCATATAAAGAAGGTGCCTTCACACCCAATATAACATCCTTCGCCATAGAAAGATCACATTTCTTCAAAATTCATGGGACATCACCTTCTTTAAAAGATCAAGAGGGACAAACCTATCCCAGGGATTTGTTTATTGTCCGATGTCTCTTTTTAGTATTTGAAGCAAAAAGATCTCTCCTAACAACCAATGTGTCACTTTTATTTTATGATATGTGTCTTTATAAGGAAGATGAGTCATTTTTTAATATATGCATGGGGATCTAGTAAGTGCCCAATCTTAAGATGCTCCCAATATGGAAGCTCATAAAAGCATTTTCTCATCACAGGTGTCAAAATATTCATGATCATTGAACATAGGTTCCCTATTTGAATAAAACAACATTTCCTTCTCTTTATTTGTGTCATATTCCCTAATCCAAGATGTCGTGTCTTTATTTCAGGTCTTCGGGTTCTCTCTAGTTTACCATTGAAAGCAGATGCAACTCTTCTATAAGGGTAGTCTTCTAGGAGGAACACCCTCAAGTAGTAGTACATCGACTTTTGTAGGTGGTTGGACCACCTAGCCTTTATAGAAAGTCCACAACATTTACATCCATGATACCCTTTTGTTACAAGACTTGCAATGTTATTGTATACAGATCACATTATTGTCAAAAATATAGTTGCACCAAATTAAGTATGTGAAATAATATTACAGATATAAGCAAATCAATCAACATGCTTACTAGAGAAAACTCATAGTCGTAGATAATCATGCGTGGTGTATGCACATATTGCATACAATGTAAAAGATCTCTCCATTGAGACGGGTCTTGATACATCATATACATGTATCCCTTCCCATAATTGTTTAAATTCATCGATCAGTGGTTGGAGGTAGACATCCATTATCTTCACTTGTATTCGACCTGGGACTATAAGCGCCAACATAAGATGTTCATTCTTCATGGAAAACCATGGGGGGGTATTGTTATTGATCACTACCATTGGCCAAACATAATAGTTGGTGTTTTGAAGGGAATATGGGTTAACTCCCTCCATGCCTATGCTCAATCGTAGGCTCTGTACTTCATCCTTGAATTTATTGATCCATGTATCTTCTATATTCTTCATTGTAGATTTTAACCTTGTACGATATTTACTGCAAACATATTTTCAGTAAAAGAACAAAAAAGATACAATGGCAAATACAAACATTACACAAAGATTTTTCCCCTGGAAACCCAAACCGGGAAAACCTTCTATATTCATTCATAGTGTTACATTGTTTAGAATACAATATACATATAGGAGCCAACGACATCCAAAACCCTAACCCAATGACTTGGATTAGTTAACAACCCTAATTCCTTAACCGGAAATAGAAAACCATCGGAAAAAACCATGTGCTGAAAAACCACCCAAAAATGCGATATGTTTCTTGAGGCAAACAAATTTCTTGGGGGCGCTGCCCCTGCACCCCCCTGCACGCTCGGTGCAACGCAAACACTACTAGTGCAATTAATATAACACATACCCAACATTCATGGATATTGAATCTGTTGGGATTCACATAACTCCTAGCTAGCTTTTATGTGAGGCATGCCACCCCCACAAACACAACTAATTGTTTGCAACGAAAGATCCTTTGAATCCTTGAAATTATAAGCATGTGCCTCAATATCTTATGAGGAGGACCATGTGCCTTACCCTTGTTTATTTATTTATTTATGGTACTTGTCATGACCACTTTTGGACATATCTCTTTGTCCACATATTCCTTTTTGTATAAAATACAATCATTTGAACATATGTGGTATGATATGTACTCAACACCCAACATTTTCAGCATTTTCTTTGCCCATGCACAAATATCAGGCAAGACATTATCACTAGGAAGTACCTTAACTTTGAGTAACTTGCAATTATTGGCAAATAGAAATGTTAATTGTCATTAAGCATGAATAAAATCAACCGTTTTCTTTTGTCGTTGTGTGACAAGATTCCTTAAAAAATTAGGGGACTTAATGATTATTTGTACCTCAAAAGTGACAAGAAACACGCGTCTAACATACCATACATTTCTTTCAAGTTGTATAGTAACATTATTTTCCCAAATTGGGTAGACCTTGACTCCTGTTGACCAAAGAGAGGGGCGATGGAAGAAGGTATCTAGGACATCAACGCCACCCCCTAGTTAAATTTGTTGGAATGCATGTGACAATATTCGCTCCATGGCTTGGTATCCCATAAGAAATCATCCATACCAATCTCTATGTCATTTCCTTTGTCCCCAACATGTGAAGAACTAGTGTTACTGTAGAGGTTTTGAATGGACGTAGTGGGAATTGAATAGGTGGTTGATTCAACCATTTTCAGTATGCTTCCTCTCAGAGTTGTGATCGTTTAACAACAAGCTCATGAATTGACATCATAGTGAGGCACAACAATAGATGGTAGACATGTTTCTCTTCGTCAGAATCTCGATTGTAAAAATATTGAACATTTCATCGATAATATTAGTAACGCAATGCATTTAATATGTTCAAACATTATACCAAACATTTATTAGAAGCATGAATTTTTTTTCCCAATAATAAACATGCAACCAAGCACTTTATAAAACAAATTTCGAATTAAGCAATACATTTACATTAGTTCCATTAAAAATCCAAAATTACAATTACTCAATCATCTTTTTTTGATGCCCCAAGGGGTGTCTACATAAAAGATATCCAAGTAATACCATTGACCCATGCTGGTTGTTGGAATATGGCTTGTTACGATTGGTAGGGTAAAGAAACTGTCAATTTTCATCAAACATCTGTTTGCGGTATCTTTCTCCTGATAAGAGCTTGCAAAATTTTGGGACTACTGGAATATCTTGCACATCTGAACTTGATCACGAATCTTGATCCTGCAGAATTCAATGAAAAATTATTCAATTGCACTTGCATACATAACATAAATTCAATGAGATAAATGAATTGTAAATAAAATATATACTTACTGCAATCGGGGAGAGAGAATTTGAAGGACTTGCAATGATACGAAATGAGCTAGAATCTGAAGAATTGGCCATTTGATATTATAATTCTTTTTTTCCCGCATTTGAGTGCATTGACTAACAAAATTACAAAAAAAAATGCGTTCGTTTATATGAAGTTGTTTACATTTGAATTTTATTTGTCGATGTGTTTTTAATATAAATCGCATCAGTGTGTCTATTACTATATAGCGCATCGAAAAAAGTAAGTTACCAAAAAAAACAACGTGCACGTTTATCATCAATACGTTGAAATATACAATGAAAAAATGAGCAGGAATTTAAGTTTTTCTAAATGGAGGTGTTTACAAATGTAAACCCTATTCATTCTTTCATTCTTTTTCCAAATTTTAGAGGGGAGATTTATGCAAAAGAGATTTACCAACAAAGTGTTTGGAGTAGGTGGATGTTTTCGAAGAGCCAAATTTGAAAGCGATCGTCGTAGGTTACATATGAATCTATAGAGGAGAAATTTCAGGTATATGATTTCATTCTATTGATCATATTAATCTTTCTCCCATTTGATTCGAACATTTTTCAATGCATTCCCAATAAACAAAAGTGTTTCATAGTTACCTTCAGTATTGGAAGCCCTAACTTCCTTATTGTTTCTCTTGCTTCATCTCTATATTTCACAATGATTTTTTATTTAAAAAATATATTTTTATAGGATTTTTTTACTTATGTATGGAGAATTTGGTATCCATTGCAATGAGACCATTGATTGCATTGGATCCCAAACTGGCCTGTCATTGTCGTTTTTTTTTTTTCAAAAATTCCTGCACAGTTTGTGGTGCACACTATACTAGTATAGAGCATCAATTCTCGTAGTCACTTCGAACGCACGGTTGAATTTGAAATAAAAACAATATTTTAAAAAAAATGTCTTCACTGTCTGTGACATGTATTTTATAGACAAAGAGCACATGTGCATATTATCAGATAAAAAGTGTCACTTAATCTAAAATGAAAGTAATATTGTTTTTATACGGAAACCGTCACATTTTAAATTTGTTCATGGGCCGAAATTCAACGGTGCGTAATTAACAATACTTAATAAAAAATGCATTATTGATTTATAAGCATCGCGTGAATATAATAGTTTGTAAAACATTTTCGTTTTTTCAAGCGAACTGCTATCATATATTGGTGCATATACATATGTGTAACACACCGGTGCATTGATCTGGATTTTATTAGCATAACATAATGAATCCATATTGCTATTATAGTTACATAGAAGCACAAGGAACAATAATAGGGATACAATAAAATTGGTTCCTATTAAATAAAAAAATACGTTGAAACTGTAAAATGCAGACTGAAACAAGCTTGCTAGAATGGTGGCGGCTTATCCCTGAGAAGAGATGTGTCGGCTGCGCTCATTCGCAAGAAGATGAATACAATGAGGCTTTGAAGGCATGTTTACAATAAATATGAATTCCAAAACCCTAGACATCCAAAAACCTAACCCTAGGAGATGAAGCGCCAAAAGTCATGTGGGCCCCGTTGAGGTAAGTTAGTACTTCAATTTCCCAGGGTTGTAACTTTTGCATACGATCTTTGTTTTAGGTGCACGATAGCCCGTTGGAAAGGTCTAACCAAGAAGAATGATTTTCGACTGGCCCAGGTCAATGCCATTGGCAATCACCTGGGCCCGAAATCCCCAAAAAATGTTGTTTAGGGCCTCAAAACGACCCCAAAAGTTTGGAACCCAAAAAACTGTCGAAAAACTTCCAATGTGGAAAGCTATTTTTCGAGCCAGTGGAATAGGTGGGTGGCCACCGATATCCACATGGATCAATCCTCTCTCCTTAGGAAGTAATGGTATACATTACGTTGTGTTCCCCCCATCAAATGAGGAAATTTTTGCTGAATTTGGCCCCAGGTGAGCCACTTGCCCAGCTTTGACAACTCAATAAAGCTGGATTCTTTGTTGGCGAGTGCCCTTGACCTGTGTGTCCACAATTTGATCACTAGATGCCTATTGTATGTAGTCGGGGTTGAGATCTGTTGGTGTCAGATGTTCTGCTATCTCAGAGGTAGGGAAGTAAGGCCAAAGGAGATCCACGTTGAATACTGGGTGCAGGCCCATGAAAGGGGGAATGTTGAGTTCAAAAGCATTGTCACCCATAGCCTTGGTGATGGTGTAAGGTCCATAACGGATTGGGTGAAGCTTCCGATGGGGCATTGTAAGGCATTCTTTCTGCAAGTGCAACCAAACTTTATCTCCCATCCGAAACTTATGTGGCACTTAATGTTGATCATGGCACTGCTTGTACTTTGCATTGGATTTCTGTAAAATATCCTGAACTTGTTGGCGAATGTGCTGGATCCACTTAATAAACTGGGCGGCTTTGTTAGCTTCAGTTGGAGCAGGTGACGAGTCGGTCGGGGTGGCCACAAGGGGTAGTTAAATATCCATGGGACCTAATGGTTGAAATCCCAATCCCACCTGAAATGAGTTGTGGTCGATTGAGCTATGTAGGGCTCAGTTGTAGCTATGTTGAACATATGGAATACTATCATCACATGTGCGGGGGTGATTGGAATTGTACATGTGTAGGATATGCATGATCATGCGATTAGCGATCTCGGCTTGGTCATCTGTCTAGGGGTGAAAAGAAGTGGATTTGGTAAGCTTGGTGTCCGACAATGACTAGAGGCTCGACCATAATGTGCTGAGGAACCGACTATCCCGATCTGAGACAATGGTTTGTTGGATTCCAAAATGTACCTAGACTCGTTCAAAGAATAGCTTGGCAGTGGCCTCTGTTGTGATGATCTTCTTGTAGGCGACCATAATCGCCATCTTAGAAAAGTGATCAAAAACCACAAAACACAGTCATTTCCCCTCTTGGTGGAAGGAAGGCCCGACATGTAGTCCATTGAGATGGATTCCCATGGCTTGTCAGGGGTAGGCATAGGGGTGTTCAAGCCTTGTTTCTTAGTGGTCGATTTAGAAATAGTGCAGGCAATGTAGGACCTGATATACTTGCTGACATCCTATCGAAGTTTCGGCCAGTAGAAATGTTTTTGCAGTACTGCCACAACCTTTTCGACACCAAAGTGTCCTGCCACCCAACTGTAGTGGTCTTCCCAGATTAACTTCGTTCGCTCTCTTGATGGAACACAAATATGGCCCAGGCGACACAACAACCCATCTTGGAGATGGAAATTAGTGACAACTGAGTTTTTTCCCAACATTTGGTAGGTGGTGGTGAAGTTAGGGTTTGTATCATAGAGGTGGGGCCATCCAATGGTCTCATGGCCACAAGATTCAAGCACCGTGGTGAGTGCCACTACTGAAGGCCGACTGAGGCAATCAATGATTCGATTGGTACTTCATGTTTTATACTTGATTTTGAGGTGAAGTTGTTGCAAGTATGTGGACGACTTTTGATGGCAGTCATTATGCAATTTTCCTCGTGTCTGCATAAACTACAGTGGCTTATGATCAATGTGGATAACTATATCTTTTCCAAGAATGTAATGTCTCCACTGGCGACGGGCTTGCACAATGGAGTACATTTCTTTATTGTAAGTAGGTTACTTATGGACGACATCTGATAGTGTCTCACTATGACAGTCCACGAGGTTCCCATGCTGAGTGAGAACTGCGCCCACAACATAATATGAAGCATATGTCTTAATCTCAAAGGGATGTTGTAGGTATGGTAATGATAGTACTGGGGCTGAGCACAAGCGTTGCTTCAAATCATTGAATTCTTTCTGCTGGGATAGGCCCCACACAAATTTTGCCTTACCACCACCCCTGGTTACTTGGCTGAGGGCCCATGCAATATGGGAGAATCCCAACACAAACCTGCAGTAGAAATTGGCAAGGCCCAAAAAGATTCGAAGCTCAGTGAGTGTGGTTGGGGCTGGCCAGTCACAGATGACATAGATCTTGGATGGATCCACATGCACACCATGCTGATCAATGATGTAGCCTAGGTATTGGACCCTGTCCATGCTGAAGGAGCATTTTTCCAAGTTGGCATATAACTTGTGTTGTCTTAGGGTGTGCAACACCTGTTGAATATGTTACAAGTGTTCCACCCAAGTATTGTTGTAGATGAGGATGCCATCTAGATACACCACTACGAAAGTGTTGGTGAAGGGTCGCAGGATATCGTCCATCATCCTCATGAAAGCTGTTGGATCATTTGTCAAACCAAAGGGCACGACCAACCATTCAAAAATACCTTCCTTCGACTTGAAGGTTGTCTTCCATACATCTGTCTGTTCTATTGGGACTTGGTGGTATCCAGACTTCAGATCAATATTACTGAAGTATTTGTCCCCTTTGAGTTGATCAAGGAGATCTTCGATTTAGGGAATCAAGTACCGGTTCCTGACTGTGATTTTATTTAGGGCCTGATAATCGATACATAGTCGCCATGTCTTGTTTTTCTTCTGTACCAGCACAATTGGGCTCCCACAAGGTGAGGAGTTGGGGAAGATTTGCTCCTTGTGGAGCATTTCTTGGATCTGTCTTTTGATCTTCTCATTTTATAAAAAAGAGTGACGGTAGACTGACCCATTGGGTAGTGGGGAGCCGAAGGTCAGATCGATGGGATGCTTGACCTGAAAGTGCAGAGGCACCTTGGTAGGTGAGACGAAGATATTTGTGTATTATTCTATGATCTTATCCACTTGTTTCTACTATGTGGAGAGGTTGGATACGGAGACCCTAGATGTGGCTGCAATCTTTCACTCACTCTGAGAGAGAATCATGAAGAATACAAACTTCCTGGTCCAAGAGATTACTTTCCTGCATTGCTTGGCAGAGATCAAGGAAATAACACTAGGTGGGATTGATTTGGGTATCCTGTACAATTTCCTGTTCAAAGTAATAATGACACCGCGAGGCCTAGACTCATATACATCATGACGTTTCCATAAATAAGGTTGTCCTAAAATAACATTACAAACTTCAAGAGGAGAAACATCACACAATACCTTATCTTTGAAGGGCTTGATGTCATACGACAAGCGACACTGCTGCCTGACGTAGATATCACTTCCTTGGCGGAGCCATCCAATGGTGTAAGGTTGCGGGTGCGGTGTTGTCGGCAGGGCTAACCGCTTGACGACCTCTGCTGAGATGAGGTTCTTCTGGTTACCACTATCAACGATGAAGTGCAGTGGGGTGCCTTTCACCCACATCTGTGAATGGAAGAGGTGCTCACCTTCCTCGGGCTCGTTTGGTTCGTCAGGCTGGATCTTGTTGGTCATAATGGTGGAAATGGGTTTCGCGTCAATGATCTGTCACCCCCATTCTGGTTATGACTCAAATTCAAAACCTGCATCGGATTTAGATGATTTCACTTCAACCACCAACGACTGCTTTGAGTGATAATCAACAGTGTTATGCCATGGGATCTTATGGAAGTCGCACCACTTCTCGATATCTTTCTTGTTTTTTCCAGTGTCCTTCTTTGCTTGCGGCTTAGCCTGGTGATCCCGTGGCTGTCCATATTTTCTATTTCCTTTGTTCAGTTGGTTGGGGCTTCCTTTCTTTTATTGTGAGGGATTCCCAAGCCCAAATTACCATGTGTTTCAACTTCTTCTCAATTTTGATGGCATATCGATAGGCCGCACCTAAGGATAAGATGTCCAGAAACTCCATTTCGACCTAGATGTATCTATGCATACCACCACAATACTTGAAAACCAGATCTCACTTAGAATATTTGATACCTAGCTTGGTGCGCAAGGTATGGAAGATATTTGTGAACTCTGGCACTGCATGGTCTCTTTCATGTCGTAGTGGGGTCCATTTTGTATACAGGTCATCATAACTTCCGATAGGGTAGTATTGTTCCTTAATAGCATTCCTGAAGGACCCCTAGGTCACCAAGACTGTAAATAATGAGGGTTCCTCTATTTTATTTTTCTCACAGTAAGTTTCCCACCAATATTTCACATGGGGAACGACTTTGAGGAGCAGAAAAGTAATCTTTTCTCTGTTTGAAAAGTTATGGATAGAAAAATACCCTTCTAGTAGATTCAACCATTTGTCTACAACATTTGCGTCTATCTGACCTTCAAATATAAGAATATCAAAGTTGATTGGTACCTTAAAGGGGGCGACACCCTCTGCTCGAGGAATATGCATCGCCTGTTGGTAGCCACCGAAGGATTTGCACAAAACTATCCATTATCTCGTTCCTCTATTGCATGAGGGCTTCCTCAAGCAACATTTTGAAAGGATATCTTGTCCCGTCGTATTTCATTTCTCCCCGTCGTATTTCATTTCTCCCACCATGAGAGGTTTCTTGGGCGTGTGAGATATTTTTTCCTTAAGAGAAACAAGCTCGAAACCCAATTCTTTGTACCTTGACCTCGTCGGGGACATGCATTAAGAACGACAAGGAGTAGACCGCTCTGATACCACTGATCCAAATTTTATTAGTAGAACGAAATGGATACAGATTGTTATTATAGTTACACAAAAGCACAAGGAACAATAATAGAGATATAATAAAACTGGTTTTTATTAAATAAGAAAATATGCTGAAACTGTAAAATGCAGATTGAAACAAGCTTGCTAGAATGGTGGCGGCTTATCTCTGAGAAGAGATGTGTCGGCTGCACTCATTTGCAAGAAGATGACTACAATGAGGCTCTAAAATCCTTTTTACAATAAATATGAATGCCAAAACCCTATACATTGAAAAACCTAACCCTAGGAGATGAAGCGCCAAAAGTCATGTGGGCCCAAGTTAGTACATCAACTTCCCGGGGTTGTAACTTTTGCATAAAATCTCCGTTTTAGGCACACGATATCTCGTTGGAAAGGTATAACTGAGAAGAATGATTTTTGACTGGCCAAAGTTTGTGATTTTGGCATTCTCTTGGGCCCCAAATCCCCAAAAAACGTCGTTTAGGGCCTCAAAATGGCCCCGTAAGTTTCGAACCCGAAAACCTGCCAAGGTGGAAAATTGTTTTTCGAGCGAGTGGAATAGGTGGGTGGCCACCGATATCCACCTAGATCATGCATACTTATTTACTATATGCACCAATGCATAATTATTTACTATACACAACGGTGCATACTTATTTACTATACACACTAGTATCGTCTATTGTGAAAAACATAATTTTTATATGTGATGATTCCTAGATTTTCTTTTTTCGGGGAGATTATGAACATTCCAAGGGGAAAATGAGGGGAAAACCATTACATGCCCATAGGGATGTCCAAAAAAGTGTACAAGGATATAGTAAAAGAAATGAACATAATTGCATCACAGGAGGAGCCACCCCAACAACAATGTGCATCAGAGGTATGTAATCATTTACTTATTCTTTTATGTACATTGAATTCAATTATCACTTGAAATACTAATTCTCAATTGTTTTGTTGCCAAAAAGAAAAAAAATGTAAACCATTCAACACATAAGACAAGACGACGAGGAAGACAAGTGTTGATCACAAAGTTTGTGAGTACTTACATTTTCAACCTTACTTGAAATTTCATAATTTTTGTGATCTTCATATTTAAATAATTAATTTACACTCGTCCATGGATGTCTTTTAATAGGTGTTAACATACAAAGAAGAGCCAACTAGAGAATTGATCAACATTGGGTTAAGTATGGGTTGTTAGTATATGTTCAGGTGGCAAGTTTTAATTGAACGATTTGTAAATAGTTATGTTGTTTAACTTCCCTCATTTTATAATTAATGGAACAACAAGAAACCTTTATATTAATTATATTGACTATGCTTTGTCATGGCGTATTAAACATGCATGAAACAAAGTATGGAGAGAAACCAACATAAGATATTTTGAGAGACGAATGTAGCATGGATTCGAAAGAATGTGTATTGTTTATGAAACATTCATTGCTATGCTACGTTTTGTATTTATGCAATCATGTATATGTATATATATATATATATATATATATATATATATATATATATATATATATATATATATATATATATATATATATACTTATTACACTTTATTTCTATGTTTGTTGGTGGAAAGTGACGAGGTTAAACATAAAAAACAAGTCGATCAGGAAAACACTAGGTTAAATAACCAAAGTAAAATATAGTCTACACATGATGAAGAAATGAGGCATGTGCACAACTTGAGTGATGATAACAGTTCAAGTGATGATTGCCAATCAATATAATTGAATTTTACTGCAAGTTGTATGTTTTGGAATACTTGTCTGTGAAAATCAGGGATTTTGTTTGATGTACTCGACATATTGTCCCAATTGCATCATGACATGTTACAAATAAGTGTAACAATTACATATCAGTTGTATCTTGATTATTGTGGACCTTTACATTGTCTTATTTTATATGACCATCAATCTCTTCTTCATATATAATAAAATGGGTTTCTTAATTTATTGCATTGTCGAATGTTGTAAAATGTTGCGTTGTTCATTAATTAATACGTGGATGATTTACATTTTTACAAATAACATAGGTGTAATATGTTGGATAACACATTAATGCAATCATTATATCAAAATGCAATAACAAAAATATACAAATTATTTGATTTTGAGATGATTAATTGAAAATTTGTAAATATAATTAATTAAAATAAATACATTTTGGTGCATTGTATTCTTATGAACTCACTAAACGGTGCATGTCATAATATAGAAATTGTTGTGTGTTAAGGATTTATACACACCGGTGCCAAATATTGAGAAAAAACACTATGCCTTAAATAATATAGCGTGGGATTATATTTATCACTTCAAAATTTTATGGTGCGCATGTTTATAATACACACTGGTGCCTTAAATATAATATACATAACAATGCTTTTAATATAATATATGCACCGGTGTGTTTAATATAATATATGCATTGATGCTTAGTAACAAAGAATAGCGTCAACATCTCATCTAGAATATTTGAAATTTCACTACCCTTCAGTGCACATAGTAATACATGCATTGGGACACACGAATTATACAAGAACCGGGGCATGCATAACATGTAAAAGCACTGGTGCGTTAACTAACTTAAAAAGCACCAGTGCTACATACACAAACAATGTGGAACCAATGTGTAAAAATTATAAGAGCATCGATGTTGCATACAACAAAAAGGAAAATAGTGCACACTATATATAAAAACACGAGTGCCTTTTAATTTATCTATACACACCGATGATTTTGTATGAAGGGTGCATCAGTGTGCTTTAACAATAAAAGAACTGAAAAATAAAACCTCTTCTACAACCTCCACCCACCCAATTTTTTTTAGTTATATGGAACATCGTTAAAACCTCCGTAGAGCTCTTGGTGCTTGTGTTGATGCAAAAATTTGAGACCTAGGGTTTGAGGACTCTGACTCTAGGATGGACATGTAGAGTTTGAGACTAACACTAGAGTTGTCTTTCATGTATTTATGTGATGCAACATGGCTAGGGTTTATAAACCCTAAGGAAGACAACATTAATAGTGTGAAGCAAGCTTGATTCATGTGCCAACGAGAACTCACTAGTGTTCATGCTATCATGTTGACAATCTTTGGTGGAGTGACCATATTTGGTTGGTATTGATTCATAGCTAGGGAAAGTTGGTGGTTGGGGTATTCATATGGTCTCCTTAGCTACGGTTTGGAGAGATTTCTTGTGGTAGCATGTGAGAAGTTGTTGGCATGTACATGTACTTCATCTCTAATATATATGTTTTCACCTATTGTGTAATGGCATATTTGATTTTTAGTTTGTATTATCTTTTTAGTTGGGTGGATTCCAAAACCTATCATTCATGCTGATTTTACATATTATATTGTTGAAATTTTTAAGTGAATTAACACACATATAGAAGATAAAGAAATGATTTTCTATTGTAAAATATATTGTAATAAAGTCATTTAAGATCTATTATATGCTTGGAAAAGTCTGCCCTTAGGGTTGTACGTTGTTGATATTAAACTACATTTATATGGTATTTATTCTCTTGAGTTGCAAGGTGATTTTTTGTTGAATCAAATTGAAGTATTTGTGGTTGTAATTGAATATTCACATCAACCTTAAGGACAAAATTTCACAAAGAATAGATACAGTAAACCTCATGTTTGAGGTGAAATTTCAGAAGTTGAATTAATTGCCCGACTCTTGAAATTTCTACATGTATTAGAACTTATTTGACTAAGATTTGCTTCTTGTTGATTTCAAAGCCATATATTTTTGTTGTTGTACTTGAAATTCATTGTTGGGTGTTGAAACCCTAGTGTTATAGAGATGAGAACTTGCATCCATGAAGGGTTTGATGGGTTGAAACCCATATTTTTCTTTTAATGAGAGTGTGTTTTCTCCCATGGTAGGTAGTATATCCAATACATGGATGGTTGTTATGGATTTTTTTCAAAGGTTGAGATGCATAGGAGGACCTGTGATAGGTGGCCAATTTTTTTGAAGGTATGCCATTATATTTTCACCTATTATAACTTGTAGATCTACTTGATAGTTGGTTGGTATGGATTAATTTTCAATGTAAACGATGCCTAGGATCAAGACCCTTCATAGGTTGTTGATTTGTTCCAATGGATACTAGTGTGTTCTACTTCATTTGTGGATGGCATGGACTTATTTTTAGTGGGTGTGATTCCCAAGAGGACCTATGATAAGTGGTTGATTTGTTTGAGTAGAGGATCTACTTCATTGATATCTGGTATGTGATCTATATTTCAATAGTTGTGATGCCCACGAGGTGATCAATAAACAGTAGGCCTATGGCCTATCCATTTCACCAACACAAATAATTTACAGAATAAAATTAAATGAGGCCTCTATAGTTAAAAACAGGTTGGGATCATGCCTCTTCACCTATTTTTATTAGTTGGTTACAATTCTTAGTTTGAAAATCAAACAAACAAAATCTAGGGTAGTTTAATGCCAACCAATGGAAATCAAGTCTATTTTTTTTAGACTTTGTTCACTACTCAATTACTTTCAATCACAATTTCAAACAACATTCTACAACTCTATTGATGCCAAAATGAAGTAGAATTTTTTGGTATTCTTTCAATGTGCAAACATAGCACTTGATTAAACACAAATTCACCCAGTAGAAAAAAAACATTGCTTAGAGGAGAGGGGAATGACCCGAGAAAAAATAAAAATTCCCAATAAACCACTAGACTCAATTAAACTAAATTTGTATCCTCCCACATAAGTACAATGGCTCTAAGATGACAATCATCGATAGGTTTTTATCGAGCGATTTTTATCGGTATGGTTTTTTCATCTTTGGCAGTCTTATGGCACATGGTTTTGTGGTCCAAGGTAATGTAATTCCAGTCAAGGAATTATGATTGAGTTCTAATCTAAGGTTAATGGATTAGGGTTTTTTTGGATGTCGTAGGATCCTTTATATATATATATATATATATATATATATATATATATATATATATAGTATTTGAAAACAATGAATATGATGAATAAATATTAGAGGTGCGACTCTAAACACGTTGTTGGTTTTCCCGGTTTGGGTTTCCAGGGTAAAATCTTTGTGTAATGTGTGTGTGCCATTGCATCTTTTCTGCTTTTATTAAAAATCCATTTGTAGTAATTAATTGTACAAGGTTAAAATATACATTCCCCCAATTGCAAGAGTTGCAATATGCTCCTACCTAATTCTACCCTTATGGTGGTGAAGGGGTCTTTCCATTTGACAAGTTCTTTTTCTAGCTCATATGATTTCTACCTCCAATACCAAATTTCCTCTTGGATTTTCTTGTTGAAGTCTTTTAACTCTTCCAACTTCTCCCTCTTCAAGGATTTTCCCATGGAAGTTGCTTCAAGGTCTCTAACGAACATGTTGATACCATATGATGCGTGAATGGTAGGCCTGTGGATTGTCCATTTCACCAATATGAATACTCTATGGAATAAAATTAAATGAGGTCTTTACATTTAAAAATAGGATGATATCATGCCTATTCACCTGTTGTTTGCTAACTAGTTACAATTCTTAGTTCAAAAATCGAGCAAAAAAAATATGGACCAATTGAATGCCAACCAATGGAAAGAAAGTCTACTCTATTTAGATTTGGTTCACTGCTCAATTGCTTGCAATCCCAATTTCATGCAACATTCTGCAACTCTAAAATGCCAAAATGAAGTAGGACTATGTGGTCTTCTTTCAATGTGTAAACATAGCACTTGATTAACCACAAAATCACCCAGCAGAAAAATAAAAATAAATAAATAAATAAAAACATTGCTTAAAGGAGAGGATAACAACCTAGGAAAATAGAAAAACGCCCAATAATGCTAAAAATGCCCAACATTCCACTAGATATAGTTAAACCAACTTTGAAACCTCCTACATAAGTGCAATGGCTCTGAGATGACAATCATTGATCTTCCTTCTCTAAGTATAATGAACAAACGAGAGTAGAGAGTTGTTGGCGATCATTAAATACTAATGGAAAATGGTTTCTAAGTGAATAAAGAGAATTAGAAGAAGGAACTCTCCATCATAACCATGTGTACACCCAACAATAACAATCCACCATAAATGACAACAATAATATCACCCAGATCACTCTACATAACATTAAAAGACATAGAGAGATACCAAGATGTTCCTAGAAACCCAACTAGGAAGAATACCAAGTTGATTGGGGATTTTATTAACATGAAGTTGATTGCAAAAGGGTGAGCTATAGAAAAATTTAGTGTATCGTTGCTCACTATAATAAATTTTGCAAATGGCCATGCCTCAACAACAATCTTCACTCATCATGGGACAAGATCAATGTCTTCTCCTCTTCTGTTCATCAAGCAAATTGCATCTTTGAGCTCTCATCTCTATGATTTCCCTTCTTCATTTCCTCCTCATATGTCCTCTCTATTTAATTCCATTCTTCTACACAACCTTCATTTTTAATGGGTTTCCTTGGAAGGCCAACCATCACAATAGTTTGTTTCAACTTCCAAGTGAATTTTGGACATTTCCTCAACTTTTCCAATAAAACAACTAAATAATTATTACAAAGTTTATAAATAGATTTTGGCAAGGATCCAAATCATATCATGAGGACCTATGAAGGGTGACTGATTCACTACACTAGTGTTTAGATTGGATTGATGCATGTGATATGTGTGCTCAACCATTTGAATGTTTTTTATTTTTCGGAGCCCACGATGGGTTGATTCATTTTGTGCTAAATTGATGATTATTGGCTGATCTATTTTGGTGTAGTTGCGACTCAAACATTTACCGGAATGATGACCTTCCTTAATTTTTGTGATTATTATAGCTGTAGAGATCTTCTAGCATTATCCCTTGGACACTGTATTGGTTGTACATCATGTAAATTTATGGATAGATTGATCATGGATGTAAGAGTTGGTGTGATTGCTATTGGTGATCTTGTACATTTTTACTTTGCATTTGATCTTGGAGAGTGGATCTTCCCTGTTGTATTCTTCATATGTGTAATTTTTCCATAGAGTGTTTGACATTAAATATGGGTGTGAAATACCCAACTTGGTGATAGGTTAAAAACCTATGGTTGTGGAATCAATGATTGATTCTAGGCTTGTAGCTAATGGGAGTAGTGATGAGTACAAGTGAGAGGGTTGTTGGATTATCTCAAGCAGAGGTTGTTTATTGTGATGATACTCTTTCTTTGATATTCTCTAAAAAAGAGGGAGGTGAACTTGTTGAGGTTGTTACTTTGATTTCTATAGGTTTTGAGTCACATGGGAGGGATGCTTTTGCTCACAGTTGATGATAACCATTTATGGTTTGTTATTATTTTTTTCCTCGAGATATATTTTTCAAGATCAATGAGTTTAGATGCATGTGAATTTAATCTTTTTCTCTTAATGGATTTGATCCACTTGTCCCAGATTTATTGGAGATGTGATTATCTTTGTAAGATGTTATGAAAAACTCTTGATTTGGTGTTAAGAGACATTGGCCCATGATGATTACTTATGCTCGAGTTTTGATAGGTTATTGTTGATATCTTCCTTATTCTGGTGTGATTTTAGAGTTTGGAAAGAAGCAGTTGTCTAAGGTTATGTTCCTTCAGTTTCACAAATATGCATTATTCTTTTGGAGCCCCTAACAAAGGGGAAGGGGGAGTAGCTTGGTTTGGTGGTGTAAACCAAGTGGATTTGTCGTATTCTCTTTGCATGGTTGTTTGGAGAGAGAAACACCTCTGTGAGAAAAGATTATGGCTGTGGATCTTACAAAGTAGTTATGATGCTCTATCATGATGGAGGCGTATTCTCTTAGCTTTGTGGAGGCACTGGTGTTATAGATTGCATATACATACATAATTATTAGGTGTTACAAAAATCACTTTCTCATAAATAGAGAGTGTTATCTTTTGGGGTTACTGCAAAAGTGTTTTCAACTTGCTTTGAGAATGCCAAGTATCCTAGAAATTTGGTGATGATTCATGGACATATGGATGGTTTGAGTGGATGCTTGACCTTGGTTAGAGTGTTATCATAGTGTCCTCACCTAAGAGGTTTTTACTTTGATAAACATGATGACTAAACCATTGGGTGCACAAGATGGGGGAGTTAGTTGTTCAATTAGGGGAGGTACCTACACATGAGGAGGAGTGATAGGCACTTGGAGGAGAGCACTTGGGTTGAGGATCTTGGGATTTTTATCGCAGGATTTGTACTTGTGCAAAGCCCACCGCAAGATCCTCAAATCTTATGTAACTACGAAAGAATCTACCATTGTCACCTAAATAGAGACTTCCCTCGTTTTAGTGATGGAAGAGGTCCACTACAAGGGAGGATTCCCTGGTGACCTCAAGGGATCAAATAAAAAGTTTAGTAGCCAAGCCTACCGCTCCCAATCTTGATCACTGAGTGGTTGGTCTAGGTCAAGGAAGAGAAGAGGTTTGAAGATAATTTGATACCCACCCAAAACAATAACACTTTGCATCATATATATAAAAATTTCCAAGATAGAGTATGCAATTAAGACCTCTTTTAGACACCATACAAGTTAGATTTCTATGGCTGTTGCAAATTGCAGCAGTAAACCAGTCTTATAACAACACTAAATAATTTTTAACAACAACAATAATAAGTGCTTAGAAATACCACAATTGACCATGAAAATTAAGTATATAACCAATAGAATATTACCCAATTGTTAAAGGAAATTCTTGAGTGAGTTAGGCCACCTTTCCATGAGTGTATGCAACAATTTAATGTGTTTTTAGATGGATGTAGCAAAATTTTATAACAACAAGAAGGAATTTAGTGAGTTTGTTGGGGTTAGAGTTAGTGTAGTTAGTAGAATGTTTGAGAGTTTTGAGAGAGAGGCCCATCAATCAATTCACCATAATAATGTTTTAGATTAGTGCCTTTCTAGGGTTATGGAGTCTTCCAATGAAACCAAGCTTGAAGGTTGATTTACTTGAAACCAAGAGGTAGGATCTAAACCCTAAGGTGCAAGCACATTTAGGCCTTATGCCTTATATCTTGAGGAGAAGTACGTCTAGGGTTGATCCAGATTTTATGAGAAGAACGAAATGAATACAGATTATTAATAGGTGCTTAACAAAAAATAACAGAGATACAGTAAAACTGGTTTTCTATTCAATAACGAAATAAGCTGAAACTGTAAAATGCAGCGGAAACAAGCTTGCTGGAATGGTGGTGGCTTATCTCTGAGAAGAGATGTGACGGCAGCGCGCATTCGCAAGAAGAAGGTTACAATGAGGCTCTGAAGGCCTTTTTAAAATAAGCAAGAATGCCAAAAACTATAGACATCCAAAAACCTAACCCTAGGAGATGAAGTGCCAAAAGTCATGTGGGGGGCGTTTGGGTAAGCTAGTACATCAACTTCTTGGGGTCATAACTTTTGCATACGATCTCCGTTTTAGGCGTGTGATAGCCCGTTGGAAAGGTATCATCGAGGAGATTCATTTTGGGGACTCAATAATATCTTTATCTATTGTTGAGGAGCTCGATATCGAAAAACCTTCATTTAGGCCCTCAAAATGGCCCCGGAAGTAAAAACTGCTAAAAATACTAAATTGCCAAAAATGTCAGAAAACTGTTTTGAGCCAGTTGGAAAAGGTGGGTGGCCACTGATATCCATATGGATCAGTCCTCCCTCCTTAGGAAGCAATGGTCTCCATTGTGTTCAGGTCCCCCATTAGATGAGGAAATTTCTGCTGAATTTGGCCCCGGGAGAGCCACTTGCCTTGGTGCAGGAGCTGCCCTGCTTTGACGACTTGATAAAGCTGGATCCTTTGTTGTCGAGTGCCCTTGATATGTCTGTCCACAATCTGATCATTGGATGCCTGTTTTATGCATTTGGGGTTGAGCTCTGTTGGTGTCAGTTGTTCTTCTACTTCTGAGGTGTATAATAATGGTGGGAAATAAGGGCGAAGGAGATCCACGTTGAACACTGGGTGCAGGCCAAGGAAAGGAGGAATGTTGAGCTCAAAAGCATTATCCCCCACGACCTTGGTGATAGTGTACGGTCCATAACGAAGTGGGCAAAAGTTCTGATGGGGTCCTGTAAGGCGTTCTTTCTGCAAGTGCAACCAAACTTTGTCGCCCACCTGAAACTTATGCGGCCCCTGATGTTGATCATGGCGTTGTTTGTACTTGTCATTGGACTTATGTAGGATATCTTGAACCTATTGGCGGATGTGTTGGATCCACTCAATGAACCGGGTGGCTTTGTCAGCTTCAGTTGGAGCAGGAGATGAGTCAGTCGAGGTGACCACAAGGGGAAGTGCAACATCTATGGGACCCAATGGTTGGAATCCCAACACCACTTGAAAGGGGTTGTGGCTGGTTGAGCCATGAAAGGCTCGGTTGTAGCTATGCTGGACATAGAGAAGGCTCTCATCCCATGTGCGAGGGTTCTTTGAATTATACATGCGAAGGATATGCACAATCATTCGATTTACAACCTCAGTTTGGCCATCTTTCTGGGGGTGGAAGGCCGTGGATTTGGTGAGCTTGGTGTCTAGCAGTGACCAGAGGATCGACCATAATGTGCTGAGAAATCGACTATCCCGATCTGAGACAATGGTTTGTGGGATTCCAAAATGTACCCAGACTCGTTCAAAGAAGAGCTTGCCAGTGGCCTCTGCTGTGATGCTCTTCTTAAAGGCAACTAGAATCGCCATCTTAGAAAAGCGATCAACAACCACAAAAACACAGTCATTTCCCCACTTGGTGGATGGGAGGCCCGACATGTAGTCCATTGAGATAGATTCGCATGGGCTGTCACGAGTAGGAAGAGGGGTGTACATGCCCTATTTCTTAGTGGTTGGTTTGGCAATAATGCAGGTAGTGCAGGACCTGATATACTTTCTGACCTCCTGTCGAAGTTTCGGCCAGTAGCAATGTTTCTGTAGCATCGCCATTGCCTTTTCGACGTCGAAGTGTCCTGCCACCCGACTGTAGTGGGATTCCCAGATTAGCTTCGCTCGCTCACTTGATGGAACACAGATATGGCCCAGATGACACAACAACCCATCCTGAAGATGGAAATTATCGACAACTGTATTTGTACCCAACATTTGATAGGTGGTGGCGAAGTCAGGGTCTATCTCATAGAGTTGGGGCCATCCATATGTCTCATGGCCACAAGAGTCTAGCACCGTGGTGAGTTCCGCAACTGGCGGTCTGCTGAGGCAATCAATGACGCGATTGGTGCTTCCTGTTTTATACTTGATGTTGAGGTGGAATCGCTGCAAATATGTGGACCACTTTTGATGGCGATCATTCTGCATTTTTCCTTGTGTCTGCATGAATTGCAGTGGCTTATGATCAGTGTGGATGACTGTCTCCTTCCCAAGAATGTAATGTCTCCACTGGCGGCATGCTTTCACAATGGAGTACATTTCTTTGTCGTAAGTAGGGTACTTACAGACAATATCTAACAGTGTCTCACTATGATAGGCCACAGGGTGGCTGTGCTGAGTGAGAACGACACCCACAGCATAGTCTGAAGCATCTGTCTCGATCTCAAAGGGATACTGTAGGTTTGGTAGTGAAAGTAATGGGGCTGAGCACAAGCACTGCTTCAAATCATCGAATGCTTGTTGTTGGGACCGGCCCCATGCAAATTTCACCTTACCACCACCCCTGTTTATTTGGCTGAGGGCCCATGCAATATGGGAGAAACCCAACACGAACCTGTGGTAGAAATTAGCAAGTCCCAGAAGCTTCGAAGCTCAGTGAGTGTTGTTGGGGCTAGCCAGTCATGAATGACTTGGATCTTGGTCGGATCCACATGTATGCCATGCTGATCAATGATGTAGCCCAGGTAATGGACCCTGTCCATGCTAAAGGAGCATTTTTCCAGGTTTGCGTATAGCCTGTGCTACCGCAGGGTGTGCAGAACCTGCTGAATATGCTGCAAGTGTTCGACCCAAGTCTTGCTATAAATTAGAATGTCATATAGATACACCACTACAAAAGTATTGGTGAATGGTCGCAGGATATCTTCCATCATCCTCATGAAAGTGGCTGGAGCAATTGTCAAACCAAAGGGCATGACCAACCATTCAAAAAGTCCTTCCTTTGACTTGAAGGCGGTCTTCCATACATCTGTCTATTCTATCAGGACCTGGTGGTAGCCAGAATTTAGATCAATCTTATTGAAGTATTTGGCCCCCATGAGTTGATCAAGGAGGTTATCGATTCAAGGAATTGGGTACCGGTTTCTGACAGTGATTTTATTCAGAGCTCGGTAATCAATACATAGTCGCTAGGTTCCATCTTTCTTTTGTACCAGCATGATTGGGATCCCGCAAGGTGATGAGCTGGGGCGGATGTGCCCCTTGTGAAGCAGTTCTTAGATCGGTCACTTGATCTCCTCTTTCTCTAACAAAGAGCAATGATAGACTGACCCATTGGGCAACAGTGCACCGGGGGTCAGGACGATGGGGTGCTTGACCTGGCAGTGCAGAGGTACCCCTGTAGGTGAGGAGAAGATATCTGAGTATTCTTCCACGACCTTATCTACTTGCTTCTTTTGTGTGGAGAGGTCGGCCGTAGAGACCTTCGATGTGGCTGCGATATTTCACTTATTCTGAGAGCGAATCATGAAGAAGACAAACTTCCCCGTCTGAGAGATGACCTTCCTGCATTGCTTAGCAGAGATCAAGGAAATAACACTAGTTGGGACTGCCTCGTTTATCTTGTAAATTTTGATGTTCAAAGTAATAATAACACTATGAGGCCTAGACTCATATACAACATGACGTTTCCATAAATAAGGTTGCCCAAAAGAACATTACAAACTTCAAGAGGAGCAACATCACACAATACCTCGTCTTTGAAGGGGTTGATGCCGTACAACAATCGACACTGTTGGCTGACGCAAAGATCACTTCCTTAGCGGAGCCATTCAATGGTGTAGGGTTGTGGGTGTAGCGTTGTTGGCAGGGGAAACCGCTTGATGACCTCTGCTGAGATGCAGTTCTTCTGGCTACCGCTATCAACGATGAAGTGCAATGGGGTGCCTTCTATGCACATTTGTGAATGGAAGAGGCACTCTCCTTCTTTTGGCTCATCTGGTTCACCAGGCTGGAGCTTGGCGGTAGCAACGATGGCACTAGGTTTCACGTCAATGATTCGTCTTCCCCTTTTTGGTTCTGTCTCATAGTTAGAATTTGCATCTGATTCAGAGGCTTTCACTTCGGCCACCAGTGACTTCTTTGAGCGACAGTCAACAGTGTTATGCCAAGGGCTCTTATGGAAGTCGCACCACTTCTCGGTTTTCTTTCTTTGTCTTTTTGGTGTCCTTCTTTGCTTGCGGCTTGTACTGGTTGTCTTGATACTATCCATCTTTGCTCTGTCCTTTGTTCTGTGGGTTGGGTCCGCCCTTTTCTGGATTTTGTTGTGAGGGGTTCCCAGGCCCAAATTGCTGCGTCTTTTGTTTGAGCTTCTGCTCGATTTTGACGGCATATCGGTAGGCCGCGCCCAAGGATGAGATGTCCAGAAATTCCATTTCGGTCTGGATGTATCTATGTAGAGCACCGCGATACTTGAGCACCAGATGTCGCTCTAAATCTTTGATACCCAACTTGGTGCACAAGGTATGGAAGATATTTGTGAAATCTGGCATTGCTTGGTCTCTTTCTTGCCGCAGTGTGGTCCATTTGGTATACAGGTCGTCATAACTTCCGACAGGGTAGTATTGTTCCTTAATAGCATCCCTGAAGGATTCCCAGGTGGCCATGACTGAAAATAATGAGGTTTCCTCTGTTTCCTTTTGCTCACAGAAAGTTTCCCACCAATCTTTGACATGGGGAACGTATTTGAGGAGCGCAAAAGTAATATTTTCTCTATTCGAAAATTTATGAACAAAAAAATACCCTTCTAGTAGATTCAACCACTTGTCTACAACGTCTGTGTCTATCTGACCTTCAAATATAGGAATATCAAAGTTTATTTGTACCTTGGAGGGGACGACGCCTCCATTCGAAGAAGATGCATCGCCTGTTGGTAGTCACCGAAGGATTTGCGTGAAACTATCCATCATCTTGTTCCTCTGTTGCGTGAGGGCTTCCTCAATCAACAGTTTGAAAGGATCTCCTATCCCATCATCTTTATTTTCTCCTACCATGGGAGGTCGCTTGGGCGTGCGAGAGCTTCTGTCCTCAAGAGAAACAAGCTCGAGACCCAACTCTTTGTACTCCGACCTCGTTGGGGACATGCATTAAGACGACAAGGAGAAGACCGCTCTGATACTACTGATCCGGATTTTATGAGCATAACTAAATGAATACAGATTATTAACAGGTCCTTAACACAAAATAATAGAGATACAATAAAGCTAGTTTTCTATTCAATAACGAAATAAGCTGAAACTGTAAAATGCAGCGGAAACAAGCTTGCTGGAATGGTGGCGGCTTATCTCTGAGAAGAGATGTGACGGCAGCGCGCATTCGCAAGAAGAAGGTTACAATGAGGTTCTGAAGGCCTTTTTACAGTAAGAAAGAATACCAAAAACTCTAGACGCCCAAAAACCTAACCCTAGGAGATGAAGCGCCAAAATTCATGTGGGCCCCGTTTGGGTAAGCTAGTACATCAACTTCCCGGGGTTGTAACTTTTGCATACAGTCTCCGTTTTAGGCGTGTGATAGCCTGTTAGAAAGGTATCGTCGAGTAGATTCTTTTTGGGGGCTCAATTATGTCTTTGAATATCATTGAGGAAATCGATACCAAAAAAACTTCATTTAGGCCCTCAAAATGGCCCCGGAAGTAAAAATTGCTAAAAATAGTAAATTGCCAAAAATGTCAGAAAACTGTTTTGAGCCAGTTGGAAAAGGTGGGTGGCCACCGATATCCATCTAGATCAATCCTCCCTTCTTAGCAAGCAATGGTCGCCATTGCGTTGAGTCCCCCCATTAGATGAGGAAATTTCTGCTGAATTTGGCCTCGGGTGAGCCACTTGCCTTGGTGCAGGAGCTGCCTTGCTTTGACGACTCGATAAAGCTGGATCCTTTGTTGTCGAGTGCCCTTGATCTGTCTGTCCACAATCTGATAATTGGATGCCTGTTGTATGCATTCGGGGTTGAGCTCTGTTGGTGTCAGCTGTTCTGCTACTTCTGAGGTGTCCAATAATGGTGGGAAATAAGGGCGAAGGAGATCCACGTTGAACACTGGCTGCAGGCCAAGGAAAGGTGGAATGTTGAGCTCAAAAGCATTATCCCCCATGACCTTGGTGATAGTGTACGGTCCATAATGGAGTGGGCGAAGCTTCTGATGGGGTCCTGTAAGGCGTTCTTTCTACAAGTGCAACCGAAATTTGTCACCCACCTGAAACTTATGCGGCCCCCGATGTTGATCGTGGCGCTGTTTGTACTTGTCATTGGACTTCTGTAGGATATCCTGAACCTGTTGGTGGATGTGCTATATCCACTCAATGAATCGGATGGCTTTTTCAGATTCAGTTGGAGCAGGAGATAAGTTAGTTGAGGTGACCGCAAGGGGAAGTGCAACATCTATGGGACCCAATGGTTGGAATCCCAACCTCACTTGAAAGGGGTTGTGGCCAGTTGAGCTATGAAAGGCTCCGTTGTAGCTATGTTGGACATAGGGAAGGCTCTCATCCCATGTGAGAGGGTTCTTTGAATTATACATGCAAAGGATATGCACAATCATTCGATTTATAACCTCGGTTTCTCCATCTGTCTGGGGGTGGAAGGTCGTGGATTTGGTGAGCTTGGTGTCTAGCAGTGACCAGAGGCTGGACCAAAATGTGCTGAGAAATAGACTATCCTGATCTGAGACAATGGTTTGTGGGATTCCAAAATGTACCCAGACTCGTTCGAAGAAGAGCTTAGCAGTGGCCTCTGATGTGATGCTCTTCTTGCATGCAACCATAATCGCCATCTTAGAAAAGAAATCAAGAACCACAAAAACATAGTCATTTCCCCGGTTGGTGGATGGAAGGCCCGACTTGTAGTCCATTGAGATGGATTCCCATGGCCTGTTAGGAGTAGGAAGAGGGGTGTACAGGCTCTGTTTCTTAGTGGTTGGTTTGGCAATAGCATAGGCAGTGCAGGACCTGATATACTTGTCGACCTCCTGTCGAAGTTTCGGCCAGTAGAAATGCTTTTGTAGCATCGCCACTATCTTTTCGACGCCGAAGTGTCCTGCCACCTGACTGGAGTGGGCTTCCCAGATCGGCTTCACTCGCTCACTTGATGGAACACAGATATGGACCAAACGACACAACAACCTCTCTTGAAGATGGAAATTATCGACAACTACATTTGCACCCAACATTTGGTAGGTGGTGGTGAAGTCAGGGTCAGTCTTATAGAGTCGGGGCCATCCAAATCTCTCATGGCCACAAGAGTCTAGCACCGTGGTGAGTTTCGCGACTGGCGTTCTGCTGAGGCAATCACCGATGTGATTGGTGCTTCCTGTTTTATACTTGATGATGAGGTGGAATTGCTGAAGTATGTGGACCACTTTTGATGGCGGTCATTCTGCAGTTTTCCTTGTGTCTACATAAACTACAGTGGCTTATGATCAGTGTGGATGACTGTCTCCTTCCCAAGAATGTAATGTCTCCATTGGCGGCATGCTTGCACAATGGAGTACATTTCTTTGTTGTAAGTAGGGTACTTACGTACGGTATCTGATAGTGTCTCACTATGATAGGCCATGGGGTGGTTGTGCTGAGTGAGAACGGTGCCCACAGCATAGTCTGAAGCATCTATCTCGATCTCAAAGGGATGCTGCAGGTCTGGTATTGAAAGTACTGGGGCTGAGCACAAGCACTTCTTCAAATCATCGAATGCTTGTTGTTGGGACGGGCCCCATGCAAATTTTGTCTTACCACCACCCCTGTTTATTTGGCTGAGGGCCCATGCAATATGGGAGAAACCCAACACGAACCTGCGGTAGAAATTAGCAAGTCCCAAGAAGCTCGGAAGCTCAGTGAGTGTTGTTGGGGTTGGCCAGTCATGGATGACTTGGATCTTGGTCGGATCCACATGTATGCCATGCTGATCAATGATGTAGCCCAGGTAATGGACCGTGTCCATGCTGAAGGAGCATTTTTCCAGGTTTGTGTATAGCTTGTGCTGCCACATGGTGTGCATAACCTGCTGAATATGCTGCAAGTGTTCGACCCATGTCTTGCTATAAATTAGAATGTCATCCAGATACAGCACTACAAAAGTATTAGTGAATGGTTGGATGATATCTTCCATCATCCTCATGAAAGTGGCTGGAGCATTTGTCAAACCAAAGGGCATGACCAACCATTCAAAAAGTCCTTCCTTTGACTTGAAGGTGGTCTTCCATACATCTGTCTGTTCTATCGGGACCTGGTGGTGGCCAGACTTCAGATCAATCTTACTGAAGTATTTGGCTCCCCTGAGTTGATCAAGGAGGTCATCGATTCGGGGAATCAGGTACCAGTTTCTGACAGTGATTTTATTCAGAGCCCGATAATCAATACTGAGTCGCCAGGTTCCATCTTTCTTCTGTACCAGCACGATTGGGCTCTCACAAGGTGATGAGCTGGGGCGGATGTGCCCCTTGTGAAGCAGTTCTTGGATCTGTCACTTGATCTCCTCATTCTCTAACAAAGAGAAACGATAGACTGGCCCATTGGGCAGCGGTGCGCTGGGGGTCAGATCGATGGAACTTGACCTGGCAGTGTAGAGGTACCCCTGTAGGTGAGGAGAAGATATCCGAGTATTCTGTCACGACCTTATCTACTTGCTTCTGCTGTGTGGAGAGGTCAACCATAGAGACATTGGATGTGGTTGCAATCTTTCACTTATTATGAGAGCGAATCACGAAGAAGACAAACTTCCCCATATGAGAGATGACATTCCTGCATTTCTTAGCAGAGATCAAGGAAATAGCACTAGGTGGGACTGCCTCGGGTATCCTGTACAATTTTCTGTTCAAAGTAATAATAACACTATGAGGCCTAGAATCATATACATCATGACGTTTCCATAAATAAGGTTGGCCCAAAAGAACATCACAAACTTCAAGATGAGCAACATCACACAATACCTCGTCTTTGAAGGGCTTGATGCCATACGCCAATCGACACTGTTGGCTGACGCGAATATCGCTTCCTTAGCGGAGCCATCCAATGGTGTAGGGTTGTGGGTGTGACATTGTTGGTAGGGCCAGCCATTTGATGACCTCTTCTAAGATGAGGTTCTTCTGGCTACCGCTATCAACGATGAAGTGCAACGGGGTGCCTTTTACCCACATCTGTGAATGGAAGAGGCACTCTCCTTCTTCTTGCTCGTCTGGTTCACCAGGCTGGAGCTTGGTGGTAGAAATGGCGACACTGGGTTCCATGTCAATGATTCATCTTCCCCTTTCTAGTTCTGTCTCAGAGTCAGAATCTACATCTGATTCAGAGACTTTCACTTCAGACACCAGCGACTGCTTTGAGCGGCAATCAACAGTGTTATGCCAAGGGCTCTTATGGAAGTCGCACCACTTCCCAGTATCTTTCTTTGTCTTTCCGGTGTCCTTTTTTGCTTGCGAATTGTATTGGTTGTCTTGATACTGTCCATCTTTGCTCTATCCTTTGTTCTGTGGGTTGGGTCTGTCAGTTTCTAGCTTTTGTTGTGAGGGGTTCCTAGGCCCAAATTGCCGCATCTTTTGTTTGAGCTTCTGCTTGATTTTGACGGCATATCGGTAGGTCGCGCCCAAGGATGAGATGTCCAGTAATTTCATTTCAGTCTGGATGCATCTATGTAGAGCACCGCGATACTTGAGCACCAAATGTCGCTCTGAATCTTTGATACCCAACTTGGTGCACAAGGTATGGAAGATATTTGTGAAATCTGGCACTGCTTGGTCTTTTTCTTGCCTCAGTGTGGTCCATTTGGTATACAGGTCGTCATAACTTCCGACAGGGTAGTATTGTTCCTTAATAGCATCCCTAAAGGATTCCCAAGTGGCCGTGACTGAAAATAATGAGGTTTCCTTTGTTTCCTTTTGCTCACAGAAAGTTTCCCACCAATCTTTGACATGGGGAACGACTTTGAGGAGCGCAAAAGTAATCTTTTCTCTATTTGAAAATTTATGAACAGAAAAACACCCTTTTTGTAGATTCAACCACTTGTCTACAACATCTGCGTCTATCTGACCTTGAAATATAGGAATATCAAAGTTTATTTGTCCCTTGAAGGGGGTGACGCCTCTGTTTGAATAAGATGCGTCGCCTGTTGGTAGTCACCGAAGGATTTGCGCAAAACTATCCATCATCTCGTTTCTATGTTGTGTGAGGGATTCCTCAATCAATAGTTTGAAAGGATCTCCTGTCCTGTCATATTTCTTTTCTCCTGCCATGGGAGGTTGCTTGGGCATGCGAGAGGTTCTGTCCTCAAGAGAAACAAGCTCGAGACCCAACTCTTTGTACTCCAACCAAGATGGGGACATGCATTAACACGACAAGGAGTAGACCGTTCTGATACCATTGATTCAGATTTTATGAGAAGAATGAAATGAATACAGATTATTAATAGGTGCTTAACACAAAATAACAGAGATACAGTAAAACTGGTTTTCTATTCAATAATGAAATAAGCTGAAACTGTAAAATGCAACGGAAACAAGCTTGCTGGAATGGTGGCGGCTTATCTCTGAGAAGAGATGTGACGCCAGCGTGCATTCACAAGAAGGAGGTTACAATGAGGCTCTGAAGGCATTTTTACACTAATAAATAATTCCAAAAACTCTAGACATCCAAAAACCTAACCCTAGGAGATGAAGCGCCAAAAGTCATGTGGGCCCCGTTTGGGTAAGCTAGTACATCAACTTCCCGGGGTCGTAACTTTTGCATACGATCTCCGTTTTAGGCGTGTGATAGCCCGTTGGAAAGGTATCATCGAGGAGACTCATTTTGGGGGATGAATTAAGTTATATGCAATCATCAAGGGGATCAATACCAAAAAACCTTCATTTAGGCCCTCAAAATGGCCCCGGAAGTAAAAACTACTAAAAATAGTAAATTGCCAAATATGTCAGAAAACTGTTTTGAGCCAGTTGGAAAAGGTGGGTGGGCACCGATATCCATATGGATCAATCCTCCCTCCTAAGGAAGAAATGGTCTCCATTGCATTGAGGTGCCCCATTAGATGAGGAAATTTCTGCTGAATTTGGCCCCGGGTGAGCCACTTGCCTTGGTGCAGGAGATGCCCTGCTTTGACGACTCGATAAAGCTGGATCCTTTTTTGTCGAGTGCCCTTGATCTGTTTGTCCACAATCTGATCATTGGATGCCTATTGTATGCATTCGGGGTTGAGCTCTGTTGGTGTCATCTGTTCTGCTACTTCTTAGGTGTCTAATAATGGTGGGAAATAAGGGCGAAGGAGATCCACGTTGAACACTGGCTGCAGGCCAAGGAAAGGAGGAATGATGAGCTCAAAAGCATTATCCTCCATGACCTTTGTGATAGTGTACGGTCCATAACGAAGTGGGCGAAGCTTCCGATGGGGTCCTGTAAGGCGTTATTTCTGCAAGTGCAACCAAACTTTGTCGCGCACCTGAAACTCATGTGGCCCCTGATGTTGATTGTAGTGTTGTTTGTACTTGTCATTGGACTTCTGTAGTATATCCTGAACCTCTTGGTGGATGTGCTGGATCCACTCAATGAACCGGGTGGCTTTGTCAGCTTCAGTTGGAGTAGGAGGTGAGTCAGTCGAGGTGACCGCAAGGGGAAGTGCAACATCTATGGGACCCAATGGTTGGAATCCCAACCCCACTTGAAAGGGGTTGTGGTTGGTTGAGCTATGAAAGACTCGGTTGTAGCTATGCTGGACATAGGGAAGGCTCTCATCCCATGTGCGAGGGTTCTTTGAATTATACGTGCGAAGGATATGCACAATCATTCGATTTACAACCTCGGTTTGGCCATCTGTCTAGGGGTGGAAGGCCGTGGATTTGGTGAGCTTGGTGTCTAGAAGTGACCAGAGGATCAACTAGAATGTCCTGAGAAATAGACTATCCCAATCTGAGACAATGGTTTATGGGATTCCAAAATGTACCCAGACTCGTTCAAAGAAGAGCTTTCCAGTGGCCTCTACTCTGATGCTCTTCTTGCAGGCAACCAGAATCGCCATCTTAGAAAAGAGATCAAGAACCACAAAAACACAGTCATTTCCCCGCTTGGTGGATGGGAGGCCCGACATGTAGTCCATTGATATGGATTCCCATGGCCTGTTAGGAGTAGGAAGAGGGGTGTACAGGCCCTGTTTCTTAGTGGTTGGTTTGGCAATAGCGCAGGCAGTGTAGGACCTGATATACTTGCCGACCTCCTGTCGAAGTTTCGGCCAGTAGAAATGTTTCTATAGCATCGCCACTGTCTTTTTGACGCCGAAGTATCCTGCCATCCGACTGTAGTGGGATTCCCAGATCAGTTTCGCTCACTCACTTGATGGAACACATATATGGCCCAGATGACACAACAACCCATCCTGAAGATGGAAATTATTTACAACTGCATTTGCACCCAACATTTGGTAGGTGGTGGCGAAGTCAGGGTTTGTCTCATAGAGTTGGGACCATCCATATGTCTCATGGCTGCAAGAGTCTAGCACCGTGGTGAGTTCTGCGACTGGCAGTCTGCTGAGGCAATCAACGACGCGATTGGTGCTTCCTGTTTTATACTTGATGTTGAGGTGGAATCGCTGCAAGTATGTGGACCACTTTTGATGGTGGTCATTCTACAGTTTTCCCTGTGTCTGCATGAACTACAATGGCTTATGATCAGTGTGGATGACTGTCTACTTCCCAAGAATGTAATGTCTCCACTTGCGACATGCTTGCACAATGGAGTACATTTCTTTGTCATAAGTAGGGTACTTACGGACAGTATCTGACAACGTCTCACTATGATAGGCCACGGGGTGGCTGTGCTGAGTGAGAACGACGCCCACAACATAGTCTGAAGCATCTGTCTCGATCTCAAAAGGATGCTGCAGGTCTGGTAGTGAAAGTAATGGGGCTGAGCACAAGCACTGCTTCAAATCATCGAACGCTTGTTGTTGGGACCGGCCTCACGCAAATTTTGCCTTACCACCACCCCTGTTTATTTGGCTGAGGGCCCATGCAATATGGGAGAAACCCAACACGAACCTGAGGTAGAAATTAGCAAGTCCCGAGAAGCTCCGAAGCTCGGTGAGTGTTGTTGGGGCTGGCCAGTCACGGATGAATTGGATCTTTGCTGGATCCACATGTATGCCATGTTGATCAATGATGTAGCCCAGGTAATGGACCCTATCCATGCTGAAGGAGCATTTTTCCAGGTTTGCGTATAGCTTGTGCTGCCGCAGGGTGTGCAGAACTTGTTGAATATGCTGCAAGTGTTCGGCCCAAGTCTTGCTATAAATTAGAATGTCATATAGATACACCACTACAAAAGTATTGGTGAGTGGTTGTAGGATATTGTCCATCATCCTCATGAAAGTGGCTGAAGCATTTGTCAAACCAAAGGGCATGACCAACCATTGAAAAAGTCCTTCCTTTGACTTGAAGGCGGTCTTCCATACATCTGTCTGTTCTATCGGGACCTGGTGGTAGCCAGACTTCAGATCAATCTTATTGAAGTATTTGGCCCCCGTGAGTTGATCAAGGAGGTCATCGATTCGGGGAATCGGGTACCGGTTTCTGACAGTGATTTTATTCAGAGCCCGGTAATCAATACAGAGTCGCCAGGTTCCATCTTTCTTTTGTACTGACACGATTGGGCTCCCGCAAGGGTATGAGCTGGGGCGGATGTGCCCCTTGTGAAGAAGTTCTTAGATCTGTCACTTGATCTCCTCATTCTCTAACAAAGAGCGACGATAGACTGGCCCATTGGGTAGCTGTGCACCGTGGGTCAGATCGATGGGGTGCTTGACCTGACAGTGCAGAGGTACCCCTGTAGGTGAGGAGAAGATATCCGAGTATTCTTCCACGACCTTATCTACTTACTTCTGCTATGTGGAGAGGTCGGCCGCAGAGACCTTGGATGTGGCTACGATATTTCACTTATTCTGAGAGCGAATCACGAAGAAGACAAACTTCCCCATCTAAGAGATGACCTTCCTGCATTGCTTAGCAGAGATCAAGGAAATAACACTAGTTGGGATTGCCTCGGGTATCCTGTACAATTTCCTGTTCAAAGTAATAATAACACTACGAGGCCTAGACTCATATACAACATAACATTTCCATAAATAAGGTTGGCCCAAAAGAACATCACAAAATTCAAGAGGAGCAACATCACACAATACCTCATCTTTGAAGGGCTTGATGTTGTATGACAGTCGACACTGTTGGTTGATGCAAAGATTGCTTCCTTGGTGGAGCCATCCAATGGTGTAGGGTTATGGGTGCGGCATTGTTGGCAGGGCCAGCCGCTTGACAACCTATGTTGAGATGAGGTTCTTCTGGCTACCTCTATCAATGATGAAGTGCAGTGGGGTTCCTTTTACCCACATCTGTGAATGGAAGAGGCACTCTCCTTCTTCTGGCTCGTTTGGTTCACTAGGATGGAGCTTGGTGGTAGCAACAGTGGCACTGGTTTCCACGTCAATGATTCGTCTTCCCCTTTTTGGTTCTGTCTTGGAGTCAGAATCTGCATCTGATTCAGAGGCTTTCACTTCGACCACCAACAACTGCTTTGAGCGGCAGTCAACAGTGTTATGCCAAGGGCTCTTATGGAAGTCACACCACTTCCTGGTATCTTTCTTTGTCTTTCCGGTGTCCTTATTTTCTTGCGGCTTGTACTAGTTGTCTTGATACTGTCCATCTTTGCTCTGTCCTTTGTTCTATGGGTTGGGTCTGCCCTTTTCTAGCTTTTGTTGTGAGGGGTTCCCAGGCCTAAATTTCCGCATCTTTTGTTTGAGCTTCTGCTCGATTTTGACGACATATCGGTAGGCTGCGCCCAAGGATGAGATGTCTAGAAATTCCATTTTGGTCTGGATGTATCTATGCAGAGCACCGCAATACTTGAGCACCAGATGTTGCTCTGAATCTTTGATACCCAACTTGGTGTGCAAGGTATGGAAGATATTTGTGAAATCTGGCACTGCTTGGTCTCTTTCTTGCCGCAGTGTGGTCCATTTGGTATACAGGTCGTCATAACTTCCGACAGGGTAGTATTGTTCCTTAATAGCATCCCTGAAGGATTCCCAGGTGGCCGTGATTGAAAATAATGAGGTTTCCTCTGTTTCCTTTTGCTCACAGAAAGTTTTCCACCAATCTTTAACATGGGGAATGACTTTGAGGAGCGCAAAAGTAATMTTTTCTCTATTCGAAAATTTATGAATAGAAAAATACCCTTCTAGTAGATTCAACCACTTGTCTACAGCATCTGCATCTATCTGAACTTCAAATATAGGAACATCAAAGTTTATTTGTACCTTGAAGGGGGCGGCGCCTCCGTTCGAAGAAGATGCGTCGCCTGTTAGTAGTCACCGAAGGATTTGCGCGAAACTATCCATCATCTCGTTCCTTTGTTGCGTGAAGGCTTCCTCAATCAACAGTTTGAAAGGATCTCCTGTCCCATCATCTTTCTTTTCTTTTTCCATGGGAGGTCGCTTGGGCGTGCGAGAGCTTCTGTCCTCAAGAGAAACAAGCTCGAGACCCAACTCTTTGTACTCCGACCTCGTTGGGGACATGCATTAAGATGACAAGGAGCAGATCGCTCTGATACCACTAATCCGGATTTTATGAGCAGAACGAAATAAATACAGAATATTAACAGGTGCTTAACACAAAATAATAGAGATACAGTAAAACTGGTTTTCTATTCAATAACGAAATAAGATGAAACTGTAAAATGCAGCCGAAACAAGCTTGCTGGAATGGTGGCAGCTTATCTCTAAGAAGACACGTGACAACAACGCACATTCACAAGAAGAAGGTTACAATGAGGCTCTGAAGGCATTTTTACAATAAGCAAGAATTCCAAAAAATCTAGACATCCAAAAACCTAACCCTAGGAGATGAAGCGCCAAAAGTCATGTGGGCCCCGTTTGGGTAAGCTAGTACATCAACTTCCCGGGGTTGTAACTTTTGCATACTATCTYCGTTTTAGGTGTGTGATAGCCCGTTGGAAAGGTATCATCGGGGAGATTCATTTTGGGGGCTCAATTATATATTTGGCTATCATTGAGGAGCTCGATACCGAAAAACCTTCATTTAGGCCCTCAAAATGGCCCCGGAAGTAAAAACTGCTAAAAATAGTAAATTGCCAAAAATGTCAGAAAACTGTTTTGAGCCAGTTGGAAAAGGTGGGTGGCCATCGATATCCACCTATATCAAGGGTGAGAGTACATTTGGGCCCCATTAATCATTCCTACCTTCTTGTAGTTTCAACTAGGTCAAAGATCAATTAGGTAGGGCTAAAATTCTAAAGTGATAGCATTTGAGGGATTTAGTGTTCTAACCTTGACAAGGAAAATTTACCAATTCTAGTCAAACACAACCTTGTGAGAGGAAAAACACTTATGTTCATCTCTTAGGCTTTCAATAAACAAGGCTTTTCGCAACAAAATAGCAATTTCACCATAAACATTAACAACATAAACATTAATAACATAAACATTAATTGCAAAAAATTACTTACTTCATCCAAGGAATCAAGAGAATTTCACCCTAATTGCAGAAATACCCATCCAAAAACAAGAAATACATCCATAAGAGATCTTTCCAAGACAACCACATGAGAGAGAAAGACTAGTTAGCCACAAAAGGGAGAAAATTTAAGAAGTGTCACCCACAAAGGTGAGTGAAAGATGATGATAAAAATGAAAGTGAGAGTGGCCTTCTTATATGAGGCCTAGTGTCTAACTTTTGTACACATAACATAAAAAAATCCTAATTCAAGTGGGGTAGACCCCTCATTTAATCTTTACAAAGTGTAATAAATGAAAAATACATGAAAATAACCCACAATGTGAGACATCAATGTGGCATCAATCCAGAGCAACGTGGGAGAAAGTGATGTCTCTCCTCACCCAATTTCATGCCATGCATCATCAATATCATATGTGTGCATCAAACCCTAGATGTGTCATACCCTAGATGGTGACATGTCACCATAATAAGACCAACATCTAGAATCAAGGTATTGCGTCCAGGACATGGGGAGATGCATCTTATCTCTGCACTGTCTCTGACTATCTATTGCTGCAACATCTCCGATCCTAGTGTAAAATTAGTCATGGGGTACTCTTCCTAGCTGGTGGGGCTTCCATCCCATCAGTGTGACATCTGTTGGACAATTGGTTGTCATTGATATCAACCTTTGGATAGTGATGTTGGAGATTGATGTCGACCCTTAGATATTGATGTCAATCCTTGGAGAAGTCTGGTAGCACAAAGGTATGGGTAAGGGACCCGAATTTGGTTGAGGTATAAAGGCATGAAGACCAGTAAATATGCAGGTAAGACTATCATGGATGGATAATACACATCATTTCGTTTCCGGTGATATGTGGTATGTCGCATAGTTCCTCATGGTTAGTGATATATGTCTTTGTGAAGTTGGAGAACCCTTTAGAGTAATCTATAGTTCCTAATGGTTAGTGAGATATGGATTTGTGAAGTTGGAGAACCCTTTAGAGTAATCTAGAAGCTCCTAGAAGGTCAACAAAGAAGTCGAATATTCTAGAAAGCTTTTAGAGAGTCTTTAAGAATATTCCTAGTCAAAGTGGTTGCAAAGAGAAATTATTTAAATAACAAAGTGGTCAAAGTGGTTGAAAAGACAAATTATTTAAATAATAAAGTTGTTGCAACAAGAAAGTAGTTAAGGGTAAAGAAGTTATGATTTGACTAATTAAGGAATTGTTAGTTGCAACAAGAAGTGGTGAGTTTATTCATTATGGGTAAAGTGGTTGTAATAAAAAGGTTGAATAGTCAAAGTGATTTGGACATAAATTAATTATGGGTAAAGTGGTTGCAAAGAGAAATTATTTAAATAATAAAGTGGTTGCAACAAGAAAGTAGTTAAGGAAATTTAGTTGCAACAAGAAAGTGGGTTAGCCCTAGAAGATGAAGAAAGGGGTAAAATAGTTACAAGGAAACTTCTAGAGTAAGGTAATTGGTAAAGTATAAATAATAGAGCAAGGGACTCCTATTAACACCTACCTACCTATTGAACATTATTGAATATCTATTTTGTGAAAGATTATTTGTAGGTATACATTGACAAATCTGAGAAATCGTAGGTCTCAGGCAACAAACGTTTGAAAGAAATAAAGTTTTGTAGATGTAGATAAAGTGAATGAAATAGGGTTTCAGAGGTTATCCACGAGTCGTAGGCATAGAAAAGCATGGACATCCGTGGGCCATAATGGAGGGAAGCACGGATACCCATGAGCTATAGAAAGGGAAAGTGTGGATCGGTGTAAAGGGAAAGGAAGAAGATACTTGTTCGAGGTTGCAGGATCTAAGGAGAGACTGCAGGTATGTTGGTCTGAGTTCTGAAGCATCATTTCAGTTACAGAGTGTAAAGGTATGTCCACATGTTTATGAGGTTATATCATAGTGATGTTGAGGAGCATGCTTGAGGCATGACTTTGTGAGGTTTGGTTTATGCCCTATGGGATGTATGGTATCTGTTGTAGAATTATTCTTTGAGGCATATCTTTTGAGGCACATTGTTGGTGCATTTAGCTTGGTCTTATTGGCATATCTTGTGGTGCATTGTGAGATGCGTTTGTTAGTAGTATTTGTATATTATTGGCTTATGAGTGGTACATGTTTGAGGCTACATAACAATGAAGTTTTGGCACTTGGTTTGATGTAAGGGTTTATGGTTTTCAGTTTATGATTGGTATGATGTATTTCTAGAGGCCCTTTGTTGGTTTTATTGGTGTATGTTCTTATGCATCGTTTATGCACTTGTTGAGGTATAGGTTTGTACTTGGATGTGATTGGTACAGGCTTTGCAGAGGCATGTGTGGGTGATGGTTGTGAGTTGTTTTGTTTGATGCACATTCTGGTGATATTGTTCATATGGTTGAGAGTGTCTTGGTGATTGGATCTAGTTGGTTGATGATATCATTGGTATAGATAATTTGTACAAATGATATATTGGTGATATTATTGGCCAAAGAATTAGGGAGTTGGAGCTTCCTTCAGGTGGGAGCCTGAGAAACTAGTGGGTTGGATTCTCCTTCTGGTTGGAGCCATAGAATTGGAAGTTGGTTCTTCCTTGAATGTAATTCTTGACATATAAGAAAAACATTCTATGGTTTTCTCTTGCATTGGGTTTCCATGTAAATATTGGTGTACTGTATATTCTGTGGATGTTATTATTATTGTTCATTATGCTATGATGGATGTTAATGTTTATGATGCAATAATATATTGATGATGAACTGATGAAGATTGTTGAATAAGTTTAAAGAATATACATTGTGGTTTAAAGGAGTAATGAGTGGTATAGATTGATCATTATTGATTCACCCCCCCCTCTCAGTAATCCAACAACTAGTATCAGAGCTGGTTCCTTCAGGAAACAATTTAACCGTTGGAAGGAGATCATGGAATACACTGAGAATGGAGTACCAACATTTGATGGCGAGAGTGGTATAGAGTATGAGATATGGAGTAGAAGGAAGAAATTATTTTTAAATGCATGGGGACATGATATTTGGGAATCAGTTGTGACAAGATACAATGCTACAAGGAAACCTAAGACTGCAGCCAAGAAGAAATTGAAGAAGAAGAACAAAATAACAATGGATTTCATCATGGAAGGACTATGTGATTCAACAAAGGAAAAAGTGGGTAAATTTTCATCAGCTAAAGAACTTTGGGACAAGCTACATGACATATATTTTTCTCCCATCAAAGAGTTAGAGATTGCTTTAGAAGGTACAGGTACAAAACATGAAGAAATATGTTCATCATGTCAAACAGATTAAGAAGAAGAAGAGTGGGAAATTAGTAGATGTGAGTTATTTTGATTTAATTGTGAAAAGTGTGGACATCTTGAAATTGAATGCGCTGATTTGAAGATTGAAAGTGAAAATACAGAAAGCCCCAATAAAATAGAAGACAATTCTAAGATTGAAAAGGAAAAGCATCATAAAGCATAATTCAATTAAAGAGAAAGAGAACTTGAAGATGAAATAATCATTTTGAAGCTCCAACTTGAAGAAGAAAAGAGAGTAGAAGAAGTCCCGAGGAATCAGATGATTAATAGAGAAGCTTGAAGAAGAAGTTGTTATGTTAAGAGTAAAAGTTGTCAAGCTCAACAAAAACATTGAATAAGCATCCACATCATCAATAAAGATAATTGAAGAGAAATTTCATAGGTCATTGGAAGGGAAAAGTGAAGAGAAGCCTAAGAGTTATGCATAAGTCATCAAAGGTTCTATAAAGAAGGAAGAATGCAAGCCCTTAAAGAATAATATTCCAAAAGGATAGAATACTCAAGAAGAAGAGTACAAAAGAGATGGACATCAAAGAAGACCTTCCGCATTTAGATAACCAAGAAGCTTCACTCATAATGGAGTCAATAGAAGAGAAGATCGTGATCAACCAAAGCATGATTTCAGAAGGACTACATCATAGAGAAGATCATCCACTCCCAGGTATGTAAATTTATTTTATTTTCATTGTTTCTATTGTACTAACTTTGGACATAAGGTTGCAGAATGTAGGGCTTATAGAAGAAATGTTCAAGGAAGAAATGCAGATGTGGCCCCATGTAGCATTGAATGTTACACATGTCATAAATATGGACACAGATCTCGTGATTGTAGAATCACGATCAATACTTCCATGAAAGAGAACACTGATATCAAATATAAGAAAGTATGGAAAAAAAAATTGGAAGAACAGGTGAAAAAATACCAGGTCCCAGAGATTGCAAGATTGGAAATAATATGAGATAAAGACAAATCTACAAAGAAAAAGGAAGATGTCAAATACAAAAAAGTTTGGAGAAGAAATGAAAGAAAAGAAGAGCAGGTAAATAAGGAACAAGTTAAAGAGATTGCACTTTTAGGAATTATAGAGCGATATCAATCCACAGGCATAAAGGGAAAAGTCAAAGCTCAGAGGGATAATGAATCTACAGACAAAGAGTATGATGAATCTGCATCAGAGAAGGTATTCTTTTGAGTCATTTGATTTGGAGACTCCCAGGTAATATGAATATTAGACAGGGGGAGTCTATGCAGTAGCTAAAACAAATCAAATAACTATCTTTCAAGCAACTTACATAGTTCAAGTAGATAGACTCAAAGCAGTCAGTTAGCATAAGTAAGTATGGCATATTGATCAGTTGGAAAATTACACAAGCATAAGTTTATGGTTGTAGCTATAGATAGAGAAGATCAATGGAAACATTTGATGATCATTTACAATCGAGAAGACTTCAGAATAGTATAAGGACATATGGGTCAGCATTATGGACAATTGAGTAGCGAGTTTGGACATATATATGACAATGGATGAGAGCATGGATTCATAGATTGGGTTCATGGATTTTGTTCAGAGAGTTGTTCAGAGAGTTGTTCAGAGAGTGGTTAAGAGATAAAGGTATATTATCATAATGGATGATAATGATACATGAATATTTGAATGCTTATTCTTGAATGATTTTTATATATGTCAGTTGATTACTCAAGGAATCACCAATGGACAATAACTCCAAAAGGCAATAGGTACATGAAAAACTATATTGATCTACACAACAACGTGGAGATAATTTATCAAAGAGAGAGATTAAGAAAAGAATATTAGTAGCTTACACACTAAGAGACACAACCATAGGGGGAGCTATTCTTTTAAAAAGGATTGGTTAGAGCATGTACAATATCAGATCGACATGGGGAGTTAATCCTTTTTCAAAGTGAGGGAGAGAAATCAGAGGCTTGAATACAGGGGGAGCAACCCAAAGGATAATGCAGACAGGGGGAGCATTCCCAAGGAGAGTTAAGTAAGGGGGAGCAGCCCCAAAGGCAGACACCCTTTTCCATTGATGTCAAGCGGGGAGAGATATAAATATTGATGAGGAGAAATGATCACAGGTGAAGTATTAGCATAATTATTGCCATGTCTAAGTGTTGCCATCAATGAAAAAGGGGGAGATTGTTCTACAATTGGTTTAGACAATTGGTTTTCATTGATGTCAACCTATGGATAGTGATGTTGGAGATTGATGTCAACCCTTATAGATTGATGTCAACCCTTGGAGAAGTTCGGTAGCAAAGTCCCGTAGCACAAAGGTATGGGTAAGGGACCCAAGTTTGGTTGAGGTATAAAGGTATGAAGATCGATGAATATGTAGGTAAGACTGTCATGGATGGACAATACATGTCATGTCATTTCCGATGATATGTGGTATGTCACAAAGTTCCTCATGGTTAGTGAGATATGGCTTTGTGAAGTTGGATAACCCTTAGAGTAATCTAGAAGCCCCTAGAAGGTCAACAAAGAAGTCAAATATTCTAGAAAGCTTCTAGAGAGTCTTTAAGAAGATTCCTAGTCAAAGTGGTTGCAAAGAGAAATTATTTAAATATTAAAGTGGTCAAAGTGGTTGCAAAGATAAATTATTTAAATAATAAAGTGGTTGCAACAAGAAAGTAATTAAGGGTAAAGAAGTTATGATATGACTAATTAAGGAATTGTTATTTGTAACAAGAAGTGGTGAGTTTATTCATTATGGGTAAAGTAGTTGTAATAAAACGATTGAATGGTCAAAGTGGTTTGGACATAAATTAATTATGGGTAAAGTGGTTGCAAAGAGAAATTATTTAAATAATAAAGTGGTCAAAGTGGTTGCAAAGAGAAATTATTTAAATAATAAAGTGGTTGCAATAAGAAAGTAGTTAAGTGTAAAGAATTTATGATTTGACTAATCAAGGAAAGTTAGTTGCAACAAGAAAGTGGGTTAGCCCTAGAAGATGGGGAAAGGGGTAAAACAATTACAAGGAAACTTCTAGAGTAAGGCACTTGGCAAAGTATAAATAAGAGAGCAAGGGAATCCTATTAGCACCTACCTACCTATTAAATATGATTGAATATATATTTTGTGAAAGGTTATTTGCAAGTATACATTGACAAATATGAGAAAGCGTAGGTCTAAGGAAGTGAAGGTATGAAGGAAAGAAAGTTTTGTAGGTGTAGAGAAAGTGAATGAAATAGGGTTTCATAGGTTATCCGTGAGCCGCAGGCACATAGAAGCATGGACATATGCAGACTATATTGGAGGAAAGTGAAGATACCCGTGAGTTGTAGAAAGAGAAAGTGCAAATTTGTGGAAAGGGAAAGCAAGAATATACTTGTTCCAGGTTGTTGGATCTAAGGAGAGGCTGTAGGTTTGTTGATGTGAGATATGAAGCATTACGTCAGTTACATAGTGTAAAGGTATGTCTATATGCTTATGAGGTTATATCTTAGTGATGTTGAGGAGCATGCTTGAGGCATGACTTTGTGAGATTTTGTTTATGCCCTCTAGTATGTATGGTATCTGTTGTAGAAGTATGATTTGAGGTAGATCTATTGAGGAACATTGTTGGTGCATTTAGCTTGGTCTTATTGCCATATCTTGTGGTGCATTGTGAGACAAATTTGTTATTAGTATTGGTATATGGTTGGCTTATGAGTGGTACATGTTTGAGGCTATATAACAGTGAAGTTCTGGCACAGGGTTTGATGTAAGGGTTTATGGTTTTCAATTTATGAATGGTATGATGTATTGCTAGAGGCCCTTTGTTGGTTATCTTGGTGTATGTTCTTGTGCATGGTTGATGCACTTGTTGTGGTATAGGTTTGTACTTGGATGTGATTGGTACATGCTTTGCAGAGGCATGTGTGGGTGATGGTTGTGAGTTGTTTTGTTTGATGCACATTTTGGCGATATTGTGCATATGGTTGAGAGTGTATTGGTGATTGGATCTAGTTGGTTGATAATATTATTGGTACACATCATTGATACAGGTTGTTTGGTACAAACATGTTTCTGGTACAGGTTGACTTGACATAACAGTGATGGTTTGACAGAAACAAAGACAGTGACAATGAAACTAGGTGAGTTTGTGGCAGTCTACGAGTTGCAATGAAGATAGTCATGGACATCCGTGAGTTGTAGTTATGTGACAAAGTTTTGGTACAGGTTGACAGTGACAAAGTGACCGTGGCAGTGATTGATTCAGTGACAGTGACGGGTTGTTAACATTTGACATTTATATTTCAAGGCGGTTGGATGGGGCAAGGAAAGGTGGTTTTAGCCTCCTTCCGGTTGGTGCCAGAGAATCAGGGAGTTGGAGCTTCGTTTAGGTTGGATCTTGAGAACCAGGTGGTTGTAACCACGTTTCGGTTGTATTTGAAGAACCGAGGGGGTTGTATCCTACTTCTGGTTGGAGCCATAGAATTAGGGAGTTGGATTTTTCTTTAGGTTCAAGCCTCCTTCTGGTTGGAGTCATAGAATCATAAGTTGGTGCTTCCTTGAATGTAATTCTTGACATACAAGTAAAGAACTCTGTGGTTTTCTCCCGCATTGGGTTTCCACGTAAATATTGGTGTATTGTGTATGTGTATTGTGTGGATGTGTTTATTATTTTTCATTATGCTTTGATGGATGTTGATGTTTATGATGTAATAATTTATTGATGATGAACTAATGAACATTGTTGAATACGTTGGAAGAATATACATTGTGGTTTAAAGGATTAATAAGTGGAATAGATTTCTCATTACCGAGTCACCCCGCTAGTAATCCAACACCATCATGACTAAATTTGATCATACCAAGCCCATCTATCCATCGTTCATGGTTCTAAGGATGTAAGAGCCAATGTATCAAGATGGTGAGTCACTGGATGACCCACTTCTCTCCATCACATGTGCCAAGGTCTTGTAATAAAGGCACAACATCTTGGGTACAAGCCCATGACATCCATTAAAGAACCATGTGAGGGCCATACAAAACAAAACAAAGTGTTAAACAAGGTTAGCCAAAGTTCATAAGAAACATTAGTCCTTAAAGCATGAAAAGTAAGTTGTAACTCAAGATTTAAGCCATGTAATACCATTCACCTCATTATCCCCTGGAATCATCACACCAGTCCATGATCCCATTTGAGTTGCGCAATTGAAGTATGGGAGGGTCATCATCCAACTCTATTAGGTGTGCCACCTAGATAGGAAATAAAATAACCTAGGTAGAGGGATAGGTCCTGACAATGAGACAGAAAGTAAAATCCCTTCAATATTAAGTGTGATAGTGATATGGTTTTAGGGCTTACTTCATGACTCATGGTGTCATTAAATCCATTTCTATGAGCACCTTTGTGAAGGGTGCACTTGTTCTTGAGTTACCCCATATTTACGTGCTATTTTTTCAAACCCCTTTATCAACAATCTTTCTAGTCCACTTTATCAAAATTGCAAGTCCCCTTTATAAGATTTCAAGCTTTAGCATTGCTATTTGGTACCGGGGCGGGCACTAAATGGGTATATCTCAAGTTTGGAATGGATTTTGTTAGTCATTTTCTTCCATCATTCCTTTCTTTCTTTATTTAGCATCATTTTCTTATTGTTTTATTAGCAGCTGCGAAACAACCTCTGGGCCTTCATTCCCTCTTCTTATGAGAGAATGGGCCATGACCCATTATCGAAGTTTAGTACACTATTAGAGGCTCTAGGGTGGAAAGTGTTAAGTATGGAAGGGAATGAAATGTTACCCTTGTGAGGCCCCCCATGTAGTACCCATTTTCCCTGGGAGGGGACAACATGAGATTAGGGCATAGAAGTTGACCGCCAAGGTGAAACAAGGAAAGTGATACAATTTCCAAAACCACTAATCCATTAAACAACTTCAACCAAAGATCCTCATCTACATGCCCGACAAATTAAACACAACGCTTTTCATGAAATAAGGACTAACATACCTCATGGTGACAATGGCTTACCATATACCATACTCTAGGTTGCTTGGATGTGATGAGCCTTGGTTGACCTGTAGTTGTACAAGTGAATGAGGGGGGATATTGGGTTTCCATATGTGGACATGTTGATCATCATCATGGTCAAGATCATGTTCTCCATTGCGGGCCATGAGACATGATCTCCTCTGGTTACCCCTAGGCATGGGGTGGTAACATGGACCATGTTATATATAACTTGAAGGTTGGAAACTTGACTTGAGGTCGATGCTTGGGTTGAGGAACATACTTCATGGAGGTCGGTGATGGACCTAGAAACATACATTGAGGAGGATCATTGGCACACATGTTGATGAGATTTGGCTCATGCAGACATGTGGCATAGAGAGATAGGAGGAGTGCCACTTAGATAGTATGCCACCATTGAAGAGGGAGGGTTGGACTAACATCCTACTAGAGAGAACACCCTCTTGGAGGAGAGGTGTTGAACAAAATAAGCATCATGCATGGTAGGAGTTTGATCTCAAATATTGAATAAACCCTTGTGTGACACTTTTATATTATTGTATTGTAGAGTACTTCATGAGGGGTTTCCTTATTGTTTACTTATATGGAAACATGTCCTTATTTTATTTTATCCTCCCTCACCCCTTGTATATATAACTCGTAGGAGAGAGATTTGTTAGATCATATCATCATTGTACTCTATTATATATATCGTCTTGGAGAATTCTTATAGGGAATAAGACACTAAGGTTCACAAGGAATCCCTATGAGTAAGATCCTAGGGTCCATGAGGAAACCTTAGAAAAGAGAAGGACTCAGAGAAATGTATTGGATGTTCTTGAAGATATTGTTCATGTGTGATGTTGGGGTTTATACTATGCAACTAAACCCTAGAGAAGAATTGGATGACGATAGAGATGATGGTGCTTCTTATAGCTCTTTCTATTACACTATTGCTTCTACCCTAGTAGAAGACATGAACAATTTAACTAATGCCATACATAATTTTTTAGCCTTTGTCCCATAGGATGCATGGAGGCTAGAGAAATATCATGGAGAGTTGAGCTTGATGAGTGTTGAGCTTGGTGTGATGCCTTGCTTAGAAGAACACTTTAATAGTTTATTCTTGATATTCCATGGAGGTTTTGGTGTTTAATTCGATGCAAGAATTGAATACCTAAGGTTTGAGAACACAAACACTAGGATGGAGATGTAGAATTGGAATATAGTGCTAGAGTTGTCTTCCCATGTACTTGTGTGATAAAACATGGCTATAGTTTGTAAACCCTAAGGAAGACATCAATGCTAGTGTGGAAAGTTTGTGATATACAAACTTGATATATGTGCCAATGAAGACTTGATTGCATTGATACTAGCATGTTGACAATGTTTGGTGGAGTGACAAGCTTTGGTTGGGAGTGATTCCTAGATTCCTAGTTAGGATGATTCAATGGCTAGGGTTTTCTTATGGTTTCCTTGGATGGGGTTTGGAGAGCTTGACTTGTTCCGTCTCATGATAAGTTGTTGGTATGTACATTTACTTCATCTCTTATATATAAGTGAAGTGTTTTATCTCTCCAAATATTGTGTACTTGCAGACTTGATTTTCAACTCTTGTTACTTGCATATTTGATTTTCAACTTTTGTTATCTTTTTGGTTGGGTGGTTTCTAACACTTATTGTTCATGCTAGTTTGAATTATTATATTGTAGAATTTTTCAAGTGATTTAAAACACATTTAGAATATAAAGGAGTATATTTTATGATTTCAAACCTATTTTGATAATGTTATTTAAGATCTGTTATATGCTTGGAAAAGTGTGCCCCAAGGGTTGTACCTTGTTGGGATTGAAGTACACTTTGGTATTTATTCTCTTGAGTTGTTTGGTGATTTGGATTGAAGTGAATTGAAGTATTTTTTGTTATAATTGAATATTTCAAATCACCTTTGGGGTTGAAAGTTCATAGGAAATAGACTAGAGAAACCTAATGTTTGAGGTGAAATTTTAGAAGTTGCATTAAATTCCCAATTCTTGAAATTTCTTTAGATATTCTACTAATTTGTATCTTCTTGTGCATTTTTTTTCTTGCAACATAGCATAATAATGGTTCAAAGCTTAAAACACATTGTTTCTTTTCCTAGGTAGCAACTACAACTTTCTTGGTAATGCATTTTAGTCCATGGCGTGTTTTGAAAATTTTAGAAACGTTTGACAGAGCCTCCACATTTGAAATGTAGCTACTACTACTTTGTTGCATAACTACAACTACCTTTGTCATGAGTCTTACCTCTTCATATTTTTTTCCTTCAACAAATTTTCTAGAGGCTAAATGCTTCACTATTAAAGCTAGCGTTTTGTTTGGGTGTTCATTGGATTGAAATGTTGAATCGAGAGGATCTAAGAAATAAATTGTTGAATGGGTAGTGCAAGTCATCAAACAGATTCATCTTAGGATCCTTGGAGATTACTTGCTTCATTAGAGGCTTCTCGATGGAAATATGTATTTATTTATGCATCTGTCAACCCATATAACTCATATTCAACTCACAAGAGATCCAACTAAGTTAGATCCTCTGCATAAGTCTTAAACATTTTAGTTTTCATTTGAAACATTCCATTGCCATCCAAGTGGGAAAATTTAGCGCTTGGTAATCCTTTCCACCATTGTTCATTCACTAATGTTACACTATTATACACAAAGGATTTAATGACTTCAATGGGTGCTTGGGGTTGATCTATTTGTTCATGCATTGCTGACATGTTTCCCAAATGACCTGGAACTGCCTAGATGCATGATTGGCCTCATGACTAGTTTATAATGATTGGAAGAGTTATTTACGGATCAAATCCCCTATTCAAATTTTGGAGTATCTTTTCCTACATAGAGAATTTGATTTTTTCTCTATTTTGTGTGACTATATGTTCAATTTCAAGAAGAAACACGATGTATAGCAAGGTGGATAGTCAGTGGTTGAAACAAATATGAGACCATGTATATTCATCATTTGGATCTCCTTATTTTTGGTCTGTTTCACACTTATTCTTCCTTTTTTTATTTCATCAAATCCCTCAAGGACTCCCTACTTGTTTTATGAAGCTACAATCTCTATTCCATGAACAATAACAAACCTAGCTGGGTAGACCATTGATAATCAAATAAATCCATTGTACTGCCCTTTCACCACTCTAATTTCCTTATTTTTGAACCTCTACATCAACTATTACAAATGAACAAGTTTTATAATCACAAACACATGAATGTATCAATTAGCCTTAAGTTTTGAATCATAGACTCTCAGATGTTGTAATTAAATGCAAGATGTGATAATGGAAGCTACGTGTTTAAATTCCATCTTCACATAACCAGTAACCATCATGATTTAATGATCCATGTGCCAACCATCAATTATATAGCACTTAACATTAGTAGGATTGAGAACTTGATCAAGGAGACGTTATTGAATGGGGTTCATGTTTATGTAAGCTTTTGTTTGTATGCATTTGAATATAGGTATGGAATTCTTACTACATACACAAAATTTCCATGTCATCGATAAACTATCAAAATATAAGCAAGATAATTTAGGTAAGGTCTTCGCAAACAAGAGGATTTTGAAATCATCACATTGTGGTGGCACAAAGTAAGAAAAGGAAACTCAATGATTATCAAACCAAAACTCAACCCAAATCAAAGATCGACAACCATTAGGTCACAAACATTTACAAGAAATCTAGATGAGAGAGTTAGTTAAGTAAATTAATGAAATAAAATGAAATCATTTGGTCGCACTGATCACCTTAAAAAATCAAATCACAAATAAGGTGTGGAGTGATTATGACTTTAAAAAGTTTGAAATGTCCCCAACCCCTAGGGCATGAGGTTTATTGAGGGCCTCAACATGTAACAATCCTTAGATACTTTGGCAAACATACTTCATTAAGGGTTTATTGATATAATATGGCACTTCGAGTATATTAAAGGCTATTGAAGTTAATCTTGATTTGGAATATAATGTTTTTTTTTTTTCTAGCAATGATTATAGAGATATTTTAACCTTAATATTTGAAAATAAAAGATATTTATGCATAGTCCATTGGATGTAGCTTGGGAGGAATGATTATTACCTTCCCCACCCAGGTTCAAATCCTTGGAATGACATGTTGTGCACTTAATGGGCCTATATGATGCTCTTGTTGTTGATCCCTCAATATTTCGAAAATGCTCGACCACCCCATGTTCTCTCGCAAATTTCAGGGAGGTTTTTTGTGGACGTAGCGAGTATCGATATCCGGTACCGTGAACCACATGTAAAAAAAACAGAGAGATAAATTTATGCATAATAACTTTTTTATCATTTATTTTGGCATGATGGTCAAGACTCCTTTATCAAATATACTGATTGGGATGATTAAATAGACTTATTATGATGATTATATTAGGTTAAAATGGGCCAACCTCTTATCAATTATTTCAAAGATTATTGTATGTTTGACCTTAGCTTATTAAAGAATATGTTACAATTATCTCTCCTTGCCAATACTTAAAGAACTTTTACCTTCCAAGAATATTGCATTATAGCGAGGCTAGTGATCACACTTACATAGATTGACACCTCGGGTTGGTTGTTAGATCAAAACCATGTTACGGGCGCACCCTTTTTTCATTTCCATTTTCCCCATCGATATGTTTGGAGTGTTAATTGGTTGCATCCCATGATCTCAACCATTTATTTCATGATCTTTCCCATATACTGTTATTTGGTATAACTTGTCCTCCATTAGTTGTGTGCCCATAGATGTTCTTACTTGCCTTATCAACATGTTTTTCAAGGCCCACTTATTAGGATCACCACATGATCCTCTTATTGATGTTTCATAACTTATTTTGGAAACCTGTTCCTACTCATTCCTCCTAACAAGGTTTGAAAAAGTGTATTATTCAAGTTTGAAACTATCCAAATTTAAGATAGAGGGATAACCCCCAACCATTGATTCATGATGTGAGTGAATTGGTAGGAATGGTAGCTCCTATGATGGATCAAAACACACCCATAACTAAACTAATAAGAGAGGGATAAGAACAAGGTTAAATGTTCTACAAATTTAACTTTTTCTAGTTTGCATCACTGAAATTCGATAAGGTAATCTTTACCAAATTTGTAATTTGAATTGATTAAATTGTTGTTTTTAATGAATAAATAGAATCAACACCCTTAAATATCCCTACTAAAATGATATTGTGAAATATTAACCTCTGATATACACAATTTCATCAAATCCAACATGATTCTTGCCAGATTTCAAGTAAAAAACACTAGTTTCCCTTCTTGTTATTTTGCGCAGTTAGAAAAGAGTCAATTTATAGCGCATTAATCTATGATGAGGGATAATAGAGAGGCTTTCTATTAATTCAAAGTGACTGAATACGTAGTAATGGTGGCTTCTATGGTGGATGAAAAAACTCCTTGAACTAAACTAATAAAGAGGGAGGAATAGTAAAACTTGGACCCCAATGATTGAGTGGGTATAATCAATCTAGTCTAACAAACATGATATTTTCCAAACCAACTGGTATAATCAACCTGTTTTAACAAAAAAATATGTTTTCCATTGTTATAACAAAGATAGATATGCAAATTCATGCCCACTATTTCAAGTGGTATAACTTTGTAGCAAGGATATCTAGGGAAATGATAACCCTGTATAGACCAATTCTTTTGTAATTACAAAATAAATTTTAGATTCAAACTTACACAATAATTTCATAAAATTAGGTGATTATTTGTTAAAGTTGGTTTTCTAATATAATCCAATGTAGATCCATGCTAAATCCATATCTATCATGCATCAAGAGGGATCAAATATTATCTGTAAATGATCGTGGATATTCCATTGGACTAGTTCGTCACAATAGATATTACAATATTATGAAGTCCCTTATTATACATTGTTTTACTTTAGATTTTAGATTTAATGTTACTATCTTAATGCATGAAATATTGCAATAAACTAAAATACAAATGAAAGAAGCTAAGCAAGTAACACATCATCGATACAATGAACACACGATCTACCATAGGAAAACCCAATACAAGAAAAACTTAGCTAAAAGGTGAGGCTTATGCTTTGCTCTTTTCTTCTCAGTCATGAAATGAAAATACATAGAAAGGGGCACTCATTATGGAGTTGTCATAGATATCTTTTCTAGCATGGTTTCTATAGAATATTCTACTTCCTCTGTTATGCTTCAATATCCCACTCCCAAATTCTTTTCTCAATTATTGAACAATAAACAATACAATAAGAATGGAACCCCTTCCTATCCCAACAACCAAATATTTAACATGGCCCCATAGTTGTCTAAAGTTAGGTTTAGGGTTTTTACATGCCTCAACACCCAATTAATGTTAGGGTATTAGACCCTCTAGAATATTCTTGAAAGTCCACATGCAACTAGCTCCACATGTGTGAGTAATGTGAGTTGACGTGGCATCCACTCGATATCATGGCGGTCAACATGATAAGTCAACTAGCATGAGGCATAAATTTCACATATGAGATACTATTGAGGTGATATTCATGCCATTGGAAAGCTCTTGATTTGTAAAACAACATCAAGAAGATGTTAACTTTGTTTAAAAGTTTTTACCCCAAAATTTTCCATTTAAGGCCTCAAATGGCCTTTGAAAGGTTCTCGACCCCAAATTACCAAAGCAAGACTTTCCTCAAAAGTGGGCCCTACAATATGAGAACTCCAATTTTTGTACCCATAAGGTATCAAAATAGATGCAAAATTATATCATGATTCATTTTGGATCAAATTCCCTCTAGGTGTAAACCTTTCCTGAAGTTTTTGCAATCTAAAAAGGGTTTGCACCTTTAGGGATTTGATCACTCTTTGTGCACGATAGCTCTAGAGTTAAGATGGATCTACAGTGGTTCCAGTCATGGGAAGTCATGTTAAAATTTTAGACGGTCATGATTACATAAATGTTTATGTTTTAGATCAATTTGATCCTTTTAAATTTACTAGGTATCATATATAATCTATTTTTGAATAAAAAATAAATCATGATCAAATCAAAACATTGGGAAATTTACATAATATCCATCAATTGGTATCGTTTAATACATGATGTATGAGTTGATACATCATATCCATCAGTTGTTACCAGTTAAAGAAATATGTTGAGTTTTCCTCATTACCTCTTTTATACCTTGCCATTGTCTTTGCCAATGTACTCTTACTAAATCTCAATTTTGACACCTATGATCTTCCATACCATCCTCATTATTTGTTTGCAACTGCGGTGTTTTTCTTTCACAATCCTTTCTTCTTTGTTCTTCCCTTTGATCATTATTCTTTTCTCCAATAACAATAAACATGAGGATGCTCAATTTTTAACGATTTACAATTTCTATTGATGTATTAAACAAAAGCAACATAAAGAACATGGATGGTGTTAATCCCAAAATAATTATGAATCAATAGCAACAACAACACCAAAAATAATAGAAACAAACACTAAAAAATAAATGTAGTTGCTTCTCAAATTGAATGCAAATCAATATTGAAATCAATGCATTACTAGTAAAAAATTATGGAAGAAATTGATATATATCATCAGTGATTTATTGATTTTTTGTAGTTGAGTCACTTAATATCTTATTAATAACTTCATTGAGAATAGTCAATGTTGGATACTGATTTTAAATTACAATCATGTATCAAATCAACCAATGGTTATTTGTATGCATACAACAAGCTCTAAAAAACTAAAAATTATAAGACTTGGAATCCCCATTTCCTAATATGCATTCAAGGATATAAAAATAATTTATTATCATATTTTTTTATCAACTCGAATGCAACCTTAAATATGAACATGTGTACATGACAACACACTCTGTATCTTGGAAATTAAAGAAATTTATTAAAGTATTCTCAAATCAATTTAAATCAATTTAAGGATAGGAATATAATTTATTATCATATTTTTTTGTCAACTCGAATGCAGCCTTTAAGATGAACACGTGTACATGACAACACACTCTCTATCTTGGAAATTAAAGAAATCTGTTAAAGTATTCTTAAATCAATTTTCTTTGTATTGTTTATTAAATCAAAATCATTTTGCAATGTATCATCAATAAAATCAATGTGTTCTATTATTTTATGTTATGTTATTGCTAAAATCAATGCAACTAATTCATTGCTCCTAGACATATTTCACAGATAGCATATATTGTATAACTGTTAAAATCAATACACTATATTGTTACTGAAATTAAAGTATTGAAAAAATTTCCTCTTTCTTTATAAAAAAATTCTGTTCTTAAACCTCAATTGTTAATTTGTATTTTAATGGGTAGTTTATGAAATTGACCAATTTAATACAATTTTAGTCATTTTAATTATTGGTGATTAAAATGACAAATTTTGATTAATAAACTTTTTACAACCAAATTTTATGATTTTTTTAGACTAATCATGTTTTGCACAATCCAAAGTTCACGTTTTTTTTTTCTATATGTGTGTGTGTGTGCATGTGAGTGAAAGATGTCCAATAATGTTCTTGGCATTAAATTGAAAAAAATGATCGAAGTAAGAGTGGGCATCATACATACCCAAATCCAAAGATTAAATCCAACAATGGACATAGTGTACATGTTGCAATTTTGATTGACCTTCGAGTAAAAAAATGAATCTCGGTTACTATATTGTGATAGCATGTTATTCAAACATATATTAGGAAACTCCAAAAATCCACAAAAATATTCATGAAACCTTTATGAAAAAGAAGTTAAGCAATATTATCCCCATATATTGTATAACTTCTAAGATCAATGCACTATATTGTCACTGAAATCAAAGTATTGGAACAATTTCCTCTTTCTTTATAAAAAAAATCCATTCTTAAACCTCAATTGTTATTTTGTATTTTAATGGGTAGTTTATGAAATTGACCAATCTGATACAATTTTAGTCATTTTAATTATTGATGATTAAAATGACAAATTTTGATTAATAAACTTTTTACAACCAAATTTTATGATTTTTTAGACTAATCATGTTTTGCACAGTCCAAACTTCATGTTCTTTTTTCTATGTGTGTGTGTGTGTGAAATATGTCCAATAGTGTTCTTGGCATTAAATTGAAAAATTGATTGAGGTAAGAGTGGGCATCATACATGCCCAAATCCAAAGATTAAATCCAACTATGCATATAATTCCTATGTTGTACTTGTGGTTAATCTCATAGATAAATAGTGTATATATTGTTCTTAGCATTAAATTGAATAACTGATTAAGTAAGAGTGGGTATGACATGTGCCCAAATCCAAAGGTTAAATCCAACAATGGGCATAGTGTCCATGTTGCAATTTTGATTGACCTTCGAGTAAAAACATGAATCTGGGTTACTATATTGTGATAACATGTTATTCAAACATATATTAGGAGACTCCAAAAATCCACAAAAATATTCATGAAACCTTTATGAAAAATAAGTTAAGCACTATTATACCCATATATTGTATAACTGCTAAAATCAATGCACTATATGGTCAGTGAAATCAAAGTATTGGAACAATTTCCTCTATCTTTATAAAAAAATTCCGTTCTTAAACCTCAATTGTTATTTTGTATTTTAATGGGTAGTTTATGAAATTGACCAATCCGATACAATTTTACTCATTTTAATTATTGGTGATTAAAATGAAATTTTTTGATTAATAAACTTTTTACAACCAAATTTTATGATTTTTTATACTAATCATGTTTTGCACAATCTAAAGTTCACGTTATTTTTTCTATATGTGTGTGTGTGTATGTGTGCATGTGTGTGAAAGATGTCCAATAACGTTCTTGGCATTAAATTGAAAAATCGATTGAGGTAAGAGTGGGCATCATACATGCCCAAATCCAAAGATTAAATCCAACTATGCATATAATTCCCATGTTGTACTTGTGGTTAATCTCATAGATAAATAATGTATATATTGTTCTTAGCATTAAATTGAATAACTGATTAAGTAAGAGTGGGTATGACATGTTCCCAAATCCAAAGATTAATTCCAAAAATGGAAATAATGTCCATGTTGCAATTTTGATTGACCTTCAAGTAAAAACATGAATCTGGGTTACTATATTGTGATAGCATGTTATTCAAACATATATTAGGAGACTCCAAAAATCCACAAAAATGTTCATGAAACCTTTATGAAAAATAAGTTAAGCACTATTATCCCCATTTTGTGGATAAATACGGAGATTATCTCTCGAGGCCCTCAAGTTGCAGATATGGAGTGCCGAGAGACTACATGACCAACAATACCCTTTTGCACAGATGGAAAACCCACTCACCAACACAGATGGTCACAGGTTTGCAGATGACATCCACCACACCAGCTGGCTTCTGGAAGGAAGTGGGCCTTTCTCCATGAGTTACAAGTCAGTATTATGGTGAGCATCATTGCAATATTTAATCCATTTGATTATGTTGTATCTTATATTGCTCTAGATTTCATGATATATTCTTGGGCATTATGCCTTTTTCCATGCTTCACCTTGGTGGTTGACATCGTTCCCTAGTAAGTGGTCTTTCTTGGGGATGGGTTTGCTACTAGGAACTCCCTTGATGAGCCATCATACCATTCATGACCATACTTACCACTTTACATCATTATTCCCCTCCATTTCCTTATCTCTTGGGATTTTAGGGTATATTGACCCAACAAGGGGTTGTCCCTCATTCTATGGGAAGAAGGGGATGAAGGCCCAGAGGGTTTGATATTGGGTAAAATATAAAATCCTTTTTTAAACCTTCCAGATGCTTCACTGAGGGATCACCCAAGAAAGCAATGAAACACTTATCTTTGAATAAAGGGGATCCACAATATAATAAAGAAATTACTGAAAGGTTAGTTGAAGGATAGGAGGTCTCATCACGAACCGACCTATCACATCCATGGATATCTAGTGGTATGACATTGTCATCATCTGGTCACCAAACCAGGGCAATGGCTCTCCATTGCATGGCTGAGAGAAAGGGGGTCTCATCACGAGACAACCTTCTCATTTCCATTAGGTGTTTGTGGGTGACATTTCCATCACCTGGTCACCACACCAGGGCAATGACCTTCAATATCTCCTTATGCTATTATGAAAGAAAATATAAATAAAGAAAGATAAAAGGTAATTGATGGGCTTGGAAAAAGTGCATTGTGGATGGAGGTACCACACACCCTCTACAAAGGCACCCATGAATGAGACACTACAACCCCTTGATGTCATGATCCCTATACCCAATGAGTCTTGGCCCCAACCACCTCATACACTTTACATGGCTTAGAGAGGGACCTCTTGGAAGCTCTCCTTGACCTAGGGAAATATCTACCCAATAGGACACCTCGTCAACCCTCCCATATTTAAGCTTGACAAGTTGCAGAGTGTCTTTGAGATGTTAATTGTTTGATATATTGATATTTGATGCACATGCTTAGATGTCTTATTTATTGATTGGATTCACTTATCACGATGTTATGACTTGAGATCCTTGGAGGGCATGCTCATTTGTCTTTGCAGAACCTAGTTGGTGGAAAATTTTGGGAGAACAAGACTAGCTTGGGCTTCCATGGGGCTACAAGCCCACATGTTGGATGCCAGAGGCCCGCATATCGGATGAGAGAGATCAGACTTGGAAGGCCTTGATGATGACTTTGACAGCCTAGCCCAACCCTTACTTGACAAATGATTTTCCCAGGAGGGAAAAAACGTTCTACTTTTGAGCTTGACGTCATGCTTTTGGGGCTAGGGCATGGTGGTGAGGTGCCACTCTTTTGACACATGGACGTTTGAGGAGGAGAAGGGTCTTCACCATGATGTGAGTTCTTATATGATTGACATGTGGTGTTTCGAGGCCTATCCATGCTTCTCCAACACCAATGACTTCCTTAAAGTGGCAAAACGTCCCCTAAAGGGTGACATCCTCCTAAATTAGGGTTTTATTTGTGCAAAAAGGTGAAATTTTAAGTGAATTGTTTAATATTACTTTGTTAAGGTGGAAATATTAGGGTTTTTGACCCCTAATCTTGTGGTTTACTCCTTAATTTTTGGACAAACTATGTTAGCTACATTTTGTATAAATAAAGATAAGAAGATCTCATTTTGAATCATAAGTCTCCCTCTTGTGAGAGGCCTTGTTATGAAATTTGCACCACACTTGGCTCTTTACATCTCTTGTGTAGTTGTTTATGGCTATATATTGGTGAATGGCTGGTGGAAGTCTAGTGCTAGCCTTGGATGATGCTTTTCTATCTCTTATGGTGGATTGTCTTGGAATTTCTCTTGATCTTGGTATGGTTTTCTACTATTATGCTATCATTTTATTCAAGTCAAGTATTCTTATGCTAGGATCTAGGTGGGAAGTATAAGGGCATACAACCCCACCACAGTCTTCATCATTTTATTGCTTCATCTCATTGATTATACAAGGGTTTGCTAAGAGAAGTATAAGGGCATACACCCTCTTAGCTTAAACTCTAGCCTAGAGAAACTTTCCTTGGGAAGTAAAAGGGCTTACACCCCCAAGGACGTAGCTTCTCTAAGATCTTTGTTTATTTGACTCCATCAACCCAATAGTAAAGGCACTAGTCATACGTTTTTTGCATTGGAGAAATAAAATATTGCATTGGGAAACATGAATTTCGGTCATTTTTACTTCTTGCAAAGTGGATTGTACCCCTTGTGCCTTGGGCACCTCACAACCACTAGGGCGTCCCCATCAAGGGGATACTTCTTTCTACTGTTGCAAAATTTCATCTTCAGCCATTAGGGCTACAGAAACCCTAAATCATTTGCTTGAATAAATTTCTTATCAACCATTGGATTTTGCTCAAAGTTTGCACACTTACTCTCCTTGGCCTAGCGCACTTTTTTGTAAAGTTCGTGGGGATTTCAGTGGCTGTAATACATTGAATTTTACATCCATAAGACTGATATAATTTGTTGCAGACAGTTATTTACAACAACCTTATCTTTTGTGCTAGAATATTGGATTTTCATCTTGAGTTTAACTAGTCTTTCTCTTGTATTTTCTACTTGATCTCTACCACTTATTGAGAAGGTTATAGTACCATTTACTTGCTGATATTAACTGTTATATATTTCTGCAAATTAGGGACACAAATCTTAACTTGCTGATCCAACCAACATATATCATTTCCAAGTGTCTTTTCTTGTGTCTCGAGAAGCTACAATCATCCGTAGAAGTACTATACATGTGGGGAAAAAATTACTTGACTTGCAAGGCATATCTCCCTACCTTTTATTCCACTTAGCATTGACCTCTAGGGGCTTCACTTCCATTTCACTCTATCTCCATCTCAATCCCCCTAGGGTCACTGAGATCGCCTCCCTAGAGTGACCTAGTCACCCTTGATGTGTGGGACCTACATCGAGGTGACATTGGGTGTAGGATTCCCAAGTTGTAGCACTTGCTTTATGGTTGGGTCGATATTTTCCCAACCTACAACTTGCGCTATAACAAGCACTACTACAATATATCTACTTGTGCATTGTAAAAAATCTATGTAAAAATTGAATAGTTAATAATGGAAAAATTGGAGTTGCCTAACAAGACACTTTGGATTGTTTTTTGAAATAATGAGAAAAATGCTAAACCAAGTTCATGTTTTAACCTCGTCCAAATAAATAGCATACACTTTGAATTCCAAGGATTTATCTTTTTAATTACCTTAAAATATCTCAACGCGGCGAGATGATGACATAATATTTGTAGCGTGCCTATGAGGAGAGAGTTGTATTTTTTTTCTTATATTGTGCTAGAGCTTCCTCTCTATGTTGACTCTACCCTTTTGTTGATGATTGCTTATCCTTCTGTTGTTTTCAAGATTCCTCTAATTTTTCTTTGTCTTTTATTTACTCAAGTGATTTTCAACTTGGATCCACATTATTCTTTCACTTCTTAGCCTACTTGGATTGACCATTTGATTTTACTTTTGACTCTCTTCCTGATTCTTCTTTACCAAATTCATCTTACATAATAGGGCTTAATCATCCTACCTTACCTTTTTCTTCTTCTCTTTAAGTTTCCATTGTTGTTGAATTGTTATACCTTTAGTATACTGAATGTTATCATCATATCATAATCAGTTGATTCCCCTTTGAGAGACTTATGAATGTTGTTCTTTAGAAATTCAATCTCCATTTCTCAATGGACATTTAGTTCTATAGGTTGATTCTCCTCGTGTATTTGTTCTCCATCTTGATATTTCTCATCCTTTTCTTGTTACTTTACTTCAATAGCCTCTTCATCATATTCTCCTTTTGATCTTTCTACCTTAGACATCCTAGCTTTGTTATTTCATTCATGGTTTATCTTCTTATTGTTTATTTTGGAATTATTGTCTTCATCACAATCCCCATCACTTCAATATCCTTTTCTTTTACTTGCCTTCCAACTGAAATTTTTGACATACTTATTTGTAGTGTTGTAACCAAGCACTCATGTTAATGTGCATGTATTGTTTGGGGGATATGCATTGGTTGTTTTTTATTCTATTAAGTCCTTTGTAAGGGTATTGCCAATAATTTGTCCTCCATGTGTTACACAATAGCCATTATTCATGTTTCTAAACCTCATGTTCATATCCCTTATACACATGTTTAATTCTCTCAGAGCCACTTTGTCTCTCACATTCCTAGGTAAGGCTACGAGTTAAGTTGGAAAATATCAAACACTAATTTATGTGAATCTCTCAATTTCGAACCAAACACATGTTGCTTGTATAAAATTTCTCATTTTTTATGAAATTGTTGGATTTTTCTTAGATATTTTCTCCATTTATGAATGTCTACTAGATAACAATGTTCTCTTTATTTTTCATCCCACTAAGTTGCAACAACAACATGTTAGGATCACCCTTAATGCCCCATATTTTCATGAAGATTTTGTGAAGACATTGGTTTTCCATGGCCTTTGATCCATTGGAGATAAAGGAAGTCTTCCACCATATAAGGATTCGACAATAGGAGAATTCTGTGGAGGTTTCCTTCTATAGGGTTTGGTATGATGATAAAATATCCTATTAGGCTTTTGGTTATTGTTCTTGATAGTTGATCTTATTGGAGTTGCTAGATGATATCTAGGATAATCAAGAGGTAAAGGAAGGGATTCTTCCTTCAGTGGAGTCACCGGTAAGCTTGTAGGAAAATGATTTGGGGTAAGCTTACCAAAGATATGTTGTAGGAAGAATGACTCAAATATTCTCGGAAACGACACCAAAATGTTATCACGGGATTTGTACTTGTGAAAATCCCTTCACAAGATGCCAATATTGTTTAACAATTAGAACTATCTACTACTGTCACCTGAGTAAATACTTCCCTCATTTTACTGATCAAGGAAATAGGCTCAAAACAAGGGAGGATTCCCTGATGGCCTCAAGGGGATATAGCAAGGCTAAGACAAGTCTATAAACCCCGTATCTTATTCACTCAATAGGTTAAGCTAGGTCTAGGAAGGATGAAGGGTGAAATTGGTTTTTCAAGGTAATTGGTCAACCTGTGCGAGCCAAGAAACTTTTCAATGCATAAATCATCAATTACCAAGTTATATTGCATACCATTCACCTTTAGACACTATATAACAAGCTAAACCAATTGTTGTTGTAAAATTGCAGCAATAAACTAGTCTATATCAACAATAATTAATTTGTAACAATAATGAGTAAATCAACCCAAAAAGTTAACAATTATGTCTTAGAAATTAGCATTCAACAAGTAGTGCAATATCCAATTGCTAAACAAGATTTTTTAGCAAGTTTTGCCACAATATTAAGTAAGTATGAAACAATAAATACAATCCATAATGGCTATAGCATTCACTTTATGACAACAAGAAGTTATTCAATGATGACTCAAAGCGTTGAGGTACTATTAACATGCCAATGATGCCATAAATCTAGATTAAGTGAGGGTTTTGAGAATTGTTAAGAGTATTAAGCATCACACACATAAAGACTAGTGTTGTCTACTTTCTTAGGGCATATGGAGTCAAAATAATGCATTCAAGGAGGTCAAGCAAGAGAGAAGGTGAAGGTTTAATCCCTAGAGCTATCCACTCAAAGAACTAGGTCAAACCTCAAAGGAAAAGGACACTAAAGTTTATCCACTCATAAACCCTAAGTGTCGTCCCACTTTCTCTAATGTATATAACAAAGAATATGAATGGAAACTAGGTATTGAACCTAGGGGGGTAGTCAATCCTAACCCATAGAACAAAACCCTAGCTAAGATGAACCCTAAGGGGATAGCCACTCCTAAACCTTAGGGAAAATCTTAAATGCTTCAACTAGTCAAGGTGAAAACATCAAGGGAAGGGGATAGCCACTCTTAATCCTTACTTAGGGTTACAATATTTCATAAAATATCAAGATAACATGAAAAAATACCACTCTTATAGAAAAAATTACCAAGATTTACCAAGAAAACACCACATGCATTCAAAGTAAACATTTACTAGCAAGGTGCATTAGCACGAGGAAACCCTAATTCATGAAGATATCACCATAAAAAAGAGAAACATTCATCCAAATATCACTCCAATAGCTCGCATAAGAGACTCAAAGAAAAAAATAGAAGTGGAGAGAAACTGCTTAGAGATATCTCTCACAAGTGTGAAAGGTTGTGATGATGAAAAAATATTTTGAGCGCTTCCTATATTAATATGAGGCAATCGAGTACTAATATCCACAATAATAGTGTAAAATGACAATAATCCATAATAACAAGTGGGGCCGACTCCTCAATCAAACCTCTAAAATTAAAATAGATGCAAATACAACAAAATATTTCCACACATGTGGTGATGTCAAGACTCAAATGGGTGAAGAGAGCCTCCCAAGACCATATGTCATCATCCAATGGTGCAAGCAAGGTGGAAAACCCTCATCAAGTGTCATGGCACATCTGAAGTGTCCAATGGAAAACAAGATCGATCATCTCAATCAAGCCCTAACACATGATATCATCATCAAAGAACCCAATGTCAGGGTGAGAGAGCCATCATCCAAGGTGGAATGATCATGCACCACCTCTCTGAGTACTGTCCAAGCCAACCAAGTGTAATTTCCTCCATCATGTGGCTGAGTAAGGTGTGGGTGAACTATCCAAAGTGTGGGATTTCTACCCATATATATGCCATCACGACCATACCTTTCAAAATGAAAACCCATCTATCCATTGTCCTTCTCCAAAACTGCACACTAGATCAAAGAGACAAGAAGAGTAGAGTGAAACTTTCTTGGAGCTCTATCTCATAAGTGCGAGGAAATGTGATGAATAAAAATGAAGTTGAGTGTTGTTATCCCCATTTTGTGGATAACTAAGGATATTATGTCTCAAGTCCCTTAGGTTGCAGATATGTAGTGCCGAGAGACTACATGACCAACAATACCATTTTTCACAGATAAAAACCCCTGTCACCACCACAGATGGTCACAGATTTCCAGATGGAATCCACCACATCAACTGGCTTCTGGAAGGAAGTGGGACTTTCTCCATGAAGTACAAGTTAGTATTATGGTGAGCATAATTTTAATATTTAATCTAGTTGAGTATGTTGTATCTTAGATTGCTCTAGATTTCATGATATATGCTTGGAAATTATGCCTTTTTCCCTACTTCACCTTGGTGGTTGAAATTCTTCCATAGTAAGTGGTCTTCCTTGGGGATGGGTTTGCTACTAGGAACTCCCTTAAAGAGACATCTTACCATTCCCGACCATACTTACCACTTTCCATCATTATTCCCCTCCATTTCCTTATCTCTTGGGATTTTAGGGTGTATTGACCCAAGAAGGGGTTGCCCCTCAATCTATGAAAAGAAGGGGTTGAAGGCCCATAGGGATTGATGTTGGGTAACTGTGAAAGACTTGTATGAACCTTCCAGATTCTTCACCCAAGGATCACCGAAGAATCACCGAAAAAAGTAGTGAAATAATTATCTTTGAGTAAAGGGGACCCACAATATAATAAATGCTTAAAAGGTTAGTTGAAGGATATGAGGTCTCATCATGAGCCGACCTATCACGTCCATGAATATCTATTGGCATGACATTGCCATCATCTGGTCACCAAGCCAGGGTAATGGCTCTCAATTGCATGGTTGAGAGAAAGGGGGTCTCATCACGAGCCTACCTTCTCATTTCTACTAGGTGTTTGTGGGTGACATTACCATTATCTGGTCACCGCACCAGTGTAGTGACCTTCAACCTCTCCTCAAAATTATGAAAGAATAAAAGAATGACAATTAATGGGATTGGAAAAAGTGCATCATGAACAAAGGTACCACACACCCTCTACAAAGGCACCCATGAATGAGACACTACGATCCCTTGTATGTCATGAGCCCTATGCATATTGAGTCTTGACCCCAACCACTTCATTCAATTTACATGGCTTAAAGAGGGATCTCTTGGAAACTCTCCTTGACCTAAGGAAAGATCTACCCAATAGAACACCTCGTCAACCCTCCCATATTCAAGCTTTATAAGTCGCGTAGTGTCTTTGAGAAATTAATCATTTGATATAGTGATATTTGATGCACATGCTTAGGTGGCTCATTTATTGATTGGATTCACTTATCATTATGTTATGACTTGAAATCCTTGGAGGGTGTGTTCATTTGTCTTTGCAGGGCCTAGTTGGTGGACAATTTTGGGAGAACAAGCCTAGCCTGGGCTTCCATGGGGCTGCAAGCCCACATGTTGGATGCCAAGGGCGCACCTGCTGGATGAAGAAGATAAAACTTGAAAGGCCTTGAATATGAATTGGACAATGTATCCTAGCCCCCACATTCCAAACATTTTTCCTAGGAGAGGCAAAACGTCTCCTTTTTTAGCATGACATCATCTAGGGGGTTAGGGCTTGGTGGTGATGTAGCCACTCATTGTCACATGGGAATTTAAAGGAGAAGAAGGTCTTCACCATGAGGAGATTGTATAGATTCTTTACATGTGGCCTTTGGAGGCCTGCACATGATTCTCCAACACCAACAACTTCTTCTAAGTGGAAAAACGTCCCCCAAAGGGGAGACTTCCATGTAAAATTAGGGTTTTATTTGTGCAAAAGTGAAACTTTAAATGAATTGTTTACTATTACTTCGTTAAAGGGGGAAATATTAGGGTTCTAGACCCCTAGTCTTGTGGTTTACCCCTTAAGTTATGGACAAGTCACCTTAGTGATATTTTGTATAAATAAGAGATCATAAGATCTCATTTCAACATGACTCTCCCTCTTGTGAGAGGACTTGGATATGGAATTTTCACTACACTTGGATATATTTGTCTCTTGTGCACTGGTTTATTTCTATCTTTATCCAGGTGGATATTGGTGGCCACCCACCTTTTATGTCTGGCTCAAAACAATTTTCTGACAATTTTGGCAATTTACTATTTTTAGCAGTTTTAACTTTCGGGGCCATTTTGAGGGCCTAAATGAAGGTTTTTCGGGATCGAGCTTCTCAAGGATAGTTGAAGGCATGATTGGACCCAAAAAATGAATATCCTCAATGATATATTTCCAACGGTCTATCATATGCCTAAAATAAAGATCGTATGCAAAAATTATGACCCCGAGAAGTTGATGTACTAACTTACCCTAGATGGGGCCCACATGACTTTTGGCGCTTCATCTCCTAGGGTTAGGTTTTTGGATGTCTAGGGTTTTTGGAATTCCTGTTTATTGTAAAAACGCCTTCAGAGGCTCATGGTAATCATCTTCTTGCAAATGAGTGCAACCATCACATCTCTTCTCAGAGATAAGCCACCACCATTACAACAAGCTTGTTTCTGCTGCATTTTACAGTTTCAACTTATTTCCTTATTGAATAGAAAACCAGTTTTACTGTATCTCTGTTATTTTGTGTTAAGCACCTGTTAATAATTTGTATTCATTTCGTTCTTCTCATAAAATCCGGATCATATCTCTTGTGAATGGTTGATGGAGGAGTGAGGCGCTAGCCTTTGATGAATGCTTTCTAGCTTTTATGGTGGATTATCTAAGCATATTTCTTGATTTTGGTATGGTATTTTACGCTTATGCTATCATTTTTTCAAGTCAAGGATTGTTTTTCTAGGAATTAAGTGGGAAGTAAGAGTATTTACACCCTCACTCTAGTCTCCATCATTTATTGCTTAACGTTCATTGATGTTGCAAGGGTTTGTTTAAGGAAGTAAGAGGATTTACACCCCTCATTCTCAAACTCTAAATAGAGATACTTGCCTTGTGAAGTAAGAGGGTTTACACCCCCAAGGAAGTACTGTATCTAGTTCATTTATTTGACTTCATTAACCCAATATTAAAGGCACTAGTCATCTATTTTTTGCATTGGAGATATAAAATCATTGCCTTGGGAAACATGATTTTTCGTCTTTTGAAAGATCTCTTGCTTGAAGTTGGTTTGCTAAATTGAGAGGAGTCTTCCCCTACTAGGGATTCCATTCTCTCCCAATACTTTAATTTCTGTTACAAACCCTAACCTACAACTATTAGGGCTGATCTAACCTAGATAAAATACTAACCATAACTCCTAAACTAACCCTAGACTAGCTCCTAAATTTTGCTCATTTACTCTACTAACTAGGGTGCATATTTTAGGCTAACTGTTGGCATATTTTGATGGTGTAATTTTATGATATAAGTGACTGAAAGCTACAGCCATAAGGCTGCAATTTTCTGTAGAAAAGACATGTTTACAACAACCATCTTCTCTTTCCTCTTAAGTTCTATTTTTCAGCCTATATTCATTGATGTTGATTTGCTTCACTAGTTTAGATCTTTGTATGTTGATTTAGATGCGTTATTTGTTGATATAAACTGTCAACTATTGCTGCAAATAAGGGACAACAAGCTTCACTTGCTGATCCATACTAACGTATATCATTGCAAGTTGGATTTTCTTGTGTCTCGAGCATGTACAATCATCCGGAGAAGTATTACATCTTTGGGGCAATACTTGTTGGTTTTACAAGGCATATCTTTCCACATTTCACTCCATTTAGATTTGACCTCTAAGGGATCCACTTCCATATCTATCCATCCCCATATCATTCCCCCTAGGGTCATCGAGATCACCTCTCTAGAGTGACCTAGTCACCCTTGAAGTGCGGGACCTACATCGAGGTGACATTGGGTGTAGGATTCCCAAGTTGTAGCACTTGCTTTTGTGGTTGGGTCGAGCTTTTCCCAACATACAACTTGTGCTATAATAAGTGCAATAATTATTTATATAAGGTAACCGTAGTGCTATTTTTCCACACACGTTGAGTAAAACCATTACAATTCATGCTAGAAGTGGGGTTGACCCCTCAAAATAGCCTCTACAATGAATAATCATGCAAATAATACATAAATAAGTCACACGTGTGGTGACGTCAAGCCCTCAAGGGTGTGGATGAGGTCTCCAAAGGTCACATGTCATCATCAAGGAGTGCAATAAAGGTGAAATACCTTCATCAGATGCCCTATCACATCATGTGGTGTCCAAGTGGCAAGTAAACCCCAATGTCACCAAACCCTAGTGTGTGACGTCATCATAAAAAATCATAGCATCCAAGGTGAAGGAGGCAACCTCCAAGATGGAGAGGGAGTGTATCTCATCTCTGTATGGTGTCCCACCATCTATTAATGCAACTTATTCCATCCAAGGGACAATAATCCCTAGGGTACAATGCCCAAGGTGTTGGCTCCTAGCCCATCTATGTGACATCTCATGGTCATATCTGCCAAATCCAAACCCATCCGTCTATTGTCTAAGGTCACGTGCCATATCTTGTAATAAAGGAACAATGTCTTGGGTGAAAGCAAGAGATGTCCTTGAAAGAACCATGTCAGGTGCATCCAAATCAAATCAAAGTATGGAATCAAGTAAAACCAATGTTCATAAGGTATTAAATCCCTTAGATAATATAAAGTAAGTTGTTACTTAACATAGAATCCCCATAAATAGTTCACATCAAGTATACCCTTCAAACTTCATATTAGCTGAAGACTTTATGTAAGTTTGCAATTTTGAGTATGGGAAGAGCATCATCATACCCTATTAGGTGTGCCAACTAAAACAAGAAAAAAAAAACCTAAGTAAAGGGATATGTCTTGGGGGAAGCAGGAAAGAAAAGAACCCTTCAAGAGTAAGTATGATAGTGAAACGTGTTGGTATTATTTCATGGATTATGGAGTTATTTGGTCCATTTCTATGAGTTCCTTTGTGAAGGGTGCACTGTCTCTCGAGTTACCACTTTCTAGGAACTACATTTTTTGATCCAGGAGGATCTAAGGATTGCTCACAGAGGTCCAAAAGGGTCCAGAACGCTCATAGAGGTCCCAGGGGATCCATAAAAGATCAAATTTGACCATCTCAAAAGTTCATTAAAGGGGCATTATTTCATAGATCTCGTTGTTAGCTTTCCAACGATGCAAAATATGCATCAAACAAAGCTCGTATGCAATAGTTATGAGCAATCAAAGTTTGGTCAAACCAGACAAAATGGGGGTGCCACATGGCATCACTAGAGGGTAACATGTGGCACATGTCCATACAAGAGGATGATGTCAGCAGGCGATGCAAAAAAAGTGATGTGGCATACCCATTCAACAGTTGAGTTGGCATTCATACTCCAAGGGGTCCAATGATGTAATGACACGTGGCATATGAGGGCTAATGAGAGGCCAACACATGGCAACCTCCCACTGGCTAGTAATGGTTGGTGTTGTGTAAAAGTTAAATATTTTGTTGCAACCTCCCACCACGTGGAAAACTCCCATTGGCATCAAAGGTAAATATTTTGTTGCAAGTTTCAGTTCACGTACTTCTTCTTAAAAGAATAAAGTAATCCCTGATGGAAGGAAAAGAAAAGAATTGTTTCATTTAGAAGTTATCTCAAAGAACACTAATATTGATACAGTTTTTGATAGTGAATCTTATTTCAGAGAAAATTGTTCAGAAGTTGGGATTGGAAACTAGGCCTCATCCGACACTGTATCCTTTGGGTTGGATTTGTGATGATGCTCAGGTACATGTAACTAAGCAATGCAATTTACAGTTTGAGATCACATCCAGTTTCATGATGAGGTAGAGTTAGACGTGGTTCCACTGGACATTTGCAAGATGGTTTTGGGAAGTCCATCCTTGTATGAAAGGAAGGCCATTTTCTACAAGAGACAAAATAAATATAATCTATTCAAGGATGGGATTGAGTTCATTGTGAGTGATCATCAAATGAATACGGATTTGACAGTTGTTACTACATAGCACATGCTAGCTAATGCTAGTATCTAGGATCCAGATTTACAACCTACGGTTGAAAGAAAAACAAGTCCTTTGGTTGATGGTGTTCCTGTTAAGAAGGGAAGATATGTTGATGGTTCATTCTCTTTTGCATATGTATATTCAATTTTTTTTTCAATTTATTACTAATCTATGGATTATGGTTGGCTACTACAACAATGAATGGTAGAGTTTGTGAATTTAAGGGAATGGTTAACTTGGTCAGCAATGTTGTTTCAGTCTTCATTATGGTTGTGATGAGTCAGGTCTCATTATCCAAGCAGGAAGGATGGATGATACTAGACAAGTGAGGTGAAATCATTCTCACTTGATTTTTGAATAATCCTATTTTAAGAGGCATATAAAGGTGCATGCTATAAGCCTCTTTAAATATTATGTCATGTTTGTATTGATGTATACCTTGAACAAAAGAAATCAAGGTAGGTACAAATGATAACCGTACAAGCATAATTGTTTTTCAAGGCATGAGCGACAATGAATAGAGTATTCATTCAAGCACTTCTATAGATACATCAAGTAGAACATAGAGTCCAAATGGGCAAGGCATAGATAAGCATTCGAATTGGTTTCATATTGGTCGAGATAGACTATCTTCAACAAAAGGAGATGTGAGTGGATGTTGAAATACAGATACAGGTATTGTAGAGATTCAGTGAACACGACTTTTGTAGTTTGGAAATTATGAGCCATAATCAAAGCTATATATCATATTAGCTACAATGCTAGAAGCTAGAGTCAGTTCCATATTCTAGAGAAACATACATAAGTACATTGATCTAGTACCTAAGTTCGAAGACCCAAGATGAAGACTATTTCCAAAAGAATCAACAAGATGGAAGAGTGAATTATCATCACTAAGCTGTTGAATATCTATACTTTTGGAGGTCCAAAAGTTCTTCTGTGGGGAGGTGTGATCCAGGAGGTTCTAAGGAATGCTCACAGAGATCCAAAAGAGTCTGGAATTCTCAAAGAGTTCTCAGAGGATCCATAAAATCTCAAAATTTGACCATCTCAAATTTTTTTGAAAATCATATTATTGCGTAGATCTTGTCGTTAAATTTCCAACAACGCAAACCACATGTAAAACAGAGCTTATATGCCAAAATTATGAGCAGTCAAAGTTTGGTCAAACTAGACAAAATGGGGGTGCCACGTGGCATCACTAGAGGGTGACACGTGGCACATGTCGGTACAACAGGTGATGTGGCATACCCAATAAATAGTCAAGTTGGCATCCATACTCGAAGTGGTCCAATGATGTAATGACACATGGCATAGGAGGGCCAATGAGAGGTCACCACTTGGAAACCTCCCATTGGCCAATAATGGTTGGTGTTGTGTAAAAGTTATAGAGTCAATAGGGTTCGACCCCATGACCTCCATATCCTCTACACCTTAACATACCCACCACAACCAACATACCACACATTAGAGCTTAACCATACTATGTGTGTAAGTATATTTAAAGTGGTATTAAAGTTTGTTTGGGGGAAGAAAGGGGTGAAGGGATAGACCCCAACCCTTGGTCATACACCATACCACACAACCTCACTCCATATTTCCATGGGGATATAACTCTATATGCATGAGAGTTTGTTTAATTTAGATATTATATATATAATAGATATTATATACTACGTGATTTAAAACTTTGACAAACTTTTAACCAACGAATATGCTATGAAGGAAATCAAACCCAGACCTCCGCTACATTAGTGGAGAGTCTTAACCAATATGCCAACTACCCATGTTTAGAGGGATTCCCACCTAATTTAATGGACACACAGCCCAAGGCTATACAAACATTCCAAGTGGATTTTTGCACACATTCCAATGCAGGCACAAATATCGACACACAATTTAATGCAGATTTTGCCTTGTAATGCATGCTAAGGGCACAAGGCATTGAGGTGACACTATAAAGTGTGTTGAGGGGTACCTTGACGAAATTTTGAGTATTTTATATCAATTTTGCACGATTTTTTGCCAGGAATTCAACGATGCACTATGTTTCTACATTTGAGTAGTGGATTTTTGGAGCATCTTCAAAATTGTGTTTTTGTAAGCCCATATTGTAATGTAATTTGGAATTTTTAGATGATGAAGAACAATCATTCTATTTAAAGGGACTTTAAAGATGAAATGATATATGTATTCAAGTTATTTTATTTTTTGCTGTGACATCTCATTTACATTTCAAGTTATTCATCAGTATTAATGAAGTTAATGGATAAATAAGACATTCACATGACATTTTGCAAATAGTCAAGCAATCTTCATTTATATTCTCGAATCTATTCGGATGTTTAGTATCTTCATGTGATCTAATTGGCATCTAATTATTCTTTAGGCTGAATTAGTATAAGAGTTTGTTGATATTTAAAGATCAAGTTGGTATCAAAACTTGTGTGGTATTTTCAGATCATTTTCCAACCCCTTAATCTACCTTTTATATTGTCCTTTCATTAATTTTCAAGTCCCCTTTATAAGGTTTCAAGATTTAACATCTATTTCCTTGGGAATGGGGCAAGTGCAGAAAGGGTATAGCTCAAATATGGATTGACTTTTAAAATTCCTTGTTATTATTTATTTCTTTCTTTAGCATCATTCTTTCTTTATTATTTTTTACCAGTAGTTGCAATCAACCTCTGGGCCTTTAGCCCCTCTTCTCATAAGAAAATGAATCATGACCCATTACCGAAGTTTAGAACACTGTGATTGACTCCGGGATGGTAAGTTCTAAGTATGGCGGGGAAAATAATGTTACCCATGTGATCCCCCCGCAGTAGTACCCCTTTTTATTGGGGCTGACAACACAACACTAAAGTACAAATGTTGGCCACCAAGGTCAAACAAGGGAACACACATAACTTCTTGAGCTTATGATTCATTATCCAACTTCAACCAATGATCCTCATTCACATTCCTAGTATATTAATCATAACAATCTAGATGAAAGAAGGGCCAATATATGTTGGTTGTGGAGCCTGATTATCTTCCTAATTCAGAGATTTGTTATAACCATGATTGGACCCCATTCCCTAATGGGGGTGTGTGTGGGGGCTTGCCCCCCCAAAACTGTCGCCAGGGGGTCCAGGGTGGGGTGATGATAATTTTTGTATTCCCCCCCCCGACGAGGGATTTGAGGGTAGCTCCCTCGAAGCGAAAATTTGGGAAAAATTGCCTTGTAAAATTTGGGAAATATTGTAAAACATTTCCACGGGGGTATGAGGTCAAAGGGAAGGAAAATTTGGTAATGGACTAAATCAAGCTGTAATACCCATGTTTTCCCCAACTTGTAATTAATCATTAATTATGATCACCATGCTATGTCATGTGAACAATGTAAATGTATTATTGTTTAGATTGCCAATAACTAAATGTGGGGGTGAAGCCTTGAAGTACTGGCCATGATATCGCTAGAGGAAAGAGTGAGGAAATTGTGGAGAGGGTTCATTATGTCAAATTGACTCCAAATTCTCTTTGTTGAAATAATAAGCCTCATCCCGATCCCAAGGAAAAATCAGTTAATGAGAAAAGAACCGGTGGTTGAACAATCAACTACCCCAATGAGTGGAAGCATGAAGGGTCTGGTTGAGGAGATAGAAAAATTTCAGCCCGAAGTACTACAGAGTGCAATTTCTTGCAGGCCTATATTGACCTGAGTTCCTTCTGACAGAAGGAAGAGGATAGGTCCAGAACCTTCACGGGGAGGAAAAAGGCGTGCAAGAATACACATGAAAGCATACAAGAAGGAGACGATGCCCACATGGGGGTGTGCAACCTGGATATGCAAAGTGAAAAGAGGACAATGCGTAAGGCTCTAGGCTTCTGAAGAAGAACCGAAGGATTTAATTGTTCTGGTTAAATGGAGAGAACAAGAGAAAGGATCTCTGAGATTTTGTAGAAAACATGACCTTAGCAGAAGGTCGTGAGCTTGATGCTGAGGGAGCATATGATAAATCTCTTAGAGGCTGTGATAGAGAAAGAATCTATGAGAAACTATAAAAGTTCCCTAGTGATATCATGGCTTGGCACGGGGTTGGCCAAAGCACTAAGAATGAATTCCTTTGGGCCTATGGTTGGGTGGAAAGGAAAACACCCACAGTCAGTTGGTCAGTGATCACATGTAATAGATATGTATTTCATATACCTTGTGTACTAGAATTGAAATGAGTGGTTGGATGTCTGTTTCTATGACTAAAATTTGCATGGCATGATTAATATTAGTAATGCCTATTGTTATTCTGTGAACCCCTACATTTGAATGGTTTCTGTTTTCCTCCACTAGAACTATTAGACATGGGTCTCCAAACGAAATTAGGAATAAGATTATGGTTTCTGTGTTGGTTGGAAAATCCTTAAGGGAATTTTCCCAAGAATTGATTTTGTAACGTAATATTTGGGGAAAAATTCGCTGGAATGCTTCAGTCCCGTTGATCCCTTGAAAATACCTTTCCCTATTTTAGAACTTAAGTTTTGTGTATGGAAGGCGCTTCCTTAAAATCAGTCGTCCAAGAGACCACGGGCTCATGCCCACGGCCTTAACCAAATCTTGGCTAAGAGTTATGAGTGTAGCCTTTGGAGCTTGACAAAGTTCCATAGGACCAGGTCCATGGAACCCTCTGCTACACTAAAAAATGAGCTAAGTTATTCAAGACTTCGGGAGTCCGAAGCTCTAGGGTGAATGAACAGTGCAATGTCCAAATGCGCTAAAGGTGACTTGTCGGACCAGGAACTTGACGATTGATCGACATTTGGTGGTCATTTACCCTTTATTATGGGATTCACCCCCTTGTTTAACCCTAATCCACTTTTCAGGCATGAAGTAATGCGAGCCGTAGATATGAGGATATTCAATATCTCCCCTGACCTTTGGATCTACGTCGTGGTCATTTGACATTGACCTTCTTCGAAAGAAAAAGAGTGTTAAATGGGAAGAACCGCAGAACATTGAAGTCGCGAAGTGATGAGGACCATCAATCTGAGGATGCTTCGAGATCTCTCCTGACCATTGGATCTAGACCGTGGTCAGTTCAACGCTGACCACTCCAGGAGTAAAAAGGAAACTAAACAACCAAACCCACGAACGCCGAAGTCGTGAAGCAACAAAGGTTGTAGATCTATGGATCTACGTGGACCTATCTCAACCATGGGATAAAAGGGGTATTTTGATCTGAATAGTTGTAGATCTGAGGCTATTCAGGATCTCCCCTGACCGTTGGATCTACGTCGTGGTCATTCAGCGTTGACCTAATCCAAGAGAGAAAAGGTGTTAAATAGTCAGAAATTACGAATGTTTAACTCGCGAAGTAACGTGGACCGTGGATCTATGGATCCTTCAGGACCCTTCTCGACTGTTAGATCGAGCCTAGTGAAAGGATAGCATAAAGTACTATGGAAAAGTCCTACTCTGAGAGGTTCGACATGTTGGTGAATGAGAATATTGTCGGAGCGTCGAAGGCTAGAGTGACATGGCATGCTGATGTCACATAGGGTGATGTGAACCCATAGTAGGTGTGCCATGTGTCACCTCAATTCATGACTTTCATAGACCTTAAGTGTCAAATAGACCTTGACATGTGTCACCAGTTTATTGGGCTACGTGTCACCCTTATATTCCGCCAAATGTCTTCCATTGGATCAAACCAAGGAAGAATATGGGTTGTTCGATCATTATTAGGGTCTCCGGCTAAACCCCACTTCGGGTGATTCAGGATGCAAGGAGTGGAGTTTCCATGAAGTGCCAAAGGCTGAAGTGACGTCAGCAGATGACGTGGACAAAGTACATGGTGGAGTCCAATCGTGTGACAAAGCCACTACATGTCAGCACGTGGCTAGGTCATGTGTCCTACTGATTTATTGTATATGTATAAATTTTGAGAGATGGGTGCCTCATGTCAAAGTGGCATCATATTCACGTATCTTTGAGGTGGTAGATGGTAGTAGGGACACCCATGTAGAATGCCACATACTCAAGAGGGACCCACTCCGAGAGTTCGGGACTTCGTAACTTTGGGTGTTTGGAGTGATAAAACGCAAGCTCCAAAAAGGGTCGGAGCCACGTGGCAAGACTACGAAGGATTTGCAAATAGAGAAAAGTGGTTAAGTCGCCAAAGTGTTGAAGCGCCAAAATTTCCTCTATTGTAATGTTGAGCTCCGATAGGATGGGACCACGTGCATCCTGGTGATGTGTCATGTTTGTATAGCTCCACGTGGCATCATGTGATTGGAAACGAATTAGGTGTGGGACCCCACCCCTCTAGTCAAGCCCAAGCGGTTAGTTAAGTGCGGGTAAATATTAATTGTTAGATCCAAAGGTGGACATAGCTCCATCATAGATTCTAGAGTAGAGAGAGGCTTCAGGTCTTCAGGAAGATTTAACACTGTACAAAAGTGTGTGGAAAGGTTGAAGTCCGGAGGACTAGGTTCTAACTCCGGTCGCATGGATAAGCCCATGACGACTTGGCATGGATTTTCCCCTGTAAACCCTTCTTCCACGACCATGTCTTTTCCAAAGGATGCAATCGAGGCTGCGAAAATGCCATGTTGGATGGTACAAGGAAAGTGAATCCATGTGGTGAAGGGGGTGGCCATTGGACAATGACACCCCAAAAACTTTAGAAGGCCTTATTTCTCGAACCAAAAATTAGTTTTATACGAGCTTCTAGTCGTTTGAAAGATCTCATAGAGCAGAAGGAAATGGTTCCTCTCTTCAAGGAACTTAGAGAAGATATAGGAAAGTGAAAAATTTATATCCCATCCCTTAAAAGGGTACTTAGGGGGTTGGGTGTATTACAAAGTGGTATCAGAGCAAGCAACAACACTTGGCCTGCTTGGGCTCACGAAAGAGTCAAGTGATTATATTTTTTCTTTCTTATAAAACTTTAAGGGAGAGGGCACCTTACCCTACCCTATCTAGTGGAACATGATTTAAACACGGGCCTGGATGGGCCGAAGAACAATCATAAGACTAGTTTACCAAGGCTAATATGATCTCGTTGAGAGTGTTACTGTTGTATGAAAATTATCTGCATAAGTTCCTTGAGGAGAAGGATGCAAATTAAAATTCAGTTGGGATTTCACCCAACAAGATTGAATCATGCTAGAATGTGGCAGAAGAAGCCCATCATTTCTTTTGGATAAATTATAGCCATTCCTACAAAAGTGGGATTATGTCGAGGGGAATTAATGATAAAACTTGGATGAAAATGGCATAAACCTTTTTTTAAGGAGTACTTGAGTCCAGAAGGAAAATGGATTCAATAGGTGGTAGTAATTGCCTAAAAAGTGGGCTTATGAAGCCTATGTTAATTAAACGTGTTGATTAAGTGAAGGATTTGGAATTGGGAGAACAATCCTCCATGTCTAGAGGCCTTATTGGAGTAGGTGAGATCAACCTACTTGACCTGTTATAACTGGAAAACTTCCTACTGGGGTAATCCCTCTTTGTAAAATAAAAGAAGTCATGAGGACTAAGAATGAACCTCATGGAAGAAGTGAAATGACATGAGCAAGTTCAAAAGCTCATGGTTGTTCTAAGGGAGTGTGTATCCCTATTAACTTAAGGGCGTTTATATGCAAGAGGAATAGGCTCGGTGAACATTTTCTGAAAAGGGAGAACATGTGTGTAGTATTCCAGATATAGAAAGTATGCAGAATAGAAATAAATAGATAGAAATGACAGATGAACAACAATATAACCTGAACAACACCACAATAATACCAAAATGATGCCAGAATAATACCAGAGAGAACACTTTGATTACTGAGAGCAATGTTCACTTGCCTCTTTGAGGGGGAAACCTCCAGCATAGCAGAACTCTATTACAATAATATCCAAGACAAGAGTTCTCATACCCTCGACTCCTATTTATACTAAATATGTCTATCAAAAGAAATATTTAGAGGAAGATCCTTCTAGAAGCAGAAGCTTCTATTAGGTCTTCTTACATTGGACTTATTCTTCCTTATTGCTAGGGATTACTAATATTGACTTTTATTACATGGAAACCTATTATTCTACCTACGTGAGGGGTTAGGTCCCTAACATGTCCTCCTCCTTAAAAACAACCTTGTCCTTAAGGCTTGAGATGGGGAAATTGTTGTAGAATGGTAGCTGGTTCCCAAGTGGCATATGCTAGAGTTGTATCCTTCCACTGGACTAACACTTCCCTTATGGTTTGCTGATGCAGCCGACACTCACATTGGTCCAAAAATGCTTGTTGTTGTAGCCAAATGGAGCCTTCTTCATCCAACTTGGGAAGGTTGGTTTGAGTTTGGCACTTAGTTCGAATCACCTTCTTTAAGCAGGAAACATGAAAAACAAGATGGAGCTTAGAATGACTGGGAAAAGCTAACTGATAGGCCACATGTCCCACACACTTGAGAACAATATAAGGACCATAAAATTTGGGTGCCAGTTTTTGACAATGGTCGGCCTTGAGGGAATTTTGCTTGTAAGGTTGTAGTAGAAGAAACAACTGATCCCCTTTTGCAAATTGATGTTCAGAGAGACCTTGATATGCTTGTTGCTTCATGCGATTCTGGGCCATGGCCAAATTCTCTTTGAGGGTACAAAGAATAACCTCTCCAACTGTAAGAGTTTGGTAGACTACCTGGACCTTAGAGACACCTGGAAAATATAAGAGAACTGAAGGTGGATTTTTTCCATATACCACTTTCCTAAGGAATCATGCGTGTAGCTGTATGGTACAAAGTGTTGTACCACCATTCATCTAGTGGTAACCATTCAACCCATTGATTCTTCCTTTCTGATGCAAAACACCTCAAATATGTTTCCAAACATTTGTTGACAACTTCAGTTTGACCATCAGTCTGGGGATGATAAGCTGTACTGAGATGGAATTGGGTGCCTTGTAGTTTGAATAGTTCTTCGAAAAAATTGCTGGTGAAAGTTGGGTTGCGATCATAAACAATAGAATGCGACATGCCATGAAGCTTGAAGACTTGATCCATGAAAAGTTGAGCCACAGTGGATGATATAAATGGGTGTTGAAGAGCACAGAAATGAGCATACTTGGAAAGATGATCAACTACCATCGTGATGAATGATTTATTTCCCGATTTAGGTAAGACTACAATAAAATCCATAGAGTTATCCCACCAAATAGCAGGTGGAATCGTAAGCGGTTGTAGTGTGCCAGGAGATTTTACTGTTTCTCCCTTGTTGCATTGAAACGCATCACATTCAACCACAAAATTACCAACCACCTGTTTCATACCGTCCTAGAAAAAAGAACATTTGACCCGGTCATAGGTTTTGGTAAACCCTGAGTGCCTAGATGTGGGTGTAGCATGAAGCTTAGAAAGTACTATGGATTTAAGTTTTGATTGTTTACTTAAATACAAGAAACATTTGTATCGAAGATCATCATTGAGCCAAGAGTACCCTGGAGAAATTGGAGAATTGGACTGCAATTGTTGTATCAGATGCAAACTTTTGGGATCGTGTAGCCATTCCTGGAAAACAACTTGGAGCCAATCTAGTACAATGAAAGAGAGAGAAAAAGGGACCCTTCATCTTCATATTTTCTGGAAAGTGCATTAATAACCACATTGTCTTTGAATTTCTTGTAATGATCTCATAATCATATCCAAAGAGCTTAGTCACCCATTTTTGTTACTCGGGGGAGGAAAGGTGTTGTTCCAAAAAATTCTTGAGGCTTTGATGATTTGTCTTAATTTGGAATTGTTTCCCCAATAGATAAGGGCACCAAAGATCCACATCAGGCATAATAGCCAACATTTCCTTTTCATAGTTTGATTTGCCCAAATTTCTCTCATATAGTTGTTTGCTGGTAAAGGCCAAAGGCCAACCCTCTTGCATAAGGATAGCGCCAATTCCTTTCCTGGAAGCATCACATTCCAGGACAAAGATCTTTGTGAAATCAGGAAGGGCCATGACTAGAGTGGTGCACATGGCCATCTTCAAGGTTTGAAAATCTTGAGTAGCTGCTAGAGTCCAAGTGAAATAATTCTTTTTAAGGAGTGCAGTGAGAGGTGTCGCAATCTTTCCATAATTCTTAACAAACTTGGGATAATAACATGTTAAAACTAGAAATCCCCGCAAGATTTTGAGAGTATTTGGGTGAGGCCAATATTTCATAGCTTCAATCTTTTTAGGATCCACCCTGACATCGGCCTTGCCAACAAGATGACCCAAGTACTCGACTTTTGAGGTGCCAAAAGCACATTTATATTGTTTGAGGAAAATTTGGTGCTGCGAGAGTAGATGGAGAACTCGATCCACATGAGCAATATGGGTTGTCCAAGTTTTGTTGTAGATGAGGATATCATCAAAGAAAACTAATACAAAATGATGAAGAAAAGGATGAAAGACATGATTCATGAGGCTCTGGAAAGTGGAGGGAGCATTACACAAGCCAAAGGGCATGACCAAAAAATAATAGTGGCCCTCATGAGTTCTAAAGGCGGTCTTAGGAATGTCTGCCTCTTTCATACAGATCTGGTGGTAGCCAGAATGAAGATCAAATTTGGTAAAGAACTGGGTGCCACTTAATTCATCTAAGAGGTCATCATTGACAAGAATAGAAAATTTGTCTTTAATGGTGAGTTTTTTGAGGGTACAGAAGTCAAGAAACATGCACGAAGAACCTTCTTTATTAAGGACCATGACCACAGGAGAAGAGTAGGGGCTCGTATTAGGGTAGATAACACCTGTGTTGAGCAGTTCTTGAACCATTTTCTCAATTTCATTTTTTTGGGAAAATGGGTGACGATAGGGACACATATTGGGAGGAAGGCTTCTTGGGACAAGGGGAATGAAATGATCATGAACACTAGGGGAAGGAGGGAGTCCCTTGGGAGTGGAAAAAACAAATTGATGTTTAGAGAGGATGGATTGGAGGTCCTGCGACACAAAGGGTGTCTCAGTTGCTTGTATGGCATGGAGTTGGGCAATAATTACAGAATGACCTTTTTTGAGCAGATTTTCAATGTGATGGGAACTAATGATCTCTGGGGAACTAGTGGTGATGCCTTTTAACTTATATTGTTGGCCCTCCTGGTCGAATTGCATGGTTAATTCCTTAAAATCCATGAGAATTGGACCCAAAGTCCTTAGCCATTATGCACCCAACACAATGTCACAACCGCCCATGTCGATAGAAAACATATGAGATTTCAGGTGGTATTCACCAATTTGGAGACACACATTTTGACAACGCCCTCCACATTTCATGGACCCACCATTGGCAATCATGATTTGGAAATTATTGACTGCACAAATATAACAATTAGTTTCTTGGGCAATGCGACGATGAATACAATTATGGGTGCTTCCACTATCAACAAGAATGATGACCTTCCTGTGATTGATGTAACCAATTATCTTGAGGGTTTTGGGAGTAGAGAATCCAGTGAGAGCATTTAGGGAAATGACCTTTTCTACTTTGGGAGGGTCTGAGGGAGGGGTTACATCAATGGGTTCAGGTGACATAGACATAAGAGGAGCCTCAACATCCTCTTCCGAAACATCCTTTGATATGGACATAAAAATATTATCTTCCTTACACTTGTGTCCCATAAAATATTTATCCTCACAATTATAACAAAGGTCTTTGAGTTGGTGTTCAACCATTTCGGCCCGGGTCAATTTCTGGATCTTTAGTGAAGTAGAAGGAGGAGTGGTAGTTATTGGTTTAGTGTGAGGAATAAAGGAGGGTTTTTTGTTTTGAGAAGAGACAACCTGTTGTGATTCCTTAGCTCTTTTAGTAGTGTCCACCCAACTTTGAGGCTGAGCCATGAGGACATGAGCACGAATCTCATCCTCGAGGCCACTGATAAAACATTATCGAAAAAATCATCAAACATTCCCTCTGTACGAAAATCCAGTCTCTCAAAAGCAACTATAAGGTCTTCCACGGTGTGATATTGTTTCAACTTTGTCAAATGACCTAAATGGTTGGTGTCAGTGTCAAAGCATTCATAAAGCTCTACCACAAAGTGTGTCCAAGCCACATACCCTTGGCAAACATTTTTTCTCCATTTCCACCATTGCCAACGTTCCTGATCTAGATGGAGAACACCATACCAGAGTTTGGCCAACTCATCCATAATGCCATACAAAGAGAAATAATGTTCCATTTGAGTTACCCAACTAGTGGGATCCGATCCATCAAATTTGGTCACATCCATAAGCGAAAGGCGTACGTTACCCTAAAAGTGATGGGGCTGAAAATTTTGGGAATGAGAGGAAGTTTCACCTTCCATATGCAAAGGTGGGTTAGATAAGGGAAGATATGTAGGGATATGCAGCTTGGCGTAGATCATCGCAGGGACAGATTCAAGATGGGTAGTAATGTCTTGTTTGAGCTCTTCTTTGAGTTCCACGATTGCGGTGATGATGGAGGAATACATATTTTGATTGATGGTAGCAATATTGGCACTGAGTTGTCACACTTCTTGTTGGGTTTTTGTGAAATTAGAGTGAAAGGTAGTGAAGCGATATTCCAAGTCTTGGCTATGGGTATGGGCCATGATGATGAGGGAACATGAAAAGGGGTGGGTGGGACCACACAAAAAATGGGTTATGGGTGAAGTGTATCACAATGATAAGTGCAACGAGTGGAATCCAATGGGGTAAAGCCAAAATAAGGGTGTTGGAAGGGGGTCGGGTACACAAGAATTTTTTTTTGATGAAAAATGATAGGTATGACCACGATAAGGGAGAAGAGATAAATCCAATGGAATAGGTCTCAAATAATGGTGCAAATAGGATCAGGCGACCGATCGGTTTATCTATGGAGGGCTTCAGGAGATCTAGGTCAATCCATATACATGTGTTGTCTGATGCGCTACTACTCAAAGGAGTACCGACATGGGTTACAAGGGTTACAAATGTGCGCTTAAGTACCACTTGCATTTACCACGTGTATGAATCCCCGACCACGGGTTTATGCACATAACGACATATATTTGTAGCTTAAAGACGTCATAATACGTCTCTACCCTGGAAAAAAAAATTAACCCACAATTTTCTGTCGAGGAAGGTGCTATGATACCACTTGTAGTATTCCAGATATAAAAAGTATGCAGAACATAAATAAATAGCTAGAAATGGCAGATGAACAACAATATAACCAAAACAATACCACAATAATACCAAAATGATGATAGAATAATACTAGAGAGAACACTTTGATTACTGAGAGAAATGTACACTTTCCTCTTCGAGGGGGCAACCTCAAACAGAGTAGAGCTCTATTACAATAATATCCAAGATAAGAGTTCTCATACCCTCGACTCCTATTTATACTAAATATGTCTATCAAAAGAACCATCTAGAGGAAGATCCTTTTAGAAGCAGAAGCTTCTATTAGGTCTTCTTACATTGGACTTATTCTTCCTTATTGTTAGGCCTTATTAATATTGACCTTTATTACATGGAAATATGTTATTCTACCTACGTGAGGGTTTAGGTCCCTAACAATGTGCAACTCTTTGGTTCCAAAGGTATTTGAGAACAAATTTGTTTATCAGAATGGGAATTGCTGGGCAACATTTTTCAAATCAAGCTGATAAATAGAGCTACAGAAATATGGAGTGATTGAGTGAGAAATCACCGTAGCCTCCCTTGCTTGGTGGATAGAAAACTAATCTTTTAGAATTCCTATGGGAGGAGGAGAGTGACCTCTGTCCTTAGTTGTTTATTAATATAATGATTAATGAAATTTTGATCCTGAATGTGGTAAAGGAAGTGTTGGGACACTTCTAGATGACCAATAGATCAAGTTGACATCCAGAGGTGGATGGTACCCATATAAGGTATGGTTTGATATGCTCAAGTAGTAGTGAGAGGGAATCTTCAAAAATATTCCCTTGATAAAAACGTATGTTAACGGAAAATAGTTTGAGGTATGAAAGAGAAGCTTGATAAGTTGTCTTGTTGCCTTGGGCATTGTTGTAGTTACCCAACTAATATTTATGGGATGTTGAATAATTTTATAATACCAGAGGAAAGAATACTTTCTTGCTGGTTGTTCTCATATGGGAAGAGAGACATAGTTATGACTATGTATGTTAAACTTGCCATGTGGATATCATGTGAATGACTGCAAGCTTTCGACAAAGAGGGAAGCTCAATGTTGAGTATCTCTTTGAGACTTGTCATAAGAATGGCAACAAGATCCTTGGGAGGAGGATCTAGAATTCTGATATGTCCATGTGTATGAATGACATGGAAAGGGTGCAAGCAATGAGCTTGCATGATGAATGTTTGGCTATGTTTGTATATGCTTGAGTGCATGGATTTAATGCATTGTGAGGTTTCTTTATATGAATACTGATATTAAGACCAAATATATATGAATGATATTAAATGTGCAAGTGATGCACATGTATGATGTAAGAGTATATGCATACTTAAGGAATGATGTGACTACATGGATGAGTGAAATGTAAGATTAAATGAATACCATGGATGCATGGCCAACTCCATTCTAAAGAGTCATGGAAGTTTTGTTTTGAATGATATCTTGAGGGGAATGTGTTCCGTTTCATTAGGAAAGGCTAGTATAAATAGACGAAAGAGTAAATGAGCAAGGATGCTCTATTTGCATGATAAGAGGCAACATGATTATGCCTTTAAGGATTGCATGAGAAGGATTGTGAACAATCACGAGTTGAATGATTTTAAAGTAAGGATGTATGTGAGCTATGAAATATACCTATGATAGTTACACATAGTCTTATGATTATGCATGTGGTTAAGTACATCATGGATGTAAGTTAACAAAACAAGGAACATGTGTGGATAAATAAGTTGGATGCATAACAAATATGCATGTTTGTATTCCTTATGGAATATTTGGTAAACAACTGAAGCTAACTCAAGGTTGAGGCCATCAAAGATAGTGATGGATATGCAATAAGGAAGTTGCATGTTGAAGAAGTTTCCTGTGGAGGAATGGTGTGAATAATTTGTTAGGAGAACATAGTCATAACCTTAATGACTGCTGAGAGTTGGGCAGTGGGCTGCAAGTGTATATATATATATATATCATGGATTACATCCTAAAAAAAAAATGTATGAGTGGAAAACTAACAAATGAATATTGAATATTATGATAACTCAATGGTAATGTGCAGAGTGCACAGGTTCATAATTCATTGTGAACAAAAGGTTTGTTGTGGTATCATGTTGATTTACCAAGAAGGTTTAGTTGAACCTAACTGATTTTTCTCAAGGAAAAGAGCATGGAGATCACAATAAGAAGTAGATTGCATAAGCAAAGAAGGAGAAAAGGAGGAACAATTTTCTCACCATAAAAACTCTGAATTGTTTAACAGAATTGTAAGCCTTAGAAGAGCAACTATGGGAACAAGTACAACTGGAAAAAGGGAAAATGAATAAATAATCATATTTAAATGAATAGGCTTGGTAATACCATGTTAAATAAAGGCAGTGAGGCCCTGGAAAATAACTCAGCTGGACTAAAAGTCCAGGGTTGTGTAGGAGTTAGACGAGGGAAGATTTCCTTGACTCCTTTCTTGTTGTTTATTGTATTTCTCTGGTATGAGAGACCGATTTAATGATGTAGGTAAATGTTTTGACACCATAATGATGATGGTTGTATGATTGTAAAAACAATTGAGATTTTTTTGTGTTGCACTCATGAAAACATTAAGGATAATGTGATGAATATGATAGGACATATCTGAAAATGTTTTATTGATTGGAATGCTATGATACATGCATTTTTATTTTACATGACAACTAATACAATTGTGATGTATGTCATGTGTAGAAAGAAATTGAAATTGTTGGGAAAGACAGTTACCAATGGTATAAAACCTCAAGAATAGGATGAATGCAAGAAGGTCGTTGTTGAAAGATTGTTGAGGGGACTTTGGGAACCCCATGAAGCACTACTAATGAGGTAAAAAACAAAAAAAAGGGTGCTAGCATCCATAACAGGTATAAAAATATTCATGCTTGTATGGCATAAAGTATGAAGGGATTTGGTAAGAACCCCTTCTGAAAATATTTGATTATCTTACTGATATGGGAACAATTTTGAGTGGCTATTGTATGCCATTGCTACCCAAGCAGGGTAAGATTCAGGAAAGAAGAATATGAATAATAGAGAGAGGAAGTCTATTCCAGTCAATGATGAGTTATAATCCTTACAAGAAAATGCATGAGTAAGGAGTACCATGGGTACAATGACCAATATAGGGATATTGGGAATAAAGGTGCTCATAGTTAGCACATTGCATGGAATGCATTGAGGAAATGCATGTTTGCATACAAGGGTAGACAATGGATTTACCATTAAGGAAGGAGGACCTTCCAATACTCCACTTGCATTGTAGAGGTGTTAAATAAAAGAAAATTTTGGGTGGCCATGATTGTTGGCACCCTGGTCACCAATGAAGGAAGAATGCTTGGGTGCATTCAAGAGAAACTTTAAGTTTCATATGTGTTGATTTGGGATCGTGATCAACTTGAAGTGGGAAGCATAGTCCTGCTGTAAGAGTGAATGAGAATGATTAAACCTATGGTGAAGAGGTTTGTTGAGCTCCAACACACCATGGCATGGTTGTTTTCATAAGTATGGAAAAATTCAACCCAATGTAAGGATACATTGGATATGGATGTGGCCATGAATATTGGCACACTGATTAAAGTCAATTGATATTTGAGTTACATTTGGAAAAATTGGTATGTTGAAAGGATGCATACGTAAATAATTATATTTTCTTTTGCTCTGTACCCTTGAATAGATGAAAATGACTTGGACTGTTAGTATGCATAGTTTTGAAAATATATAGTGCATGAAAACTAACAATTTGTTTGGCTGAGGAATGTTGAAATTGCAGGAAGAAAATGGTCTTGGATATGGAAGCATTGTAGGCCCATAAGGAAGACCAATTGCCTGCTAAGCTAAAATACTATAGGAAGGAAAGTCCCATACTTGTGAATCTGGTTCTTGTGCGGAACATATATGGAAATAAATGTGGAATTTGGAAACCTCTGGATGATAGATTTGCAAGAAAATTATGAATTTGAAATTGATGATAATATCTCATAATTTCTATATACTTGTGATGTAGGTGAGATGAAAAAGATATGTCTAGGGAGGACAGGTGAAGGTTTTCAAGCTAGAAAGAATGAAAAAGGATATTGTTGAGACAGGAGAACCCTGTGTTAAGCCATGATCACCCTATAATATGTTGTGTTGCGGAAACACAAGCCAAAGGGACACCTTGAATGTAAATCTCAATGAAATCTTTAGAACTCTTCCCGTGTGAGAAAGCCTTAGCAAGGAAAGATGCATCACATGAGGGAATGTATAACAGATAAGGGGATACCTGATCCAGGGCCTCGAGGGTGAGTGACCGCAAGGAAGATGAGACTTTGATAATTCTTATAAACTATTGATTGGGATCATGCACACAATTGGTATGTAAAGGAAAAACAATGAGATAATATAACAAGACATCCATATGGATGCAAATCCACGAACTGCATAGATAATTATTGTGATAGATTATGAAATCTTTCCTCTTGAATTTTGCACAACAGTAAGATGTTTTCACGTGAAATTGTGATTAATATGTTTATTGTCCAAAATTATTGAAGGCATGTGACAAAGGCCAAGGGTCTGGAAAGGACCTGACCAAGAAAGAGGATCAATATTTCTGAAGTAGCTGAATGAAAAAGGCATGCCATGTGTTAGAGAGAAAGAACAACAAGGACGATATTCCTTTTGAGAGGGAGGGGGTGGTAATACCCTTGTTTTCCCCATCTTGTAATTAATCCTTAATTATGATCACCATGCTATGGCATGTGAACAATGTAAATGTATTATTGTTTAGATTTGCAATAACTGACTCTGGGAGTGAAGCCTTGAAGTACTTTCCATGATATCACTAGAGGAAAGAGTGAGGAAACTGTAGAGAGGGTTCATTATGTCAAATTGACCCCAAATTCTCTGTGTTAAAATAATAAGCCTCATCTTGATCCCAAGGAAAAATTAGTTAATGAGAAAAGGATTGGTGGTTGAACAATCAACCACCCCAATGAATGGAAGCATGGAGGTTCTGGCTGAGGAGATAGAAAATTGTCATCCCAAAGTACCACATAGTGCAGTTTCCTGTGGGCCCAGATTGACCTGATTTTCTTCTGACAGAAGGAAGAGGACATTTCCATAACCTTCATGGGGAGGAAAAAGGCATGCAAGAACACACATGAAAGAATAAAAGAAGGATACCATGCCCACAGGGGGGTGTGCGACCTAGATATGCAGAGAGAAAAGAGGAGAATGCACGAGGCTCTAGGGTTCTGAAGAAGAATTGGAGGATTTAGTTGTTTTGGTTAAAAGGAGAGAACAAGAGAAAGAATATTTGAGAGTTTGCAGAAAACATGACCTGGTCAGAAGGTCACAAGCTTGATGCTGAGGGAGAATATGATAAACCTCACAGAGGTTGTGATAGAGAAAGAATCTATGAGAAACTACAAAAGTTCCCTAGTGATATCATGGATTGGCATGGGGGTAGCCAGAGCGCTAAGAATGAATGCCTCTGAGCCTACGGTTGGGTGGAAAGGCGAACACCCACAGTCAATTGGTTAGTGATCGATTGTAATAGATAAGTATTTCATATACCCTATGTACTAGAATTGAAATGAGTGGTTGGATGTCTATGTCTATGACTAAAATTTGCATGGCATGATTAATATTAGTAATTATTATTGTTCTTCTATGAACCCCTACATTTGAATGGTTTCTGTTTGCCTCTACTTAATAACAAGAGAAATATTAGACATGGTCTTCAAATAAAATTAGGAATAAGATTATTGTTTCTGTGCTGGTTGGAAAATCCTTTGGATAAAAGGGGTATTGGGATTTGAATAGTCGTAGATATGAGGCTATTTAATATCTTCCCTTACCATTGGATCTACGTCGTGGTAATTCGATGTTGACCTACTCTGGTAGAGAAAATTTGTTAAACAGTCAGAACCTCCGAAAGTCGAACTGCAAAGAAGTCCTACTCTGGGAGGTTCGACATGTTGGTGAATGAGAATATCACCAAAGCACTAAAGGCCAGAGTGATGTGGCATGCTGATGTTACCTAGGATGACATGGACCCATAGTAGGTGTGCCACGTGTCACCTTGATTCATGAATTTCATAGAACTTAAGTGTCAAATTGACCTTAACACGTGTCACCAGTTGATTGGACCATGTGTCACCCTTGTCTTCTGCCAAATGTATACCATTGGATCAAACCAAGGAAGATTATGGGTCGTCCAATCATTATTCGGCTCTTCGGATAAACCCCACTTTGGGTGATTCAGAATGCAAGGTGTGGAGTTTCCTCGAAGCGCCGAAGGCTGGAGTGACATCAACAGATGATGTGGACAAAGTACATGGTGCAGTCCGACTGTGTGACAGAGCCACCGCATGTCAGCACATGGCTAAGCCACGTGTCCTACTGATTTATCATATATGGTATAGAGTTGGAGAGATGGGTACCACGTGTCAACGTGGCATTCTCGCCATGTATCTTCCAGGTGGAAGATGGTAGTAGAGACACCCGTGTAGAATGCCACATATGCAAGAGGGACCCGCTCTGGGAGTTCGGGACTTTGGAACTCCGAAGGATTTGTAAATAGAGAAAAGTGGTTAAAGTGCCGAAGCATCGAAGTGCTGAGGTGCCAAAGTTTCCAATGTTGTAGTGTCAAGCTCCGATAGGACGGGCATGCATGCATCCTGGTGATGTGGCATGTTTGGATAGATCCACGTGGCATTGTGGGATTGGACATGAATTAGGTGTGGGACCCCACGCCTCTAGTCAAGTCCAAGTGATTGGTTAAGTGCGGGTAAATCTTAACCGTTAGATTTGAAGGTGGACAGAGCTCCGCTGTAGATTTTGGAGTAGAGAGAGGCTTCAGGACTTTGGGTCTCCAAGAAGCTTCAATGCTTTAAAAACGAGAGTGGAAAGTTTGAATTCTGAAGGACTAGGTTCCAGCGTTGGCCGCATGGTAAGGTAAAAAGGGAAAAATAGGAAGCAATTAGGTTATGGGAGCATATAAGCCCGTGAAGACTCGACAAAGATTTTCCCCTGTAAACCCTTCTTCCACGGACATGTCATTTCCAAAGGATGACGATTGGGGCCGCGACAATGTCATGTTGGATGGTACAAGGAAAGTGAAGCCACATGGTGAAGGGGGTGTCCATTGGCCAATGACACCCCAAAAACTTCAGAAGGCCTCAAATCTCGAACCAAAACTTAATTTTGGATGAGCTTCTAGTCTTTGGAAATATCTCAGAGAGTAGAAGGCAATGGCGCCTCTCTTTGAGGAACTCAGAGAAGCTATAGGAAAGGAAAAAAATTATATCCCATCCCTTAAAAGGGTACTTAAGGGGTTGGGTGTGTTACACAATCTCCAAGGCAATGGTATTTGAAGTTTGATAGGTTTATGACAGAACAAGGTTATAGTAGATTTCATTCTGATCATTGTGTTTATTTTAAAAGGATAGAAAATGGAAGCTATATTATCTTGCTATTGTATGTAGATAACATGCTTGTTACAGGGTCTAATATGCAGGATATAAATGTGCTAAAAAATAAATTAACTAATTCATTTGCGACGAAGGATTTGGGTGCTGCAAAGAAAATTCTTGGTAAGAGAATAACAAGAGACATGAAAAATCACAAATTGACATTGTCTTAGGGTGAGTACATAGAGAAGGTGTTGGAGAGGTTTAGAATGCAGAATGAAAAACCAATTAGTACACCTTTGGCTAACCATTTTAAATTAACTAAGGAAATGTGTCCCAGGACACAAGAGTAGATAGAATACATGTCCAGGGTCCCTTATTCATCAACAATTGGCAACTTGATGTATGCAATGGTTTGCACAAGACTAGATATTGCACATGCAATGGGAGTTTTGAGTAGGTATAAGAACAATCCAGGTAAAGAACATTGGGAGGAAGTAAAGTGGATTCTCAGGTATTTGAGAGGTATTGCTACTCATGCATTATGTTTTGTAGGTTTAGACACTATTCTTTAGGGATATGTTGATTCAAATATGGAAAGTGATAAAGATAGCAAGAGGAGAACCATAGGGTATGTTTTTTTCTATAGGTGGAATAACAGTAAGTTGGATTTTGAAACTGCAAAAAATTGTTGCACTTTCAACAACATAAGCAAAGTATGTTGTTTCTATAGAGGCTAGTAAAGAAATGATTTTCTTACAAAGGTTTATGGAGGAATTGGGAAGGAAGCAGGAGAATAGCAGGTTGTACTATGACAGTGAGAGTGCCATTCATCTTGCAAAGAACTCAATCTTCCATTCAAAGACTAAGTATATACAAATTAGGTACCATTTCATACGATCCATCTTGGAAGATGGAATTTTGAAGTTGGAAAAGATACATACTAGCCAGAATCCTGCAGACATGTTAACAAAGGTAGTAACCAGGGAGAAACTGAGTTCCTTCTCAGTTTCAGTTGGTCTTCAATCATGAAGGTGAAGATGAGAAATTTTCCAGGTCCAAGATGGAGTATAGTCCAACAGGTACAATAATAGTGGAGTTGTTGTGATTAGTCTCCAAGTGGGAGATTGTTGGTTATGGAGCCTGATTATCTTCCTGATTCAGAGGTTTGTTTCAGCCATACTTGGACCCCATTCCCTAACGGGGGGGTGTGTGGGGGATTTCCCCCCCACAACTATCACCAAGGGGGGTCCTAGGGGGAAATGAATTCTTGATTTAGAGGTTTGTTTCAGCCGAGATTGGACCCCATTCCATAACAGGGGGTGTGGGGGGGATTCCCCCCCCACAACTATTNNNNGGGGGGATGAAAATTTTTGTAGCCCTCTCCTAGTGGGGGATTCGGAGGCAACACCCCCAAAGAAAAAAATTGGGAAAAATTGCCTTGTAAAATATTGTAATTTCTTAGTCAATATGGAACGTTCGTTATAAGGTCACAGATATGAAGGTAGAAGTTATTTTTAGGGATTTTTTCCCTAGAAGAAAACCCTGTTTTATGAGGGAATTGTATTGCAGATGTGTATTATTGTGAATTTTTTATTCTAAGAGGGGATATTGTGAGAGAAAGAAGAATAAGTTATAGCGGGTGTGTTGTAGGTTGTATCCCTTCATTTTGATGGATAATAAAAAGAAAGGAACTTGCAATTTCTCTAGCGGATGTAGCCCACACTGGGTGAACCATGTATATCTATATTTCTATTATATTGTGTATCTTTTGTGTTTTATTTTTGCATTTGTTTTATTTTATTGCTCCATGATCCTATTTGTAACAACTGGTATCAAAGTGAAAGGTAACTTGCAGGAAAAGAGGGTTCCTGGTTCGAGTGGGAGCAATGGAGCAAGATGGAAATTTTAGGGCCGAGAAATTTAATGACCAAAACTACCAATTATGGAAGATGCCTATGGAATATTATTTATATCATAAGGATCTATTCCTACCATTGGGTGGAATAACAGAGAAGGCGATGTTAGCCTCATAATCCTAAAGTTATATAGTCTAAGTATTTTCTAGTATAACTGTTTTTAGAAATTAATTTATTCTAGTTTGTTAGGATAAGGACACCTAGCTTCTATGTAAATGACACCTATCATACTCATGTGATTATGTGATTGGTTGTTATCCTAGTTTTTAGTTTAGAGTTGAGCTATATAAACTATCTCCTTCTTCAAGTAAGGTTAAGGAGTAGATTATGAATTCTCACTTCAGATTGTAATCACTTTTTCCTTATTAATAAAATTACGTGTCTAAGGACACTTTGTAAACATGGTATCAGAGCCATGGTGAAATTTGTGATGGAAGAGAATTGTTGATGGATCAAGGAAGCAAGGAAGACTTCTTGACATCAACACAGATCTCTTCAAACTCAAGGGCAACAATACCGAGGTAATATTTTGTTGTTTTTTAAAATAAGGAAATTTTTTATTGTGATTACAACAATCAATTTTTTCATTAATTGATTCATCTTTTTGAGTGGTAAACTTGTAGATCTGGAAATTTCAAGTTTGTAGATTTGATTAATTGCAACTTTCTTTCCTATAAATATAAGAGATCTAGGCAGATAAAAGTGTACTTTTGCATTTTTTTATTCATATCTCATAGATCCATTGCTATTTTATTAAAAGGGCTCATTTGTAAAAAAATTCTTCAAATCATTTTATAAATCTGGGAATTTAAATTCAGAGTTGTAGATTCTATATTTTTTATAATTTTTCAGATCTGGTCTGTATTGAGGACTGTATCAAGGACTGTATCAAGGTCCGTATCAAGGACTCTATCAAGGTCCTTTTCAAGGACCGTATCAAGGTCCATATCAAAGACTGTATCAAGGTCCTTTTCAAGGACCGGATCGTGAATCACATCTGAATTTAACAGAAAGTAATCAAATTGAATCTATGGCATCAGATCAGTCAAACAACAGATTCAAATTTGTCTGGATCAGATTTGGATCCCCTGGAAAATAAATACCTCTGGAGACCTTGCACACCAGATCTAACCCACTCATCGCCATTTGTTGTTACTGCTGCATTACTAGAAGTAAAACAAATATTTGAAGCAATATTCTCTTTTTCAGATCCGAGGCAAATTTCTTTGTGCCCATAACCAAAACACGAAGTTTAGAATTTTCATATCTGAGGTGAACACATTTTTACAGTTGTTTCTGCATTTACTTTGCGACTCTCAGAATCTGAGACACACTCACTATTGATCACTGCCATTGTGATCTATTTTCTCTCTCCACACTCTCGTGAAACTCAGGGTTTTCCTTTCATATTTTTCTGCGATATGCAAACTCGTACACAGACAACAAACATATCAAATTTATTCTTGATGGATCTACACATTACATACATGTATTGAGTCTTGAAATAGATCTGACATAGGTGAGTCTAGGAATTAAATCTCCACGCAGACCTCTTCTGTGCGATTTTACTGATTTTGCAAAAGGAGGGTCGACGCCTGCTGTGATTTTTTCAGTGATCTGATCCACGATGTGATCAACAATGATATGATCCACAATGTGTGAATGCTCTCCATGTCATACTCAAGGTCAATTAATTACTGCTATGTGTCCTCTTTTGAAACCCCTTCTACGCGATTTTGGTGGACAATTCTTTAGTCGATATTAAAATTACTAAAATCGTTGCATAAAATTCTTTGTTCAAATTGAGGTTCGTATTGAGGTCCGGATTGAGGACTGTATTGAGGTCCGGATTGAGGACCGTATTGAGGACCGTATTGAGGACCAGATTGAATTCTGGATTGAGGACCGTATTGAGGACCGTATTGAGGACTGGATTGAAGTGTTTTATTTTTTTGATTTTTAGACATTTGAATTGTAATCTTTTAAGTCATTGGTGACTTTAGTTCAAGGGGGGGGGGACATTTTATTACTTGTATAAGGGTATCTATCTTGTAAAAAGGGTAAAAATTTGAAATATTTTATTATAGTCTTGAATGCTCAGAAGTTGAGAAGAGTCCTATGAAATACTCTCTCAAACTCCATTTCCAACAAGACTTTTAAAGGGTCAAGGCCAAGCCCTTAAAAGTACTCTTTTTGCGTGGATTGTGTACTCTCTCTTTCTAGCACCTTGTGTCTTTTTTTTTTGGAGTTTTGTGGATTATTCACTTGCGACAAACATCATGTCTAAGTTAATCAATTTGTTCACAGAATTAGATAAGTTAGATTTACCCAAGAATTACAAATCTTGGAGTCGACACATTCAACCAATGATCCTCATTCATTATACGAATTCAACCAATGATCCTCATTCATTATAAGAATTCAACCAATGATCCTCATTCACATGGATATAATATTAAACAAAACAATCTATAGGAAAGAAGGGCTATTGTATCTCATGATGATGTTGGCTTACCATCTCCCAAAGGCTATGTTGATTGGATGTGATGAGATTTGTTGATCAAAAGTGAAAGAGGTATTTGAGCGGGGTCGTTGGGCTACCCTAGGTGGAAATCCTGATCATTATCATCATTGGGATCACTATCTTCATTGTGGGCCATGAGACATGATCTCCTACAGTTACCCCTGGGCATGGGGGGGTAAAAAGGGGTATATCTGTGTTGGCCAATTTTGGTCAATTTCAACGTTTGAATGGGTTGATTTCAACAAGTTTGAGGTCATATGATGGTGAAAAGGGGTTGTAAATGGGGGATATGCATGTAAATAGTGATGTATTCCTATATAACTGCTAAAAATATCACAAGTGAGCAATTTTGATGTGATAACACTTTATGAAAATGTGAAACCAAAATCCATCCAAAATCTCTATAGCTACTAGCTGGAATCCCCATCAAATGTGATGAAAATCACAAAGTGAAACCTCATAGAATATGAGGTTTCACATTAGGATCCAATTAGGAGCATGTGCTCTAAGACAAAGTGCACGGGAACCTTATAAATCTTTAGTTGACATGTTAAGAATACTTTCAAGGGGAAATAATAAACAAAACCATGTCGCGGGATGGATACATATTCACGTCCCTAAACATCACATACTTATTCTATGTTCATATTACATTAACTAGACCTCAAAATTGTCTTACAATGAAAAGACATAAGCCAAAATTGCCAAAGGGAACATGATAGTAAGTTTAATGCTCACATGTTTGTTGAGCTTATTCCTCCTACTCTACTCTAACCTAGGATGAAACAAAAATACTAAGTGAAATCAAATAAACAATGAAACCATCCAAGCATCTTATCAAGGCCATGAACTCTTCCATTGTCTTTGGTTGCAAACCAAAACAAGGCCACATCCAATATCATACATGTGTATGCTGAAATTTCCGTTACAACATGGTTGCAAATTGAAATTACATGATATATATGATGACCAATACAAAAATATGCACAAATATAGCATGTTCCAACACATGTGATGGGTGTTCTATATGCACTAAAAACCCTCAATTAAATTGTCAACCTGGGGTAAGTAAACTTAGAGTTGTAGCACTATATGTGCTAAGGTAGAAAGGCTAGAGGTAGTATAGTCTAACTAAGGAAATGGGCTATTTAGGGGCTAATCTACTTAAGCAAAGACTATAAATGATCAAACCCTATCAAGGAACTTAAACTATTTACCCTAAATAACTTTTGAACAATGGATCGATGTATTGTTCTGAGAAAGCATATGAAAACCCTACTTAAAGAAAGTTAACTTAATCATGACAATAAGCAAAATCAAACTATCTATTTAATGAGAAATGACAACAACAAACTAATTTAATCGACCTATTCAAATTCAATGAGCAACAACAAGTAAGCCAATACACAAGCAAGCAACTACCCTATTAAAACAAGTAAACAAGCAAGCAACTACCCTATTAAAACTAGTAAACAAGAAAACAACTTAATAAAAACTACTTAGCAAGCAACTAATCAACTATTAAGCAAGTGAACTCTATTCTTAAGATAAAATTCATAAGTACTTCTAATCTATGAAAGGAAATCTTAATCTATGGAATTAAAAGCATCATGACAATATTCAAAATTAACCAACAACTACCCTTAATCTATGATAACAAGAAGACTATTCTTTAATCTATAATAGGAATAAAACTTCAAATATAATGTTGATGATTATGTCTTCGATGTCTTATGATATCATGATGAAATTTAACAATTAATGATAACTCAAGAGGGGTAAACTCAATATTAACTTCTATAGCAAAGTGAAAGGTATGAATCAGACAATCTAATGAGAACTTAGCCATTATAGAAGAAACATCAACTACCCTGAAAATCCATGTGACTCTTCAATTCATGCATTAGTCATCAACAATATGAAAGCACTATTCTATTTAATTCAATTGCATTCTTATGCTAATGTAAGCAAATTCACACTACTAGATATTTATAATTAATAACTAAACTCAAAAGCAAACTTCAAATTGAAATAGCAATCTAGATCTAGAATGGAAATTGCATAAAGTAAATTAAACTATTCCTATTCTTAAGAATTTAAATTGCAAAGGGAAATACTCATAAAAACATAACTCAAATCCTATTTCTATTTCAACATATGACAAGAGAATTAATAAGCAAACTAATTGAGCAAACTAGATAAGAAAACTAAATAGCAACTAGATAAGCAAGCTAAGAATCAAAACTAGTAACTATCCATCCATCGAAACTTTTCCAAAAGAACTCTATACTCCGTTTTAATTTCTAACTATTCTATTTCAGCATACATAAATTCTAACTATCATTTAATCACATAGAGGTTAGTAGCTTAAGCTTAAGCTTGTTTTCTATTTAATTAAAGATACATGGCATATTAATACTATCCTTCATAATCAACTTGCAACAAGAAACTAAAACGATTAAGCTATGAACAACAATTACACAGTAAGTAAAAATGATAAAAACACATGTACATGAAATAAAAGAAATAACAATTACACTACTTGAATTCACAAGATAACTACCTAAATATTCACCCAGACCACTGGTGGCCCCCCAGCAGGTCATGGATACTCCTCAACAGTGAATCACGAGCTCAAGCAACATGATTTCAACATTTAAATTAAAAACACATTTTACACAAGTTTATGAAAATGTCTTGAAACAACAAAAACAATGCTAGCTTCACAATTTTGAGCTTAACTATCATTTACTATTTGTCTGACCACTGCTATGGTATTTATAGAGGTTACAAGTTGAGAGGTCGACCACTGGAAGGGTCAAGCTCCTCTAAAAACAGTAAATTACACTAAATGCATTTTAACCGCTGGTGGCTTCAAGAAACTAAGCGAGCCAATCAAAACTTAGCATAACAACCCAATCCAAGTTGCCATAAGATCAGTAGCTGGAGGCCATGAGCACGAGCAAAACCCATGTCACTAATTTTCCCATCATAGGCCGCCGATATTACAAATGCCAACTCACCCACAGTTTTAGTGCGGGATGGAGTACTAGATGCAGTGCCAAATGGAGTACCAGATGTTGAATTGAAAACCATGAACTACTCTCAATCCATTCAGAATTTCAAGAAACAACTTTCCTAATACCTAATTGGGCATATTACGCACAAAACCCATGTGCCATATTTTTTAGATTCCACTTCATGCTTCCACAAATTAAGATTTAAGTTAGCTTCCTATAATAGTAATAGATGAAGGTCCGGATGGAGTGCTGGATGAAAAAGCGCCATGCGATTTTTCCCTGTGACACATAGATCGTGCGTTAGCTTCTTGGAATCATTAAATCATGCTAAATTAAACTTGAAACCATCATAAAACATCAATCATATGTACCTGGTATAAGTTATGGCGATTTGATATAAGAATCCTTCAAAATTATTTAAAATAGTAAAATACACACATAATACTGAACAAAAAGGATCTAATCATCATCATTAATTTAACCAAATCGCGAGCCCAACATTACCCCCACACCTAATATTTTGCAGGTCCCACTGCAAACAAAAATGAATTGCTCCATGTGACTAGACTTGCTGAGAAGGATTAGCTTTAGAAGCTTCTCCATCTTTCCCTGAAGATTTTGTCTTGTGCCTCTTATGTTTCTTCAAATGTGCCCTGAGGTTGCGGTTGGTTTTGGTCATTTCATCAACCAATCGTTGAAGGGAATTCACCTTCACTTGAAGTACTCGATTTTCATGGTGAAGATGCTTGTACAAAGTTTTCCTCTCTTCCAATTGTTGCAACAACTGATCATTTTCATGTTGTATCTTTTCAATGGTTGGAGCAAGATCATATATCTTGGAAGAGGGCTTGGTACCTTGAAAGATGTAGAATGTTTATTAGTTTTAGGATCCGTGGTAGGCATCTGTGAGGTAGGAGTAACATGGGGTTTATAAGGAGAAGTAGGTTCAGATTTTGTCTTTCTATGAGGCTCCAATTCTTCTGCAGACACTTCCCTAAGTCTTTTGTGAGGGATTTCGAGATCAGAGGACACTTGGATAGGGTCCAAAGTGGTCAGGGGTTTTTCATAAGGTTTTCCTCTTGTGTTTCAGGTACTATTTTGAAAGGATCCTCTATTAAATCGATTAGCTCCTCTCCTATTTGTGGGGACTAAAGGGAAGTCTTGTTGAATTACCTCTTGTATCTTTTTAGGGGCAGGATCATTAGATGTGGAAGGAATTGGGGGTTAGCAATAGGCTTCTTGTTCTTCTTGCCCGATGAGGTTGCAGGGGTATTAACAATTTTCTTGGACTTTTGGTCTGGTAAAGGAATAGCTTGAGAAGGAGGGTTTGGAGTTTTAGGAGAATGGGGTTTGGGTGGAGTAAAAGTCCCTAGATCAAGTGTCTTCTTGCTAGTCTTGATTGTAAGATGAGGGTTTTCAAATTGGTAAATGAACTCATCCCACGTTTTCCCTTGTTTTTCCAAACCGGCTAAGACAAGTAGTTTGATAAGGTCGTGGTGAAATAGGATATTATGGGGATTGGTTACATTCTTCCTCACTTGGGAGGACATCTTCTCAAGACTCTTTAAGAAGTAAAAGGTAAAATTCAATGACTTATTGAACTGAAAGTGAGATAATAATCGAAAGTGACAGGCTTTAAAGCTGGAATATCTACCTTTACATGTGATCAGTCTGGTGATGACTATGAGAGGGTTAATTAGCTCCTCTTTAATCCACTCCTTGGAGTATCCTTTAGCTCCAGAAATGTTCTAAAATTCAGGTTTGAAAACCCTGTTATAGCTCGATCGTGGCAACTAGTGGTTTTAAACCATCTATCCCCAATTCTTGGAAGCTTTGTGGTTGCGAATATGGATTCCTCAGTGACCACGAAGGTGAGAGACCCCACATATGCCATCTTTCCATCAAAACCAAGGGATAATTGCATCAAAATGTCGTCGTCGTGGCCCTGCAAATGAGACAAAAATGACCCCTAGCTTGCGTGAAGGAACACTTCTCTGCACTGTGAGAACTCAGGGATGGTGAAGAGGTCAGCATAGGAGGATGACTCATAACATTTGGGCATCGTGACAATGTGGAGAAGTGCATAGAGGGAGAAATTTGATAGAGGATGGGTGTAATCGAGCCAAGGACGACCACGATTAAGCAGAGGCTGAGCACAATGTGGACAGAGGTGAACAAAATAAAACAGAGGTTGAGCGCGTTTAGAGAGAGGCGAACGCAATGAGCAGAGGGTTAGTGTGAGGAATAAATGGGATAACCAATTGAACAATCCCTCCATTTTTGAGTGTGACTAGGGTGGAGATAGTTTCATTCATTAATGAATTCACACGCTCAAGTTGCCATGTGTGAGCGCTGATTTCGAATTTTAAGGCATGTTTTGAGAGGAAATCGTAATGATGAAGAGTTTTAGATCAATATCCAAGTATTTGACTTGGACATTTGATCATGAAAATGTCTAAGGTTTGCATTGTTTTATCTTAATTTCCATGAACTAATTCAAATAAATGCAATTGATTCCTGGTTACCTGAAATTGTGGACAATAACTGGTGTACTCTTTCATATGTCACTTTGTCCGGCACCTCATATGGTATTTGAAATGGCACCTCATATGAAACTCCATATGGTACCTTTGTGCGAAATGCAATTTTATTCCTTCTGTAATGGATAACCAGCAGTCTTAGAATGATTTTGACAATCACAGTGAATAGGAGCAGAGGCAAAGTGTTCCATTATTATTTTTTTTTCCACCATTCTTACTCTATCCATTCCTTTATCTTGCATAAGACATGTAATCTCAATTTTGTAATGAACAGTCTCTAATGGAAATAAACCAGTTAAGTGGTCTGTTAAGGAAATGTACAACAATTTATAATACACAGGAAATTAACATTTCAAAAATAAAATAACTGTTGATGTCATAGCTTGTGTCATGAAAACAATACACATAAATTCTTTCAAAGATTCAAAGATTCTACTTCTTCTAGGCAGTGTTATCATTTGTCAACTCATGAAACCCCTCCCCCACACCTAATTATTGTGACACCTCACAATAAAAAATATAGGAAATCAGTCAATTTTTCCAATAGCAGAAGATTTATAGCTTGTTAAGTGTAGAGATAAATTTCACAGATTGGTCTGACGAGATGGTTAGAAGATGGCCCCACCTATAGGATAAGAGATCCTATATATAGATAAGAAGAGGTAGGTGAGAGAGTTTCAAGATAGTCTCAAAGTTAGTCCCCAATGGAAAATTTATGGAGTTCATTACATACTTTGTGTCAGCTTTGTCTACAAGTAATGCCGTACATCAGGAAAAGTTTACATTTATTATTTATTTTTGTCATATTATCATCCTCGCTAGGTATAATGCCCTGCTGCCAGCAAGCCTATTCAGTACTCCGGTGGGTTTACCTTGTTAAGCCCTAATATTGGCTCATTACCCCTTAGTTGGGGCATATTATATTAGTAATGTTATTTTATTTATGTCGGCTTTAGGCCATTATTTGTAATTATACATCCTAGTCTCCTATATATACCAAGGAGACATTTTCATTTTGAATCATCTTGTAATTAAACATTTAAGTGGGGTGAAATGAGGTTGCACTCTCGAAGAGGCTTATTGTCTAAAATTATCTCTTTTTCAAGGCGTTGAGTACTATTTCTGAGGTTTTTCTATGCTATATTGATATTTGGTTCTTAACATATGGTATCAGAGCTCAAGGTCTTGGGGTTTCGCTGCTACATCTGAGACACAGTGGAATTTTCGCTATAACTTGTTTTCTACAATGTTTCAGAAGGAACATCTTGGAGGATATTTAGTATATGGATCAAGGTACGTTGGGTTCAAAATTCATTTCCTGAGGCCTTATAATTTCAGAGATACAACCTGTACAAGATAGGGTTATGGAATCATCCTGAACTAAGTCATTGAGGAATTTTTTCTATAAAAATTTATCTGTAACGTTTCAGACCTTGAACTTCGGAGGATATTTACAGAAATTAGTAAGGTATCTATGGTAAAAATTTCAGCTTCTGGGTCATCGTAAATTTGTATATACACCCTGTGTAAGATAGGGTACCTAACTAGTCCTATTGACTAGTCTCAAGAAGGTGTTGTAGGTAAAGCAATCATAACTTCTTCCTAGAGTATCCAAATTGAGTGGGACTGGTTTCATAGGATCGTGGACAGTCTATAGTATTTCTGGTGTAAGTTTCATAATTTTATATCAATTATT
>ML776677.1:385421-408719 GCA_009831015.1 Picea engelmannii | reverse complement strand
TGTAATTATACCTCCTAGTCTCCTATATATACCAAGGAGACATTTTCATTTTGAATCATCTTGTACTTGAACATTTAAGTGGGGTAAAAGGAGGTTTCCCCCTCGAAGAGGCTTATTGTCTAAAATTATCTCTTTTTCAAGGCGTTGAGTACTTTTTTTGAGGTTTTTCTATGCTATATTGATATTTGGTTCTTAACATACCTAGTCATACCACAGGCTGGTACCCGCTGCCAGCAGACCTGTTCAGTATCTCGATGGGTTCACCTCTTACACCCTTAGAGAGTGGCCCTCCATATTTTAAGATTTTTAGTATAATATTTCTCTTTGCAAGAATATGGGGGGACAACTCTGAAAACAAATTTTTTTTTTCAATCGGGATGGTATTTATGTTAGAGGATGACTTTCCGTTATATATTCCTCAGTGATTGTCCTGATGTAAGGGGTACTTAAGTGGACTTAGCCTATCTAAAGATATGATATAATCAAGTATTTTTAGTGTGTAGTGGATGATACCATTGGGAAAAACAAAGAGGTATATTTAGGGTCAACTCACTTTTATTTTTTATTTTTTATTTTTTTAAGTTATTTTGATGTTTCAATGGCTAACCACTAATTAGACCTCCTTGTTACTCTTCAATAAAGATACTTTACTTACTTACTTAGGTTTCTTGGGAAAACTATACGAGTGACCTCTAAGCTTGATGGTTACAATATCACTTCCTTATATAGTGGTGAAGGTTTCCAAGAGCAATTGCTATTTAAGATACCTTGAGAAAAAGAAGATACAAATATTTTGCAAAAATATGGCTAATTACATCAAGTCATTATTCATTTGATGCTTAACAGATAACAAGGTTCAAGTATAACAATATTTTTAAAGAAAAATCCTTCTTTTATATTTCCTTGAAACTGTCTACTCCTGGTGAAATAAATACCTACAGAAATCTCTAGAATTGTCTATCAACAAAATACAAAATTATTTACATATGTACAGTCGAAAATTTAGAAAAAGTTTCAAGAACAGGGGGAGGTTTGCAACCCAACATTACGAAGAGACTGAGTTGGTTTATTATTGGGATTGGGCACTAGTTGTGCCAGTAATAATGTTGGTATTGGGGAGCTTTCATTATGATATTGTTGCGGTTGTTGTTGTGGAATAGGAGGTAAAGGTGGTGGAATAAAACCTGGCAGAAGCTGCAAAATGTTCAGTGGAAAATGAGGGTATGGATGGTTGGACATAGGGACAAGTAGAGCTTGAGGGTTACCTTGTTTATGCCCTCCTATCCATTCTTGAAGCCAAGGATGTTGGTACTGTGTAGGCCAATTTTTCCCCACTCCTATAGATGGATAACAAACTGGGAAATGATGGACATTTTTTAGTTGAGAGGTCCTCCGTGAAGAAGCCACAAACTGAAATGTTATCCAATGGGCATTCCCTTGAGGAATGCTTCCTCCTGCATCTTGGAAAATATATGCTCATTGCCGCATTTTCCTCCTCCTGTTTATTTTTAATTCTTAGGGTGTCCAACTGGGAACCTATTGTTCTTAAGATATTTGTCTTGAAGTTTTCTAAAAGGTTCCCTATCTATGCTCTTGTGATACCACCTGAACTAACTGGTTTTAAGTTTCTATTATAAGGGTCCCGAACATTCTTTCTTTTTTTAGCTCTACTGCTCGAGTACTTCTTACACATTTCATAGATTTCAACAAATGGTTTATGAGAGATGTCACCTGATGCCATTAGGTTAAGTATCTCTAGGTATTCCTTTGAATTTCCCTTAAGGAAAAGATCCCTAACTGCATCATCTGGAAGGTCATGATATTTTGATTTCTAGGAGATATAAGCAAACCGTTCCATATAATCCTCGAGATTCTCGTCTTCTAACTGTTGGATTTTGAAAATATCGTTACAAGACTCCTTGGTCTTATAGTAGTATTGGTACTTTTTAAGAAAAATTTCTTTCATGGCTTCCCAAGTCCTAATACTAGATTCTCCCAACCCCATGAACCATCTTAGTGCAGAGTCCTTGAGGGTGGCAGGAAAGAGTTTTAGTTTCTGGGCATCTTGTAAGTAGTTGTAGCTCCTACACAAGATGCTAAACTCAAATAGGAAGATATTTGGATCTTCACTGCTTTTACCGTAAAAGGTGGGCAGTGCTGAGAGGGGAATATTTTTCATATTGACATTCGGGGTGGTGTCCAAAATTGGAAACCCGAAGGTATTTTCGGTTTGGTTTCCAGCTTTTTCTTCCTCCCCGTGTCTTACATTGTTATGATCCTCTTGATCATCCATACTGGTTTGGTTTCCAAAAAGAGAGTACCTAGGTGGTTTTATCCTTGAAGAGAACAAGGTATCCCTTTGATGGGAAGGTCTTCTTATTGCTTGGATGTCTGGGACTCTACTAGAGCCGATTGAGATTATCAATGCTAAAGTTTATGTATCAATTTGAGAGACAATTATGTTGGCTGAACTACCAAACAAAGTATTCACTTGTTCAGGGTCTATGATGTCTTCAAAGCTAGGATCTCCTGATGGTGGTAAGAAAACAAAGGTTGTACTATTTGGTTCTGCATAAGGCTCGAGTGGCCTTGCCTCTTGTCCTACTATTACTGATGCTTCAATTTTTTGTTCTATAATGCTCCTTATCCTAGTCTCTTCAGAGACAACTTTGGGTCTTTGGGTTGAGGTAGATCATCTTTTTCGGTATCGATCTACGGATTTTATGAGTGGAACGTTCCTTCGCCCAAAAAGGTTGGAATGAACCTTGGTTGAAAGGTCTAATTTAGATTTAATGTATCTACCTTTTGGGTCTCTAGGTTTGTTCATGAAAGCAAACAAAAACAAAAAGAAAAACTACCATTGGGTTTGGGGGAACCTACTATAGCATATGCGCAGGTTCTTACCTCTCGTCTTAAAGTCCCCCTACCACCAAACTAATGCTAAGGTTTAGAAATGATCTAATTTCTACCTTGAGACAACTCCCTGACAATGACACAAAAAATGATGGGTGTTCTATATGCACTAAAAACCCTCAATTAAATTGTCAACCCGGGTTGGGGTAAGTAAACTTAGAGTTGTAGCACTATATGTGCCAAGGCAGAAAGGCTAGAGGTAGTATAGTCTAACTAAGGAAATGGGCTATTTAGGGGCTAATCTACTTAAGCAAAGACTATCAATGATCAAAACCTATCAAGGAACTTAAACTATTTACCCTAAGTAACTTTTGAACAATGGATCGATGGATTGTTCTAAGAAGGCAAATGAAAACCTTACTTAAAGCAAGTTAACTTAATCATGACAATAAGGAAAAAAAAACTATCTATTTAATCTATTAAATGAGCAATAACAACAACAAACTAACTTAATTGACCTATTCAAATTCAATGAGCAACAACAAGTAAGAAAATATACAAGAAAGAAACTACCCTATTAAAACAAGTAAACAAGCAAGCAACTACCCTATTAAAACACGTAAACAAGCAAGCAACTTAATAAAAACTACTTAACAAGCAACTAATCAACTATTAAGAAAGTGAACTCTATTCTTAAGATAAACTTCATAAGTACTTCTAATCTACGAAAGGAAATCTTAATGTATGGGATTAAAATCATCATGACAATATTCAAAATTAATCAACAACTACCCTTAATCTATGATAACAAGAAGACTATTCTTTAATCTATAATAGGAATAAAACTTCAAATATAATGTTGATGATTATGTCTTCGATGTCTTATGATATCACGATGAAATTTAACAATTAATGATAACTCAAGAGGGATAAATTCAATATTAACTTCTATAGCAAAGTGAAAGGTATGAATCAAACAATCTAATGAGAACTTAGCCATTGTAGAAGAAACATCAACTACCCTGAAAATCCATGTGACACTGCAATTCATGCATTAGTCATCAACAATATGAAAACACTATTCTATTTAATTCAATTGCATTCTTATGCTAATGTAAGAAAATTCACACTACTAGAGATTTATAACTAAGAACTAAACTTAAAAGCAAACTTCAAATTGATATTGCAATCTAGATCTAGAATGGAAATTGCATAAAGTAAATTAAACTATTCCTATTCTTAAGAATTTAAATTGCAAAGGGAAATACTCATAAAAACATAACTCAAATCCTATTTCTATTTCAACATATGACAAGAGAATTAATAAGCAAACTAATTGAACAAACTAGATAAGCAAACTAAATAACAACTAGACAAGCAAGCTAAGAATCAAAACTAGTGACTATCCGAAACTTTGCCAAAAGAACTCTATACTCTGTTTTAACTTCTAACTATTCTATTTCAGCATACATAAATTCTAACTATCATTTAATCACACAGGGGTTAGTGGCTTAAGCTTAAGCTTGTTTCTTATTTAATTAAAGAGACATGGCATATTAACACTATCCTTCATAATCAACCTACAACAAGAAACAGAAACAATTAATCTATGAACAACAATTACACAGTAAGTAAAAATGATAAAAACACATGTACAAGAAATAAAAGAAATAACAATTACACCACTTGAATTCACAAGCTAACTAACCAAATATTCACCCAGACCACTGGTGGCCCCCCCAACAGGTCGTGGCTACTCCTCAACAGTGAATCACGATCTCAAGCAACATGATTTCAACATTTAAATTAAAAACACAATTTACACAAGTTTATGAAAATGTCTTGAAACAGCAAAAACAGTGCTAGCTTCACAATTCTGAGCTTAACTATCCTTTACTATTTGTCTCACCACTGTTGTGGTATTTATAGAGGTTACAAGCTGAGAGGTCGACCACTGGAAGGGTTGACCTCCTCTAAAAACATTAAATTACACTAAATGCAGTGGTCGACCTCCTCTAAAAACATTAAATTACACTAAATGTGTTTTAACCGTCGGTGTCTTCTAGAAACTAAGCGAGCCAATCAACGCTTAGCATAACAACCCAATCCAAGTTGTCTGAAGATCAGTAGCTGGAGGCCATGAGCACGAGAAAAACCCATGTTGCTGATTTTCTCATCATAGGCCGTCGATATAACAACCACCAACTCGCCCACGGTTTTAGTGTAGGATGGAGTGCCGGACGCAGTGCTGGATGGAGTACTGGATGTCGAATTGAAAACCATGAATTTCTCTCAATTCATTCAAAATTTCAGGAAATGATCCATGCAGGAACCTAATTGGGCATATTACGCACAAAACCCATGTGCCGGATTTTTCAGATTCCACTTCATGCTCCCACAAATTAAGATTTAAGTTAGTTGCCTGTAATAGTGTCGGATGAAGGTCCAGATGGAGTGCTGGAAGGAAAAACACCATGCGATTTTTCCCTGTGACACACAGATCACGTGTTAGCTTTTTGGAATCATTAAATCATGCTAAATTAAACTTGAAACCATCATAAAACATCAATCATACGTACCTGGTATAAGTTATGGTGATTTGATATAAGAATCCTTCAAAAATCTTCAAAATAGTAAAATACACACATAATACCGAACAAAAAAGATCTAATCATCATCATTAATTTAACCAAATCGCGAGCCCAACATTATCCCCACACCTAAGATTTTGTAGGTCCCACTGCAAACAAAAATGAATTGCTCCATGTGACTAGACTTGTTGAGAAGGATTAGCTTTAGAAGCTTCTCCTTCTTTCCTTGAAGATTTTGTCTTGTGTCTCTTATGTTGCTTCAAATGTGCCCTGAGGTTGCGGTTGGTTTTGGTCATTTCATCAACCAATCATTGAAGGGAATTCAACTTCGCTTGAAGTACTGCATTGTCATGGTGAAGATGCTTGTCCAAAGTTTTCCTCTCTTCCAATTGTTGCAACAACTGATCATTTTCCAATGGCAACTTTTCAATGGTTGGAGCAAGATCAAATATCTCAGAAGAGGGCTTGGATCCCTTGAAAGATGTAGAATGCCTATCAGTTTTAGGATCTGTGGTAGGCATATATGAGGTAGGAGTAACAAGGGGTTTATAATGATAAGTAGGTTTATATTTTTTTTTTCTATGAGGCTCCAATTATTCTGCAGACACTTCCCTAAGTCTTTTGTGAGAGATTTAGTGATAAGAGGACACTTGGATAGGGTCCAAAGTGGTCAAGGTTTTTTCATAAGGTTTTCCTCTTGTGTTTTAGGTACTCTTTCGAAAGGATCCTCTATTAAATCGATTAGCTCCTCTCCTATTTGTGGGGACCACAGAGAAGTTTTGTTGAATTACCTCTTGTAGCTTTTTAGGGGCATGATTGTTGGCACAAGGGCAGACCCAGGGTTCAAATCTACAACAATGCACCAACAAAACCCCAAATACTGGCCCTTTTGGCAACACCTGCGAAGCAGATGAAGTCTCACCTGAGGTAGAGGCAGGGGTGGTTGCAGGACTCATGTGTCTGCAACCTTAGCTGGGACACATATCTGTGATTGTAATACTTAACAGAGCACTTAGCACCGACAGTTCAACAATATTTAACCACTATCTACTCCGCAGATAAAACAGAGCATCACATCATTCATTCCTATCTGATGTATCTAAACACTTATCATAGAGAGGTAGATAAGATCTAGAATATTTAAGCACTAAGCACATTCACATAGGTCAGATCTATCATCCATATACATCATTAGCACAAAGCGTAAACATATCTATCTATCTATATCAAAGCACTCAACAAGTAAAGACATAAACACATCAAGACACCACACAAAACAGAGCAACACAACATATACATGGTTCACCCCCACCCTAGGGCTACGTCCACCAACTTTTCTTCTTTATTATCTTCGGTGAAGCATCTTACAGGCACATAGCATCAAGATCCTACTTTGCATAAGATAGGAGATCTGTGCGCACTCCACCATATCCTCCTTCTTTGAGCTAGGGTACAACACCAAGCCTTCTACAATTACTTGCACATAGCTCTGCAAGTCTCACACAGTATGCACAAAAGCACTTACAATCCTTCAATCACATAGATATAGCACTTATCCATTTGTACACACTACATTGCTTTAGAATCTCTTTATACTTTACAAAATAGGCCTAAACATGGGTAAACCCACGGGCCGACATCCCATACCCGTTACATAATCCCAAATCCCAAAAAGGAACCAAAAAGGGGCCGAGATCCCACGATCTCTACTTCATCTTACACTCCTCCATCGATAGGCTGTCGAAGTCCCAAAATAGGTCAAACTTGACCAAGGATCTCCCAAAACTTGGTCAAGGGCCAACATGCCCCCAAAACTCACCTGTTACTCGTCCCGAGTCACTCTGATCTGGGTAGTTCTGATTCGAAAGCCTCGAGATGCTTCAACTTTTTTCTGTGCCATGGCCTCTTGTGCAACGAACTCTTGGATGAATACCTCGTTCACAGGTCCCTCCAGGCACTGTTCAACTGCAATAACAACCTGCTCTAGTTCTACTCCTTGGCCTTCGACCTCTGTGAACAATTGGTAGGCCTTATCTTGTACAAGTTGTAGTCTTTGAGTTACTTCCATAACTCTGCTTTGGATAGTGTGGATCTGCTGTTGGGCAGTGCGTTGCTCTTGGTACCGCTTCATTCTTTCCATAGCTGATAGGGGATTCAATTGCGCCTGTATCATTTCGGCTTGATACTTTGCCTCTTGGAGTTGCGACTCCAGTGCCTTCAGTTCTGGATTCTTAGTGAGTTTCTTGTAGGTCTGGGCACTGCGATTAGTAAGTTTCTTACATTCCATAGCAAGGGATTTTATTCTCTCAACTGCGCTTTGAGCAATTGCTTCTCTTTGATCCCTTACATCCTGTGGAGTCTTGGGTACTGCGCGGAGCTCTAAGTTTGATATGCGTTGTTGTAGCTGATTGATAGCTTCTGCAAGCTTCTCTACTTGCTGTGTGTCTCGCTCCTCTGCCTTTATTTCTACGACTTTAATAGAGAGAAGTGCTCTATTGACCGCTTCTTTCACTTCAAGTTGCTCCGTGAGCAATTGTTCTTTTCCTTGATGTATCTGTTCTTTTTCTTCATCGAAATTTTCTTGGAGAGCAATCTTTTCCTGTTATGTAGCTTGGTGCTGCTCTACAAGTACTCCTTGTACTTATGTCAAAGCCTGGGTGGCTTGTTCTGTTTCCTCTTGTGCTCGACGAAGGCGAGATTTGACTATATTAGCTAGTAGGCGGAGTTGGGATGACTCATCTCCCAAATCTGGTTCTCTCGATGGCAGAGGCGCAGTGGAGACTGCGCGGCTAGACTGAAGGGCCTACTATACCCCTAAGAGTTCGAATTCAATCCTTTCATACATTTCTTCCTGCTTGGCCGCTTGTTTCTCTACTATTTCTAGTGAAACATCGTTTAGGGCTGCTATGATGAAGTCAACATCATCAGAGGTGAGGACAGTCTGCATCTTGGTCATGGTGGATTTCGATTTCTTCTGGGAAGATGGTTTTGGGGGGGAAACCTTCCTCTTCTTCGAGGGGTTCACCTCATCTCTGGGCGGTGTTACTTCGATGGGATTATGTTCAGCTTCTACTTCGTCACCACCCCCTCGGTCAGGTGACATGGAAGCAATCTTCCCTGAGGTGCATCTTAAGTTTTGGACCTCCTCAGTCTTCTTCTATCTGCTAGTTCCGAGTGTATTCTATTCTTTATGAGTGTCCTCTGGGCTGTCAATATCAGATATTTCTGTGGGTTTGGTGAGGATAAGGAGGTCAACAGACCATTCCTTAGTGATTTCCTCATCATCTTCTTTTGTAATATTATAATATGACTGAAGCTGCTCTTTATGTTCATCTGCCCGCCCTGTAATGTAGGTGAAGTGCCAATCTGTGCTGAACTTCATCAGGGGTCGAAACCTCTATAAGGTGTTTAGAGTCATGCGAGGCTCGGCTTCAATGGCTCACTTTAGATGGAGGTAGTATGTATGGAACACAACATTTGATTGCCACTGTTTTTTCTTATTAGTTGAATACCACAAGGTAGAGAACTTTGCGACAAGCGGTTCAAACGAATCTATGTCTGGGAAGGTCACTCCTTCCGGCATCTCCCAGGAAAAAAATGCAACGAGGACCAGGAGCCAGTTGAAATGAAATTCATAACCTTGATCATGTACTTCTCGGCAATCTAGTTCCAACTGGTTAACTAGGTACTTCACCCAGTTCATCTGTAGGCCTTCCGCGCACTTCCCTGCGAGGTCAACGACAAATCCGGTGACCTACGTAGGTCGGTTCTTCCTTACTAACTTTCCAGCTATCAATTGACATGTGAGGTGCAGTGTGCCACTCTAGATGGAAGCTACCTCGTAGCCTCTTGTTCCCTTTTCAACATCGCCATAGGTGTCCTTGATCTTTTGTTCCAACGTACGATTTGCGGCTTTTCCTGGCCAGGGTTCAAAGAGTAACTTAGACACTGCAATAGGATAGAGGGTAATGGTGCAATAATCAGTGTGTAAAATCAACGAGTCTATGGGCTCAGATTCACGATTATCAAAAGTGTTCTCGGTTCATGGCGCGACAGGATAAATAGATAACTTGGCAACGAATCTCTTACAACGGGCAAGAAGCCTTCATTAACTCTGTTCTGTCCATTACGATGTGGTCCAACGGTCTGGTGGTGAACCATAAATGCCTTTATACCCATTTAGGGGGTCGTTTGAATGGTTATATTGTTCCCAACAGCTATATTGCTTCGCCATGGCGAAGTGCCATGTGACGTTGTTCTGTTATCCCGACGAAGCTCCAATTTTTCAATTTTTCCTTCTGCGAAGTTCCCTCTGGAACCTTCTGTAACTTGTCAATCTTAGCTCTCTTCTTACTTAGATTTCTAGCTTTCTTTCCAGTGAGCTTCATCTCGGTATGCCTTTTTCCATTTTGATTCTTATCTTATTTTGGCATAGTTACTTTGCGCTGTTGAGATTCTTTCCTAAGATTCAAGGGTGATACTTCTTCTTTATCTGGAATAAGTACTTCAATTTTCTGTGGGTCGTCTAGTGTTCTTGTAACTTCGACATCTGGGTCTCTGGTGTTAAATAACTTTGATCTTTTCTCCCGTTCTTCAATCAAGTGTGTGATCCTTCTCGTCATGAAATATTTTAACTCTTGCTTCTTCTTCTCTAAAACTTCTTCTTCTTCTTTCCTTTTGGCCCGATCTCTTTCAATCCAAGGTTTTCCTAGTAACATGGTAAATGGGGTGCTATTCTCAATAAATTTAACAATCTCGAAATCTTCCTCTGTCGAAGTTCTATTGGCATTCATATATATCTTGGTGAGCTTTCCACATAGGTTTATCATCTTTCCTCTAAATAGACCTATTCCTCCCAATGAAGGAGTCATAGCAGGTTTCCCTAAAAGTTCCCAAGTTATTTTTGTCATGATATTCACCCGTGTTTCCTTATCTAGAACACAGTCAATGTCGAAGTCTCCTATTCTTGCTTCAATGCATTCTTTTTATTTGAATATATCTGATAAGCTGAGATGTCAGTGGTCATTGAGGGTTTCTTTTTTCTGAAGTAATACTTTCTCTGATTCTTTCTGGGGTTCTGCCATTTCTGGATCTGCCTGAGGGTTTTCTTGTCTCATGTTTATTCCTTCAAGCTTAACAATCATTCTAGGGCAATCCAATACTTCATGGCCCATATCTTTGCAACAAAGACAACTAGGTCTTCTCCCAGGGCATTCTTTAGCAATATGTCCTGGTTTTTTGCAACTGTTATAGAGGGTTAATCCTCTCTTTCTTTTAAATGATCCCCAACTCTTTCTGAAGTGCGCACTAGGATCATAGTAGCTAACCTGCAAACATTTCTTTCTAGGATCCTGCATCCACTTGTTAGTCCAAACATTCCTTTTATGCATAGGTATAACATATCTTTCACTATTCTTATCAGATCTACGCATATCGAACCTTCTTTCATCTATTAGTGCCCTAGTTTCCAAGCTAGGACATAATCTATCAAACATACCTAGATCCATAGTTTTGAAACAAAAATTTCCACTTATGTTACTTCTACAGAGCATAAAGCTTTCAGATCTAGAACGTTTCACTATTCTTACCTTTATCAAGGCACATAGCTTTCAGATCTTACCTCTTTTCTTCAGATCTGACCTTTTTTCTTGGCACAGAACTTCACAGGTCAAGTAGAATGCTGCACACTAGGGAAACAGATCTATGTACAGAGATTTCACAGTTTCAGGTTAGATCTTTGCACAAATCTTCTTCTTCCTTAGTTCCTAGCAATCACAGTTTCAGGTCCCGACAACAGAACCATTTGTTGGCACAGGGGTAGACCCAGGGTTCAATGCTACAAAAACGCACCAACAAAACCCTAACTATCGGCCCTTTTGGCAACACCTGTGAAGCAAATGAAGTCTCACCCGAGGTAGAGGCATGGGTGGTTGCAGGACTCAGGTGTCTGCAACCTTAGCTGGGACACAGATCTATGATTGTCATACTTAACAGAGCACTTAGCACTGACAATTCAACAATATTTAACCACTATCTACTCCGCAGATAAAATAGAGCATCGCATCATTCATCCATATCTGATGTATCTAAACACTTATCATAGAGAGGTAGATAAGATCTAGAATATTTAAGCACTAAGCACATTCACATAGGTCAGATCTATCATCCATATACATCATTATCACAAAGCGTAAACATATCTATCTATCTATATCAAAACACTCAACAAGTAAAGACATAAACACATCAAGACATCACACAAAGCAGAGCAACACAACATATACATGGTTCACCCCCACCCTAGGGCTACGTCCACCAACTCTTCTTATTTATTATCTTCGGTTAAGCATCTTATAGGCACATAGCATCAAGATCCTACTTTGCATAAGACAAGAGATCTGTGCGCACTCCACCGGATCCTCCTTCTTCGAGCTAGGGTACAACACCAAGCCTTCTACAATTACTTGCACATAGCTCTACAAGTCTCACACAGTATGCACAAAAACACTTACAATCCTTCAATCACATAGATCTAGCACTTATCCATTCGTACCCACTACATTGCTTTAGAATCTATTTATACTTTACAAAATAGGCCTAAACATGGGTAAACCCATGGGCCGACATCCCATACCCATTACATAATCCCAAATCCCAAAAAGGAACCAAAAAGGGGTCGAGATCTTGTGATCTCTGCTTCGTCTTGCACTCCTCCTTCGACAGGATTTCGAAGTCCCAAAATAGGTCAAATTTGACCAAGGATCTCCCAAAACTTGGTCAAGGGCCAACAAGGATCATTAGACATAGAAGGCATTGGGGGGTTAGCAATAGGCTTCTTGGTCTTCTTTCCTGATGAGGCTGCAGGGGTATCAACAAATTTCTTGGACTTTGGGTCTAGTAAAGGAATAGCTTGAGTAGGAGGGTTTGGAGTTTTTAGAGAATGGGGTTTGGGTGGAGTAACAGTCCCTAGATCAAGTGTCTTGTTGCTGGTCTTGATTGTAAGATGAGGGTTTGCAAATTGGAAAATGAACTCATCCCACGCTTTCCCTTGTTTTTCCAACTTGTCTAAGACAAGTAGTTTGATAAGGCCATGGTGAAATAAACTATTATGGGGATTGGTTACATTCTTCCTCACTTGGGAGGACATATTCTCAAGACCCTTTAAGAAGTAAAAGGGAAAATTCAATGACTTATTGAACTGAAAGTGAGATAATAATCGAAAGTGACAGGCTTTAAAGATGAAATATCTACCTTCACATGTGATCAGTCTGGTGATGATAATGAGAGGGTTAATTGGCTCATATTTAATCCACTCCTTGGATTATCCTTTAGCTCCAGAAATGTTCTGAAATTCAGGTTTGAAAACCTTGTTATAACTCGATCGTGGAAACTGGTGGTTTTTAAACCCTCTATCCCCAATTCTTGGAAGCTTTGTGGCTGCTGTTAAGGTTTAAGCTATTATTAGGTTTATTGTCAATTCACTAGATAACCATAGCATAGATAGGATCATTGAGAAATACACAATCACAAGAGACACATCATTTATCCTGGGAAACCCTCATGGGGGAGAAAACCCACCAAAAACTTCCTTAATATAGATATCCAATACAATGCCAAGAGAATAAACCAAAAAATACAGAAAGTCCTCTCCCAAGTAGTGTGCCTTTCTCTCTCTCTCTTCTTCTCCAACTGCAGCTCCAAACTTGCGCTCTGATGATCAAGTGAGTGAGTGAAAAAATGAGGCGCTGGCCTCTCTTATTTATACAATCTGGCAGGTGCTAAACTGAGGTGTCTTTTCACTAGCAGGGTCGAATTCTCATTCTGGGTGGTTATAAACACCTTAATATATTTTGAGGGTCGACTTCTCATTTAGCATGTTTCAATTAGGGTCTGACCAATCCACAAAAGGGGATTTGGTCATTTACAATGTCTGACATGATCAATCCATAAAAGGGGATTGATCTAATGAATAATACATCAATAATAAAATACAATACTCTTTGGAGTTACAATATTTAAACACTCCCCCTTAACAAGAAGGGTATTATACAACAACATCGGGCGAGAGAGAGGGCAACATCATCAACAACATCTTGGAACACTGACTGACATATCTATAAATCATCGGAAGTTTTTCTCATCATCAATATCATCATTCACAACAAGGAGCTGGAATGGCATCATCATCCTCATCATCATGAGGTTAAGGTAACATCATCATCATCTTCAGCGTGAGGCTAAAGTCACATCATCATCTTCGGCATGAAATATGAAATAACATCATCATCATCATAATCATATTCAACAAGGAGTTGAAGTGGCATCATCATCATCATCTTCAACAAGAAGTTGAAGTGGCATCATCATCATCATCTTCAACAAGAAGCTAAAGTGGCATCATCATCATCAACTTCAACAAGAAGCTGAAGTGGCATCATCATCATCAACTACATCAACATGGATTAATATAACACTAATACTTCATCATCATCAATAACAACACAAGGATGATACAACATCAAAACAACAATATCAAAGCACAAAGGCTGGAGCATCATCAACAACAACAACATCACAACACGAAGGCTGGAGCATCATCAACATCAACACTAGGCCGAGAGTCTTCAACATGATGCTGGCATCACAACACAAAGCTGGATACACAATATCATCAACACGAAGCTGGCATCACATCACGAGGTTGGCACATCATCACAACACGAGGTTGGAACATCATCACAGCACGAGGTTGGTATGTCATCAACACGAGGTTGACATCACAACACAAGGCTGACACATCATCACAACAATTAAGCTGGCATCACAGCACTAGGTTGGCACATCATCACAACACGAGGTTGGCATGTCATCAACACAAGGCTGACATCACAACACTTAAGCCGACACATCATCACAACGAGGCTGGCACATCATCACAACACAAGGCTGGCACATCATCACAACACAAGGCTGGCATATCATCAGCATGAAGCTGGCATCACAACACTAGGATGACACATCATCACAACAATTAAGCTGGCACATCATCACAACAATTAAGCTAGCACATCAACACTACTCCCCCTTTCGAGGGAGGTCCTTTCAGACTGGCGGAACATGAAACAATGTATTCCGCTTCTGCCGTGCTCAGAACAATGATGAATTGCTCCCTACTATGCCATGAAGTCATGACTGACCTCAGACTGAAAAAACATCTTGAATTTCTCTTTCTATCAGAAACACTTCCAACTCAATATGAATTAGTGTAACCACTCAGTCTGAAGTCATGATATTTAGTATAATAGAGACCAAAATCCAACGTACCCTTAAGGTATCTCATCATATGTTTTGCAACAACAATGTGAACACATCTGGGTTCTACTAGATACAGACTCAAGGAAAAACATGTATCTAGCTTGGTATTCGTCAGATACATCACTGAACCAATAATCTATCTGTTCAAGGTAGCATCAACCAATTCCGACGAGGTGTCTACCAGGAGCTTCAACTTCGTTTCCATGGGTGTGTTCATGGATTCACATTTCAACATGTCAAGCCTCTTCATTTTAACTGCATACTTCCCTTGGTTAAGGATGATCTTCTCTATGCTCTGCGAAAGTTCAATACCTAAGAGATAATGCATTTAGATCTTCCGTCAAAATCTGTAGCGAGCTTCCTCTGCAATTTGTGATGAGATTTTCTTTATCTTGTCAAGAATACATCACCTACATATAGTAGTAACATCACTCACTCATCATTCATAACCTTGAGATAATGGTTAGAATCAAATTTACTCTTTGGTAATTCCCAAGCTCTTTAGGAAACTGTAAATCAAGCTCTAGAAGCTTGCTTCAATACGTACAGAGCTTCCTTCAACCTACATACCTGAGTCTGGCATCACAACACAAGGCTGCAACTCAATCTGCACAAACATGTGCTAGCTCTATGTGCTTTCTGCAAGGCATTATCTGTCTCACTCTCTAGAAGTATTCCCTCTACTCTCTTTGTAATTGTTCCTTCTGGAATCTAGGACTTTGCACCTGCATCTGCTCTGAGGCTGAGAATGACTTCTTCATTCTCACTGTGGCTGCTAAAATCTGAGAGTAACTCCTCTTATTCTATCATGACAACAGTTTCATATGAAACGAGAGTGGCTCAATAACTGATACTGAAGCTAGCTCTTCTTCTTTCATGGAGGTAACTTTATCTTTCATTGTAGTTATGTCTCCATGACCCAACTAATGTAATGCAACAACTGCCACTTGATTTTAAATATGGGGATTGCTCCCTATGCATCTCATACTATATATGAATCATGGTTGTTCTGGTTTTCTTCATAAATACTTGAACTATTTCTTCAATAACTAGAGTAAGTGTCTCGTCATAGTCTTCTCCCTCTCGCTGGGAAAATCCTCTTAGACACACATCAATCTTTGTACATCTACAACATTCTTGATCTGTATAGATCAATCTTGGAAGTCAATACTGACTTCTCTTCTAGTCTCATGGAAGAATCCATATCCTAGTCTTTCTGACTGATTTTCTTCTCTGTTACTAAAACAAGGGAATCTTCCCAAGAGATTTCATATCTCCTAGTGGTTTCTGAAGTTACGATCTAGTCTTCTCACGCCATCTGTCTCCCAGTCCTGGAATTTGTCTCTTCATCTGATCCTTTTTGAGATCAGACTCACTTTCGATTTCTTCTAAGTCTACAAGGACTTCATCATCTCTTACAGGGTATACTTGGTGTTGAATACCAAGTCTAAATATTAAACACAGAGTCAGGCTTCAAACGAGTTCTGCTTCCCCTCAAGGTGGCTTCACTAACCTTTGAACAATTCTGTTGTGAGTTCTTGTTCTAATGTTCGGTCATCTTTGGAGCCTTCTTCTCCTTTCAATCAATCTTCATATGAGATACTCTGAATCTTAAAAGATAGCTTCTTCTTCATTTTCTTTGGTACATGAGTGTATATGGTCATGTACATGGTCTGCTTCATATCTCATCTAATATGTTTCCTTCTACAACCTTCAATATAGCTTCCTGAAGGTTATCACCTGTATTCTGAAACAAGGTCAACAAAACAAGCAAGAATAATACTCTTTTGATAATAGTAGATAAAACAAAGACATAAATAATCATCACATTAGATCCTTTAGAGCTATCACTTGTGACGTGTCTGAAGCAAAAGTAAGAAATACAATACGAATTGAGGTCAACACTCTTCTAGTGTTGTGATCAAGCATTCCTCCATGGAAACCTGGAACTAACACAAGAAGTTTCTTCTAGAGGAGATGTTAGTTGTATTTGGAAAATGATTACATTCAACATTTACCTCAATTTTCTCACATGCTACCAAGTATAATACTTTTCAAAGACTGCTATCTCAACTATAGTGTTTACTTGTAAAGGGGTAGTCATCAACTTGTCATGTGCAACTTTGAATCTTATCAGCTTAATTAATCAAACCTGAAACTTGGAGCCTTGTCCTAAAGATTGTGTGTGCTGCTTTTCTTCCAAGTCTCTTTCACTCAAGATGACGAGTGATTTCTTCAACCTGTCTTCTGTACTAAGACAATATGCTATCTTGACAGAAGGTTGGGTTAGAGAATAAATTCTATGATCTCAACTTTAATCCATCTAATACCTTGAATTTAATTTTGACCAAAGGTTAGTATGATGGTCATAGCTTCAACATGCAATCTAGATCAAAATAATGTCATAACAAATAGATGCATATCAAAATAATCAAACCCAGGTTGCATTATTCCTCTGAATGTGTTGGATCTTGAGATCCTTCTGGATCTATGGCAAGAGATCCCTTCTCCTAAAAATACCCTTTAAAGCTTAACAATCTAAACATATGTGGGTACATACCTCATATAGCATTTGCAGGTAGTGGCACCATCTAGTAGCAACGATAATAATTACAAACTCTTAAAAACTTCAAGGGTGACTGCAATTGGTACTACGAATGATACTTCAACTAACACTGCAACTGATTCTGAGACTGCAACTTAGGGTTTTATGAGGAAACCCTAATTTTTCAAACTTCAAATTTTGAAATTCTGATCTAGGGGATAGATGCGCCGAGCTGAGGCGAGTAAGCTGGTGTAGTCAGATTTTTGAAAATTCAAATTTTACCCCATCAAACTTGACTAGCGGATTTATGGACTGGTGTTTCTGGTACTTCTTGTACTTCTGGTTTTTTGGTACCTGTGAAAACTAGGGTTTCACTTTCCAAGAGATCTACTCATTGAAAAGGTGCACTGAGGGTGCCAAAGAATTCCTTGGGTTAGGGCACACTTTTCTAGATGGTTTTGAGGCTGAAAATGTTCTTCAATAAAAAGCCCTAATTTTCATGTACGACAATAGTGACGTTTTTCTTCTTCTTGTGAAAGATGATCTCTTCAACTTAGATCTGATACCATGTTAAGGTTTAATATATTATTAGGTTTCTTTTCAATTCACTAGATAACCATAGCATAGATAGGATCATTGAGAAATATATAATCACAAGAGACACATCATTTATCCTGGGAAACCCTCATGGGGGAGAAAACCCAACAAAATCTTCCTTAATATAGATAGCCAATACAATGCCAAGAGAATAAACCAAACAAGACAGAAAGTCCTCTCCCAAGTAGTGCGCCTCTCTCTCTCTCTCTTCTTCTCCAACCACAACTCCAAAATTTTGCTATGATGATCAAGTGAGTGAGTGAACAAATGAGGCGTTGGCCTCTGTTATTTATACAATCTGGTAGGTGCTGAACTAAGGTGTCTTTTCACTGGCAGGGTTGACTTCTCATTCTGGGTGGTTATAACCACCTTAATATATTCTGGTGGCTGACTTCTCATTTAGCATGTTACAATTAGGGTTTGACCAATCCGTAAAAGGGGATTTGGTCATTTACAATGCCCGACATGATCAATCCACAAAAGGGGATTGATCTAATGAATAATACATCAATAATAAAATAAAATACTCTTTTTAGTTACAATATTTCAACAACTGCGACTATGGATTCCTCAGTGACCACGAAGGTGAGAGACCCCATGCACGCCGTATTTCCATAAAAACCAAGCACTAATTGCATCAAAATTCCATCATTGTAGCCCTGCAAATGAGACAAAAACGACCCCCAGCCTGCACGACGGAAAACTTCTTTGCACTGTGTGAACTCAGGGATGGTGAAGAGGTCAACATAGGAGAATGGATCATACCGTTTGGGCATCGTGACAATGTGGAGAAGTGGACAGAGGGTGAAATTCGACAGAGGATGGGTGCAATCGGGCCAAGGATGGGCACGATTAAGTAGAGGGTGAGCGCAATTAAGCAGAGGCTGAGCGCAATGTGGACAAAGGTGAATGAAATGAGACAGAGGCTGAGCGGGTTTAGATAGGGGCGAACAAAATGAGCAGAGGGTGAGTGTGAGGAATAAATTGGATAACCAATTGAACTATCCCTCTGTTTTTGAATGTGCCTAGGGTGGAAACAATTGCATTCATCAATGAATTCACACGCTTGAGTTGTCATGTGTGAGTGCCGATTTTGAATTTGAAGGCATGTTTTGAGAGGCAATCGTAATGATGAAGAGTTTTAGATCAATGTCCAAGTCTTTGACTTGGACATTTGATCATGAAAGTGTCTAAGGTTTGCATCATTTTATCTTAATTGCCATGAACTAATTCAAATAAATGCAATTGATTCCTGGTTACCTAAAATTGTGGACAATTACTGGTGTATTCTTTCATATGGCACCTCATATGGTCTTTGAAATGGCACCTCATACGACACTCTATATGGCACTCCATATGGTACCTCTGTGCGAAATGCAATTTTATTCCCACTGTAATGGATAGCCTGCAGTCTTAGAATGATTTTGACAATCACAATGAATAGGAGTAGAGGCAGAGTGTTCCATTATTATTTATTTTTCCACCATGCTTACTTGATCCATTTCTTTATCTCGCATACAACATGTAATCTCAATTCTGTAATGAATAGTCTATAACTGAAATAAACCAGTTAAGTGGTCGGTTAAGGAAATGTACAACAATTTATAACACATAGGAAATTAGCATTTCAAAAATAAAATAATTGCCGATGTCATAGCCTGTGTCATGAAAAAATACACAGAAATTCTTACAAAGATTCTAAGATTCTACTTCTAGGAAGTGTTATCATTTGCCAACTCATGAAACCCCTCCCCCACACTTAAGTATTGTGACACCTCACAATAAAAAATATAGGAAACCAGTCAATTTTACCAATGGCCGTATATTTACAACTTGTTAAGTGTAGAGATAAATTTCACAGATTGGTCTGAAGAGACGGTTAGAACATGTCCCCACCTATAGGATAAGAGATCCTATATATAGATAAGAAGAGGCAGGTGAGATATTTTCAAGATAGTCTCAAAGTTAGTCCCCAATGGAAAATTTATGGAGTTCATTAACCTTACCTTGACCATACATACTTCGTGTCATCTTTGTCTACAAGTAATGTCGTACATCAGGACAAGTTTAAATTTCTTATTTATTTTTGTCAGATTATCATCCTCGCTAGGTAGAATGCCCCGCTGCTAGCAAGCATGTTCAGTACTCCGACGGGTTTACCTAGTTATACCACAGGCCGGTACCCACTGCCAGCAGACCTGTTCAGTATCTCGACGGGTTAGCCTCTTACACCCTCAGGGACTAGCTCTCCATCTTTTAATATTTTTAGTATAAGATTGATTTGTGCAAGAATATGGGGGGACAACTCTGAAAACAACTTTTTTTCTTTTCTTTTTTCAATTGGGATGGTATTTATGTTAGAGAATGACTTTCCGTTATATATTCCTTAGTGATTGTCCTGATGTAAGGGGTACTTAAGAGGACGTATCCTATCTAAAGATATTATATAATCAAGTATTTTTAGTGTGTGGTGGATGGTACCATTGGGAAAAAAAGAAAGGTATCTTTAGGCTCAACTCACTTTTTTTTTTTAAAGTTATTGTGATGTTTCCATTGCTAACCGCTAATCAAACCTCCTTGTTACTCTTCAATAAAGATACTTTACTTACTTACTCAGGTTTCTTGGGAAAACTATATGAGTGACCTCTAAGATTTATGGTTACGGTATCACTTCCTTATATAGTGGTAAAGGTTTTCAAGAGAAACTGCTATTTAATATGCCTTGAGAAAAATAAGATAAAAATATTTTTCAAAAATATGGCTAATTACAACAAGTCATTATTCATTTGATGCTTAGGAGACAACAAGTTTCAAGTATAAAAATGTTTTTAAAGAAAAATCCTTCTTTTATATTTCCTTGAAACTGTCTACTCCTGGTGAAATAAATACCTACATAAATATCTAGAATTGTCTATCAAAAAAATACAAAATTATTTACATATGTACAGTCAAAAATTTATAAAAATTTTGAAGAACAGGGGGAGGTTTGCAACCCAACATTATGAAGAGGTTGAGTTGGTTTATTATTAGGATTGAGAACTAGTTGTGTCGGTAATAATGTTGGTCTTGGGGAGCTTGCATTCTGATATTGTTGCGGTTGTTGTTGTGGAATAGGAGGTAAAGGTTGTGGAACAAAACCTGGGAGAATCCACATAATGTTCAGTGGAAATTGAGGGTAAGGATGGTTGGCCATAGGGACAGGTGGAGCTTGAGGGTTCCCTTGGTTATGTCCTCCTCTCCATCCTTGAAGCCAAGGATGTTGGTACTGTGTAGGCCAATTTTTCCAACTTGGTGAGTTCCACTGTTGTTGTTGATAATAGGGTGGAACTTGAGATTGTAGATTTGGGTATGTGGGTTGGTTCCTAGGTTGCCATGGTCTCCTAGGTGCATAAGAGGATTCCCTAGGATCCCCACTCCTATAGATGGATAACAAACTAGGAAATGATGGACATTTTTCAGTTGAGTGGTCCTCCGTGCAGAAGCCACAAACTGAAATGTTATCCAATGGGCATTCCCTTGAGGAATGCTTCCTCCTGCATCTTGGGAAATATATGCTCATTGCTGCATTTTCCTCCTGTTTTTTTTTTTTTAATTCTTAGGGTGTCCAATTGGGAACCTATTGTGCTTAATATATTTGTCTTGAATTTTTCTAAAAGGTTCCCTATCTCTGCTCTTGTGATACCACCTGAACTAATTGGTTTTAAGTTTCTATTATAAGGGTCTCGAACATTCTTTCCTGTGTTATCTCTACTGCTCGAGTAATTCTTACACATTTCACTGATTTCAGCAAATAGTTTATGAGAGGTGTCACCTGATGCCATCAAGTTAAGTATCTCTAGGTATTCCTCTGAAATTCCCTTAAGGAAACAAGCCCTAACTACATCATTTGGAAGGTCATGATATTTTGATTTCTGGGAGATATAAGCAAACCGTTCCATAGAATCCTCGAGATTCTCATCTTCTAACTATTGGATTTTGAAAATATCGTTACTATACTCCTTGGTCTTGTAGTAGTCTTGGTACTTTTTAAGAAAAAACAACTTTCATGGCTTCCCAAGACCTAATACTGGATTCTCCCAACCCCATGAACCATCTTAGTACATAGTCCTTGAGGGTGGTAGGAAAGAGTTTTAGTTTCTGGGCATCTTGTAAGTAGTTGTAGCTCCTACACAAGATGTTGAACTCAAATAGGAAGGTATCTGTATCTTCACTGCTTTTACCGTAAAAGACGGGCAATGATGAGAGGGGAATATTTTTCATATTGACATTCGGGGTGGTGTCCAAAATTGGAAACCCGAAGGTGGTTTCAGTTTGGTTTCCAAATTTTTCTTCCTCCCTGTGTCTTACATTGTTATGATCCTCCTGATCATCCATACTAGTTTGGTTTCCAAAATGAGAGTACCTAGGTGGTTTTATCCTTGAAGAGAACAAGGTATGCCTTTGATGGGAAGGTCTTGCTATTGCTTGGATGTCTGGGACTCTACTCGAGTCGGTTGAGATGATCGGTGCCAAATTTTTTGTATCAATTTGAGAGACAATTATGTTGGCTAAACTACCAAACAAATTATTCACTTGTTCAGGGTCTATGATGTCTTCAAAGTTAGGATCTCCTGATGGTGGTAAGAAAACAAAGGTTGTATTGTTTGGTTCCGTGGAAGGCTTGAGTGGTCTTGCCTCCTATCCTACTATTACTGATGCTTCAATTTTTTGTTCTATAGTGCTCCCTGTCTTAATCTCTTCAGAGACAACTTTATCTCTTTGGGTTGAGCTAGCTCCTATTTTTTGGCATTGATCTGCGAAGTTTATGAGTGGAACGTTTCTTCCCCCAAAAGGTCGGAAGGAACCTTGGTTGAAAGGTCTGATTTAGATTTAATGTATCTACCTTTTGGGTCTCTAGGTCTGTTCATGAAAGCAAACAAAAAAAAAAGAAAAACTACCATTGGGTTTGGGGGAACCTGCTGTTAGGTGGAAATATTGTCGTTTAATTCCATTGTAGTATTTTCCCAACCATTTAATTTGTCAATCCGAGGTTCGTAGGCTTACGAAGCACACACACACTATATGCAAGACTGAAGTAGAAGTAATCTAATCTAAATTGCTAAAATGAAACTAATCTAGGAAAGCAGGAAACATTAATCTAGGAAAGTAGGAAATTGCATAAAGGAAAAGCAATACAACATGTGAAGAGTTAACGACAAATAACATATGTGAGCTCACGCAATAAATCTATCTTGAATTACATAACAATAATCAGATGACAATCATGAAAGCATAACAATGAAAGAATATGAATCAAAGCTAAGAATCCTTTTCTCTTTTGAATCCTAATGACTACTCTAATTCTAATTACATCCTCATTGAATTCTCATGAAGAGAGAGCACTCTCTTTTATACATG
>ML776677.1:332633-352012 GCA_009831015.1 Picea engelmannii | reverse complement strand
GTACTTGAACATTTAAGTGGGGTAAAAGGAGGTTGCCCCCTCGAAGAGGCTTATTATCTGAAATTATCTCTTTTTCAAGGCGTTGAGTACTTTTCCTGAGGTTTTTCTATGCTATATTGATGTTTGGTTCTTAACACAATCTCCTTAGTATCTGTCTAAAAATAACAATAAGCGGAATCAAATAATTTCCTTAAGGGACACGTCTTCATCTTTGGGGTATTCAATTTCTTCTATCTGTGGTCCTTCCATTTGTCTTGAGGAGGAGAGGTGTGATACCTTGATGGAGGATGATATTGAGATTGATTCTATCTTTGCAGTTGATGTGAGTATTGTAGATTATATGGATAGGGTTTATGGATTCTCTTATATAGAGGGAGTTGGATATGGTGTTCCTCTTGCTTCATGATTCTCTTAGGATGATGGAATTGACCCAGTTTAGGTTGTGTTGGTGGTCATACAATTTGATGTACATGAGAGGGATTTTGTTGATTGGTTGTTAATAGCCTTTCATATGTTGTTACATATAGAACGATCTTGGTATTTTAGGATTGATGAGTTGACATGTGTAGATTTCTATCTTTGGGACTTTGATAGATGTGAACCGATTTTATTGATATTGTATAAATATGTAATTATCTTTATAGGATGTCCTGGAAAACTCATGATGTGGTAGCCATTAATTTGGCTCATCGTGTTGACTTGGAGGATGATGGAGTTTGGTATATTTCTTATGTTCTAGGGTTATGTTCATTCATAATAGGTGGTTAGTATTCTTTGGAGGATTGAGATGTTGTGATAGCATGGGTGGTAGTTTCTTTATAGAAGACAATGGTCGATTATAAGATTACAATAGGTACAAATTTGTAGGTAGTAGGTTTGGTGGATTTCTAGTGATTTGTAAACTGCCATGGATATTCCACTAGACCAACTCATCACACCAGATCTTATTGTATTCTGAAATATTAGAACATGAAGAATAATTTTCCTTAGATCCTAGATTTATTAATTACTAACTTTGCTTGAATTTATGAAAATAACTAAATACAAAAATGAAATAACAAGAAAAATATAAACACCATCCACACAATTGAATACAAGATGTATCATGGGAAACCCAATATGGGAGAAAACCTAGGTAGAAGGTGAGGCATGTCTTATTCTCTCTTTTCTTCAGTTATGGAAAGAAAGTACAAAGAAAGAGGCACTCTCTATGGAGTTACCTTTAACATTGTTTATTGGATATCCTACCTCCTATGTTATTCTCTCAAAATAACACTCCTTGGATGCTCTTCTCCTATGGAACAAATACAATACAAAATAATGGAACCCTTTCTCCTCCTAATGTCCCAGAATTTAACCTAGCCCGATTGCTATCTAGGGTTAGGGTTTTGACTTCTTTAACCCTCAATTAACAATTAGGTTTGGACCTCCTAGAATATTATTGAAATTCCACACAAGGCTAGCCCCATATGTGTGAGTAATGGGGCATATGTGGAATCCACTTGTACCATGGTGATCAATAAGGTAAGTCAATTTGCGGGGGGCATAACTTTTGCATACGAGCTCTGATTGAGGTTTTTACACACTGTTGGAAAGGTATAAGAGTGTAGAAAATCATTAAGGGTGTGGGAAAAAGTTATGGACACTGCAACCCCCAAAAATGTCGTTTAATGCCTCAAAATGGCTTCTCAAGGTTCTAGACCCCAATTTTCCACTACAAGGAAAATACCTTTTAGCGGAGGTTATAGCGGAGGTTTCTAGTATTACAAAATTGGAAAAAATTGTCAAAAAACCTATGCTACAACATCTATTTTTGATAGAGGATGTTTTTATGGATACTATAACGAAAGTTGATTATAACTAAAAAAATATGGGCGACCGAAGGTGTTAGCGGATGTTTAAAAATTGATGCGTTTGTATAAGGAGCACACATCGATGTGTACATACACCTACAACATCGGTGTTGTACACTTAACATCAAGCACCGGGGCAGTAAAATATTTAAGCACCATGACATTTGTCTTATAAGGACCGGGGATTTAACAATAAAATGCACCAGGGGAGTTAAAAATAATTAAGCACCATGGCTTTATGCATAGAACACACAGATGCATTATTAATAAGAAGGCACCGATGTTGTATAAAATAATATGCATAGATGCATTACGTGGAACCCCCCCCCATCTCGTGCATTAAAAATTGAAATCATATGTGCTTTGTAGTAACAAACAAGCCCCAATGCTTATCAATAACACAATAGTGCATGTGCTTATTAATAACACAAAAGCATTGGTGCTTCGTATAATCTTAACGCACATAAGACCAATTTTTTAATATAATTTTATGGTATTAAATTAATATTGAAACCAATGCTAATTGATTACATAAAAGCACTGGTGAGTTTGAATATTAAACACGTCGATGAGATAAATAATTAAAATACACCAAGAAACATCGACCCGTGATAGTGCAATTATTGTTATTCTTTCATTCCATTATTTATCAAAAAAATTACATATAACTTATATTTTGATTAGTGAAATTAGATATGATGTTTGGATTAATTTGTTATATCATCAGATTTTGCATCCCTTCATTATAATATTTAGTCATCCATATATTTAATCAGTGATGTAACATTTCACAACATTGGACAACACAATAGAATAAATTAAAACACATTTTATTATATGAATAAGAGGGTATTTGTCATACAAAATGGGACACCTATTGATAATCCCTTGTCTTTCAATTGGGACACTATTTCCATTACATTAAACAAAAATGTTTTATTTTCACAGACAATTATTTCAAAAAAATACAATTGCAGCTTGCATTGATATCCAAATATATTGGTCATCATTCTTCACTGGAACTGTTGTTAGTGCTCGAACTACTTCCATGCCTTGGGTTATTTTGCTGAATGTTTGGTTGATTGCCTTAATTGTTTTGTTCTTATTCAAGTTCCATATACAAACATAAAAATAAACTGTAATGAGTCTATCTACATTGGTGAGAATAATGAAAATTGAAAAAAATAATAAACATGAATGTAAATTGAAAAGTGACGTACCTCCAAAGAAAGAATTGACTCATGAATCATACACATATGTTCAAAATCAAATCCCATGCCTTGTTTCAACAATTCTTCTATTGGATCAGTACCATATTTTGTTTCCTGCAAGTTTTATACCCAATAATAAATCATATATTTAATATAAAGTATTTTTTTTTTCATTAATTATAAAATGATAGAAGTAAAACAATACAGATTATATTTACAAATTCCACAATTAATTTTTGATATGCCAACATATACTCACAACCATTAATTAACCCAATGCCAATCAATTTTTCAGATGGCTCTTCTTTGTATGTTAGCACCTATTTGAAGACATTCAAGGATGGTTGTTGTAAAACAACTTGAAATATACAAAAAAAAAAAAAACCTTAAGTTGTTATAAGGAAATAAAAATTACTCGCAAACTTTGCTACCAACCCTTTTATTCCTTGTCGTCTAGTTTTATGGGCAAAATGAGTTCCATTTTCTTTTCTTTTCTGTAAGAGAATATTTTAAAATTAATATTTAATGTTAAATAAATTATTTGTACCTAATATAATAATTCAATGATTACATACATTTGAAGCGCGTTGTTGTCGAGATAGCTCTTCCTGCGATGCAATTATGTCCAATTCTTTGACCATCTCCTTGTACACTTTTTTGGACATTCCTACTGGCATATTTTAGATATTAGCTCATTGGTCCTCTGGGATTTTCATAATTTTCCTGAAAAAATAGCATGACAATAAATAATTTTTATATTGATATATGAAAACTGTTGGAATATTGGTTGTTGTCATTGATGTCAACCCTGGTCATTGGTTGTAGTCATTGATGTCAACCCTAGACATTGGATTTTGGACCCCACAATTGATTGAAGTAGATAGACATGTAGGAAATTACACATGCATATACAAAACCCTTGGATGGATAGTGTAAGTCATATCGCTTCTGATGGTATGTGGCATGTCACGTGGATCCTCACGATCGAGGAGAAATGAATTTTTGAAGACGACAATGTGAATTGAAGCATAAATACATGTCGGCCCTAATTTTAAAAGGAAGTGACATAAAGGGTATAAATAGATCTCATTATACATTCAATTTCACACACACACACACAATTTTATTAATGAACAAGGAGATATGAGTCAAATTTCTGAGGAAATCTGAAGTAAAGAAGGCTAAATTTCAAGGGAGGATGAAGTCTTTTGGTGATGTGTTCTAAGGTATGTTATTTACATGTCATCTTACCATTTTCACTATAAATTTATTTCTAGAATGATTTAGATGGTTAAATTTAGAGGTTATTGAGAAGACATATATAGGTACATGTGGTAAAAATTTCAGCTCTTAATTCGCTATAATTTTGGAGATAACTTTGTGGAAGATAGGGTTTTTGACTAGTCCTTAAGCTAGTCATAAACAAGTGTTCTGGGTAAAACCGTCATAACGTCTTCATAGATAATCCAAATGAAGTGAGACCAATTGCATTGGAAAGAGTACGGGTTTTAGTTTCATGTGTACAAAATTCAGAATCTTATGTTAAATATTGAGCGCGGGGCATGCTGTACAAGTTCCCTCTCTTGAATAAACCAGAATTGAATAAGGTCTACCATTTTCTCTATAACTACTTTTGTGGGAGAATTCAAGGAGTGAAAATTGGAGGAGTTTCAGAGAATACATTGAGTAATATTATATACTGGATCAAATTATTCTAAGAAGTGAAGAATTGTAGAAGTTGAAGAAGTCTCAGGAAGCATTATCAGGTTCTATGTGATGGTTGGTTGATGGTGATAATTTAATGTAAAGTTTTATTATCTCTAATATATTCTTGGGTGGAAGGAAGGGGAAAGGATTGAGAGGTCAACCCTCTCTTGATATTGGAGGATTGTATAATCCTTTTGGAGGTTTATCCCTCCCTTTATATATGGAAGTTGTAGCTACCTTTGGAAGTCATTACTTCCTTTGAACAATAATACATGATTACTTCTTATATATTGTGCATGGTGTATTGGTGTATCTCTTATATTATTATTCATTGTTCATTGGATAATATTCATTGTTGGATCATGTTGTCATTGATGCCAATGGTTTGATTGATTGATTTCATTGATTGATGTCAAGTGATTGATTGATGCCAAAGGATTTATTGATTGATGATTGATGTAATGTAATATGTATTGTCCTTGATGAGAATGCATAGATGAATATGGATCAATGAGTTGTCATTGATATGATGAAGATGGATCAATGAGTTATCATTGATACATGATGAAGATGGATCAATGTGGTTTCATTGGTATATGATGCATTGTTGGAAAAATGTATAGATGACTCATTATTGTCTTATCATGATTGATAAGGTGAACAAATGTATGAAATCCAAAGTGGTCCCCTTATGGTGAAAGCCCTCATGGGAAGACGCTTTGTGGATTGAGTTATCCTAGAAGAATGGTTGGAGGACCCATGCTTGTATGTGGAATTTTTGGCCCTGGGTTATGGAAGGAAGAAAAGAACGAGGAAGAAAAGGTAAAAAGCGAGCTTTGGGGGAGACACAGTGGCTGTCACTAGGTTGAAGTGAGCAAAAGAACAGAGAAGATGGAGCTAAGTGTGGAAAATCAAGTTGTTGGATGAGGAGATCGAGGATGACAGATCAACAAGGAAGATGGACCGAGGATGATTCAGGAAGTGGAAAAAAGCCAGCATTAGATGTCGTGGAGCACCACGAGATGGAGAAGGAAAGATAGGCTGACGAAGCCCGGAAAGAATGGGTCAAGTTGACCTAGGGTTGTAGACACCCAGGGTTTTGGTAATTAGGGTTTTGACACTTAGGTTTCGACCTAAGGTTGTTGGTAAGGGATTGTAATGTATAAATAGAGGTCAAGAGGACCTAGGTTGGGTCGGTACTATGTTTGAGACTTGTTGTCGATTATTGTTCATTGGGAGAATATTGTATTAAGGGTGAGAGAAGTGCTGAGAGAGGGAGCCTTCTGGTATTGTAAGATATTTAGCTAGGTGTGAAGATCAAGTCCTGCAGCTGGGTGTGTAGGAAGGGAGAGAGGAAGAGAGAAAAAGAAGAGAGGATCTGTTGGCTAAGAGCACATATCAGAACTGTAAGCTTTATATTATTATACCATAAGCACAGTTCTGTGGACGTAGCCCTAGAGAGAGGGTGAACCACGTATATATGTTGTTGTGTGTGTGATTGACACTTTGAGCTCTGTTATTGTTATATTATTATTTGCATTATTGTATTAGATCATATCTATAGATGTGAAGGATAGATCTAGATAGCGAATGGTAGATTCATGTTATGTTGTTGTTGTAATGAGGACCGCTTGATATTCCCCTAGTTGTAGACATCTCTGTCCTGCAACCCCCTCATAGCTGCTTCGGGTGAGACTGCACCTGCTTTGCATGTGTTTCCGAAAGGGCCAGTAGTTAGGGCTTGTTGGTTCACTCTTGGAGCTGAACCCTAGGTCTGCCCATGTACCAACAAATGGTTCTGTTGCCGGGACTTAAATCTTTTTAATGGAATGTCAAGGTGGTTCCCTTCGAAGACAGAGATTCAGAAGTGGGTAGAGGATCAAGAGAAGGACTTCGTTGAAGCCCAGAAAAAGAACCCTAAAATAAGAACTGAAGATTGTCTACAAAGATACATCTTCACCAACATTCATGAGATCTTATTTGGAGGAATCCATCAGGAGCTACATGAGTGGTTGGCTAGGTTAGCTGATACATAGTTTGAAATTAGATCTAGACCCCCTGTGGTTTGGACACCAACATTGATCCAGAAGGTCAAGAGAGTCGATAATGCTGTATATAGAGTAGTAGATCACTGGTTTGATAGTACCATCGGAGGATATATGATCCGAATTATTTTCGGCATGAAATTAGAGCAGAGATATAATAAGGAAACGCACAAAGATATCACGGATATTCAATAATATAATAGAAATGTATCAGAGATGCAACCATAAACACAGATATATAGTAATACACGATTTCTATTAATGAAAGAAATGTACAGAGACTGTAAAAATACAGAGTGAAAGACTCGCTAGAATGGTGGCAGCTTATCTCTGAGAAGAGATGTGACGGCTACTCGCATTCGCAAGAATATGGTTACAATGAGGCTCTGGAGGCCTTTTTACAATAATAGAGAATGCCAAAAGTCCTAGACATCCAAAAACCTAACCCTAGGAGATGAAGCGCCAAAAGTCATGTGGGCCCCGTTTGGGTAAGTTGGTGCATCAACTTCCTGGGGTCGTAACTTTTGCATACAATCTCTGTTTTAGGCGTGTGATAGCTCATTGGAAAGGTATCGTCAAGGAGATTCATTTTGGGGGCTCAATTATGACTTCATGTATCATTAATAACCTTGATCTCGAAAAAACTTCATTTAGGTCCTCAAAATGGCCCCAGAAGTTAAAACCTGCTAAAAATAGTAAATTGCCAAAATGGCCAGAAAACTGTTTTGAGCCATTTGGAAAAGGTGGGTGGCCCCCGATATCCGACTGGATCAATATATCATTGAGTTTGTTGTTGACAGAACATAATTGTATAGCTAAGCCTAGAGATACTTTTTCAAGGGACCCAGAGGAAAATTTTTGCACTTCCTGAAGCTAAGAATCAAGATGCTCTTGCATGAAAACCACATCTTGAAAATACAATGGACTGATCGGACCTAAAAAGGCTAATGTTCAAGATCTTGGACAGCGACAGTGACACAGAAGTAGGACATACGCGTAGTGGGAAAGTATTCTGAGAAGTTTACCTTGAGAATTTGTTTAAGCAAAACTACAAAGAAGAAATTTTCTATAGTGGAGAAGAGGTAGATCTAATCGACGAAGAGCATCCAGAGCCCACCAGAACAGAAGAATGGGAAGCTGAAGAACTGCGCCAAAGTGAGCCATAAACCTCAAGAACTGCGCGAACCACTGAAGTGAGTAACTTTAATTCTCATGTTGTCCCAACAATACTTAGCAGTCAGAATAGTCAGAACCACTAGAGTCTTTAGAGTACTATTACCAGTAGCCCAACATCTACTCAGACAAGAACCCTAGTCAGATTTATGGTAGATGAAATGAGACTCCCTATCTTTAGAGGATATGGATCTGAAGATCCAGATCAACATTGGTTTCTGTGTGAGGCCATATGGAATATTAAAAGTATGACCGATGAAGCCATCAAGAGAACCTAGTTCAAAACTATGCTAAGGGACTGCGCACTGAGCTGGTACATGAAACTTGTCCAAGGACTGGCACAGCCTAAGCCCCTGAATGAGATCAAGAATGCATTGATAACAGAGTTTAAGAAACCTAAGTCAGAGTCACAATGTATTACGAAACTAAAAGAGATTAAACAAAAGGTATCAGAACATGTTTGGGAGTTCGACCAGAGATTCAAGACCCTGACAGGCCGATTAACTTTCCAGATCCCCGACGAATAGAACAAAGAGTGGTTCATCACTGCGCTGTTACCACACATAAGAATCCCTTTGATGCAGTAGAAGATTTCATCTCAAGAAGAAGCTTTGGAGATCGCCATGGAGCTTGAATCAACATCGATGGGAGAATCTAGCTCAAGCATTAGCCAGATCATGAGCCAGCTAACTAGTTTGTCTTTACAGGTCGAGGATATGAAGAAAGATAAGGGAAAAGACAAAAGGGAAGATATCTGGTGTGTAAGATGTAGATCTAAAGGCCATGATAAGGAACACTATCCCTTATTTCATGAGTACTTGGCATCAGGGGCACCGAGCCCCTTAAAGCAAGTTAACCTACCATGGTGCAATGTATGCAGACATAGGCATTGCCCAGGTGAGTGATACTACATGCATAAGTATGTCCAGACACCCACAAACTTGTATTGTACATTCTGTAAATCAGTGGGGCATGATGATCGGGATTGTATTTCTTATGATCTCATGCATGAAAGGTCGAGAGACATATACAAGATTCAAGGTGAAGTACAACAAGAGGGAAAACTCTGTAGTACAAATCTTCAGGGAGAGGAAATTTCACTCCTCGAGATGGCTATAGAGGATGAGGACAAGGAGGAGGTATGGGTCGAGGCCGAGGACAAATAATTTGTTACAACTGCGCATAGCCAGGACATTTAACAAGGGATTGTCAGAATCCTTGCACAACCTGTAGTTACTGCAACTCCTTCGAGCATGTCATAGAAGAATGCCCTGTGCTACTGGCTAAACTTCAAGAAAGATGAGGACCCCAGCAGAACCCACAAGTACAACTGATATATGTTGAACCTTGCGGAACAAACCCTAGAGTCGTTGTTATTACTCGAGGAGGTGCTGCTATAGGAGAAGACAGAGCAGCCCAAGGAAAGACTGAAATGACCACGGAGTCAGGAAAGCTACAAAAAAGACCCCAACGTTCGATGCTAAGAAAGAAAGACAAATATTTGAGGAGGCAAGAAAAGAGTTCAAAGGAAATCAAGGATATTCATCAAAGAGACAACCAGAAATCAAAGAATATGGCATGCCTCAGGCATTTGATCTGTCTTCATCACCAACAGAAGGGAAAGAGGTAAGAAAACTCATGGAATTCTTGCACACTTGTGTTAAGTTGATTCAAGATAAAGGCATCGTACAAGAATTAGAAGATTTAATCAAGCAGTATGAACTAGGAAAAATAGACCCCTTACTGAATAGAGCATTGCACCAAATTGGAAAAAGGAGAAGGAAAAATAAAGAATTACACTTGAATGCTTAGATAGGAGGGTATGAGATAGACTATGTGGTCCTCGACTTAGGGTCAGAAGTTAATGTCATGACGAAGCAGACTTGGGCACTGATGGGAAAAACCAAGCTGATATATTGCCCTATCAGGCTTCGCATGGCTAATCAACAAGCTTTCATCCCATTTGGATGATTAGAGCATGTACCAGTGGACATCGATGGAGTAAGAGAATTTTCATATTTTGAGGTAATTGAAATTGTTGATGATAGCTTCCCTTACGCTGTATTGTTAGGAATTGATTGGGCCTTCGAAAATTCCACTGTTGTTGATTTAAATAAAAGACGCATGACATTTGAGAAATTTGGCCTTAGGTTCCTTGTGCCTTTGGATCCAGATGAAGGTCCACAATACATAGAACGTGTCAGAGAAGAGGACCACACATTTGAATTGGAAAAAATCTACAAATTAACAGCCAGACAATAGGATTATACCAACCCTACAGTTGACGAAAATCTGGGTTGGCGAAGTGACAGAACATGTTCATCCAACTCAGAAGAAGCGTTGGAGAACTGGTAGAACCAGATGTACAAAGTATCCACAAGAAGATGTGCTAGGCTAACCAAAGAAGTTCGTCGGATTAGCACAATAGTGAGTAATATACCCACATTTGATGGGATGAACCCCTTAGATAACTTCTTATCAGAATTTGAGACAAGTGTACCAACACAATAGAGGCTGTTGGTAATGGAGGAGGCCATGAAAGCCACCCCATCAAGATGGTGGGGGACACATAAAATAAATATTACAGACTGGACACAATGCCTGTAGAAATTTCGATACAAATTAATGTATTCCTGCGATTCTCTTGATCTAACAATTTCCGCCACTTGTTAAATACAAAATTTCTTCTACTATTATTATTGAGGAAGCAATTAAACCACGATCACAACCACAATGCACAAAGTGAAATATCAATAACACACAACACAAAAGTTTTACCGGGAAAATGTAAAGCTAAAAACCCCACTATCATATATTATGTATATCATGAATCATGAAACAATCTCATACAAAACTCTAATCCAATAGATCTCAGTACAATACAATTGTCTCACACTATCATACACAAATTAGCAAATACATGCACCAATTCCTGTGTCCAGACAGCCTGCCTCCTCTGCATAAACTCTGCAATCCAAATTCTCACAATGAATCGAATGAATACAATTGCCTCTTTTGCACATGCTCATAAGCATATTCACTGCATGTGTGAACAAATCACAATTGATAGCCAAACTGTCCCTTTCACTTGTTATCTCAACTGGATCTCCATTGGAACTGACATGCATGTAGTTAACCGTGGCGAATCTTCAGTTGCATGTGAGTCCACTGATTAACATAACTCTCACTAGTGCACGTTTAGTTACAACTAGAACAACTGATCTTAACTCACTTCACTACACTTATAATTCTATTACAAATATAAATCACTTAGTTAGGAATGAGATAATAGATTAATATTTATTGTCTAATTTAATTAAGGGAAAAGTAAATTAGACACATGTTTCTTGTTGACTTTTCAACAATGCTGAACTTTGATGACAACACGGTTTTCAGCACAAGAAGGAAGTTGTGAAGCACGGTACACAGGTCGAAGCTGCCCAAAGGACCATGTACGAAGCTGCGAAGAGACCTGGAGTGACATTCCTAGAGAACAATGGGTACATAGATTCGTCAATACGCTGGATACCACCATGATTAACTGGTACCTTCAAGAAGAGTTGCGCCTTGTCACTTCAGAATGGGAAGGTATGATCCAGAATTTTATAACCACCTTTTTGTTTGATAGTGAATTTCCTTCTGTAGATCAATCACTACATATGGTGAGACAAAAAGTATTTGAGGAGGCATCTGGCCTCCCTTTGGAGAAAGAAGAGGATGAATGGACTGTGCCCCTCCAGAAACTGCACACCTGCTACAACATTAATGTCGACGAAGACGATGACCTGAGGAAGGTGAATATTGAAGAAACAGAAGGTCAAAGAGATGTGGAAGGACTAGGAGTTGAACTACCATTCATTGGATAGACGATAAAGATAAAGAAAGTCAATATTGGGACAGAGGAAACACCAAAGCTTGCTAATTTCGAAAATTACTGGGACACTGCTACCATTGACAAAATCACAGAATTATTGCATGAGTATCAGGACTTGTTCCTGACTAAGTTCATTGATATGAAGGGAATCAAAGGACCTATGGGAGAAATGAGAATACCTTTTAAACCAGACGTGAATCCAGTCAAGAAAAGACCCTACAGATTGAACTCGAAATATAAGGAAAAAGTGAAGATTGAGCTCGACAGAATGTTGGAAGCAAGGATTATTGAACCTGTCAAAGAGTCGGAGTGGATTAGCCCCATGGTAGTGCAAGATAAGAATATAGGTGAGATCAAGATTTGTGTAGATCTCAAGAAGATGAATGATGCTTGTCTACATGATCCTTTCCCTACACCTTTCACAGACGAAGTGTTGGATAATGTGGGAGGCCAAGAAGTATATTCTTTTACAGATGGGTTTTTAGGATACCATCAGATCCACATCACCAAGGAGGACCGTCATAAGACTACGTTTGCCATAGAGTGGGGATCCTACCAATATACAGTAATTCCATTTGGACTGAAGAATTCCCCAGCCATCTTTTCCAGGGTGGTGGTTGAAGCATTCAAAGAATTTTTTCATAAGTTTTTAGAAGTATACTTTGATGACTGGACTGTTTTTAGTTTGTTGAAAAATCATATTGAATGTCTAAGGCTAATGATGGATAAATGCAGGCAGTGTCAAATTTCTTTGAATTTGAAGAAGTGCATATTCTTTTCACCATTTGGAGTATTATTAGGTGATATTGTATGCAAGCAAGGATTGTTGGTGGATCCATCCAAAATCACAATTATAGTTGATTTACCACCACCTATATCAGTCAAACAACTGCGCACTACACTAGGACATACTGGCTATTACAAGAAATTTATCAAAGGATATGCTCATATTACTGTGCTAATGGAGAGGTTATTAAAGAAAGACTATTAGTTTGGTTGGACAGACGAATGCCAACAGAGCTTCGACACAATGAAACAAAAGATGGTCACTGCGCCTATTCTAGTCTTTCCCAACTGGAGCAAGGAATTTTATGTGCATGTTGATGCATCTTCTATTGCATTAGGAGCAGTACTGGCACAACCTGGAGAAGGGGACATTGATCATCCATTAGCATTTTCCAGCAGAAATCTCTTCACAGCTGAAATCAATTACACTACTACAGAGAGAGAGAGAGAGGGACTAGCCATGGTGTATGCATTGTATAAATTCCACCACTACTTGTTGGGAGGACACTTTAAAATGTTTACTCATCACTCCACGCTGAAATAACTAGTCAACAAGCCAGTGTTGGGGGGGAGAATATGCAGATGGCTTCTCCTGTTTCAAGAATATGATTTTGGGATCATAGTTAAGCTAGGAAGAATGAATAAGGGCCCAGACCACCTGTCGAGGTTGGAGCATGGTGAAGAACCTACTAGTCTAGAGGACACACTACTAGATGCACAGCTACTCACCATTATAAATATTGATGACCACTTCGCAGACATAGTCCAGTTCCTGTCAACAGGAATAGCTCCAGCCAAATACACAATTCCGTAGAAGAAACAACTAGTGGTGCGCGCTGCAAATTTTTCATTGATAGTTGATCAGCTATATAAAATGGGACCTGATGAGATCTTAAGAAGATGTGTGATGGAGGAAGAACGCCCTATGATCCTTGAAGAAGCTCATGAAGGCATTGCAAGAGGACATTATGCAGGAAAAGCAATAGCACAAAAGGTTTTGTGAGCTGGCCTTTGGTGGCCTACATTACACAGAGATTCCAAAGAATATGCCAGAGCATGTGATGTATGCTAGAGAGCTAGAAAACCATCCCGAAGAGATGAGATTTCATTAGCACCACAGATGACCTTACAAGCATTTGAAAAATGGGCCATTGACTTCGTGGGACCTATAAATCCACCAGGAAAGCGCACAAGAGCAAGGTATATTATCACTGCGACAAAATACCTGACTAGATGGGCCGAAGCAAGAACAGTCAAGGACTATAGTGCAACTACAGCTGCGCTTTTTATATTCGATGACATAATAACCAGGTTTGGATGCCCTAAGGTCCTTATGAGTGATCAAGGTACACACTTTATCAATAAGACAGTTGAAGCCTTGACTGAAGAATTTGCAGTCCACCATTAGAAGAGTACACCTTATCATCCACAAGAAAATGGAACGGTTGAAGCATTCAACAAGATCTTAGAGACAACATTGACAAAGATTTGCAGTGTGAACAGGGATGACTGGGATTTAAGAGTACCAGTAGTACTCTTGGCTTATAGAACCACTTGCAAGAAATTAACAATGCAGACCCATTTCAAGTTGGTTTATGGTCTTGAAGCTATTGTCCCAATGGAGTACTTGGTACCAATCTTAAGAATTGTTGCATTTACAGACATGGATAATACTGATGCTATTCATGAGAGGCTATCACAGTTGGTCGAACTAGAAGAAGACAGATTCATTGTAGGCTTCCATCAACAAATTCAGAAGAAACGAGAAAAGTCCTATCATGACAGACACATCAAGAAGAAGATGTTCAGGCAAGGTGATTTAGTCCTACTATATGACAGTAAGTTTATCAAACAACCTGGGAAGTTCAGAACACATTGGCTCGAACCATATGAGATTGTCTATGTTACAGAAGGAGGAGCTGCGCAGCTAAAGACATTGAAAGGAGACTGGAAGGAAGGCTTGGTGAATGGGAGTCGGCTGAAGTTGTACTATGAAAACCAACTACCTCACAACTCTCAGTAGAATCAAGAAGACAAGGGTCCAGGTACCAAGTGCAGTTGAAACTAGGTACCAGACACAGAAAAGACAGTTTTCACAAGGATGGAAAGAAGGCATAAAGCAAAAAGCAAGGGCTGCACTGCACAGACGAAAGTCGAAGAAAAACAAGAGGATCAGATCTCAAGTGCCTCGGGATGAGTCACAGGTGAGTGTTGGGGGCCTGTTGGCCCTGGGTTATGGAAGGAAGTGAAGAACGAGGAAGAAAAGGTAAAAAGTGAGCTTCGCGGGAGACACAGTGGCTGTCACTGGGTTGAAGTGAGAAAAAGAACAGAGAAGATGGAGCGAAGTGTGAAAAATCAAGTCGTTGGATGAGGAGATCAAGGATGATAGATCAACAAGGAAGATGGACCGAGGATGACTCAGGAAGTGGAAAAAATCCAGCATTAGATGTCGTGGAGCACCACGAGATGGAGAAGGAAAGATAGGCTGGCGAAGCCTGGAAAGAATGGGTCAAGTTGACCTAGGGTTGTAGACACCTAGGGTTTTTGTAATTAGGGTTTTGACACCTAGGTTTCGACCTAAGGTTGTCCGTAAGGGATTGTAATGTATAAATAGAGGTTGAGAGGACCTAGGTCGGGTCGGTACTATGGTTGAGCCTTGTTGTCGATTATTGTTCATTAGGAGAATATTGTATTAAGGGTGAGAGAAGTGTTGAGAGAGGGAGCCTTCTGGTATTGTAAGATCTTCAGATGAGTGCAAAGATCAAGTCTTGCAGCTAGGTGCGCAGGAAGGGAGAGAGGAAGAGAGACAAAGAAGAGAGGATCTGCTAGCTAAGAGCACAGATCGAAACTGTAAGCTTTATCTTATTACACCATAAGCACATTTCTATGGACGTAGCCCTAGAGAGAGGGTGAACCACGTATATATGTTGTTGTGTGTGTGTGATTGACACTTTGAGCTCCGTTATTGTTATATTATTATCTGCATTATTGTATTAGATCATATCTATCGCTGTGAAGGATAGATATAACTAGTGAATGGTAGATGCATGTTATGTTGTTGTTGTAATAAGGATCACTTGATATTCCCCTGGTTGTAGACATCTCTATCCTGCAACCCCCTCATAGCTGCTTCAGGTGAGACTGCACCTGCTTTGTAGGTGTTGCAGAAACGACCAGTAGCTAGGGCTTGTTGGTGCACTCTTGGAGCTGAACCCTGGGTATGCCCATGTGCCAACATGAATAATGAAATCAAGATCAATGAAATTGTTGGTGAAACTATCCTAGATGGATATTGCTTATCATGCCATTTCCAGTGGTATGTGGAATGTCACATAACTCCTCACGGTTTGAGAGTTATGGCCTTACGAAGATGAAGGACCCCCACATGAAGGCTTGAAGCCCCCAAGGTCAAAGAAGTCAAAGTGACCTAGAAATGGGTTAATATTATTTAAATGATAAGGTAAAGTGACAAAGTCAAGGTGGATTATTTAAATAATAAAGAGAAGTGACAAAATCAAGAAATGATAAAGTAAGGTGACAAAATCAAGAAGGAATATTTAAATGATAAATTATTGGATAACTTTCTATTTATGGAAAGTGGTTAACCCTAAAATAAGGAAAATAGGTTAAGTGACCTAGAAATGGGTTAAGTGACCTAAAAATGGGTTATGTGACCTAGAGGATGAAAGTATAAATAAGATAGCAATGGTCTCTTGTAGATCATCCTTTTTGTGGATCAATGGAAAGCTTCTTGTGAGAATATCTTTTGGATTATTGTGAGAATATCTTGTGGGTCATTTTATTTTTGGATATACACTCCGTGGAAAATAGTGTTTTTGGCTAGTCCAGAAACTAGTCTAAAACAAGTGTTTCGAGTAAAAACGTCATAAATTATTCACAACAGATCCAAATTTAGTGAGACCAATTGTGTTGGTCATATTACAGTCTTTAGTATGTTGTGTAACAGTTGCAGGTTGATTAAACAAATATTCCATGTGGGGCATGCTCTACAAGGTCGCTCTCTAGAATAAGCCAAAATTCAGCAAGGTATGCCATTTTTGCTTTAACTCATTTTATGAGAGGTTCCAAGTAGTGAAACCAGGAGGAATTGAAAAAAACACACTGAATAAAATTGTGTATCAGTTTCATATATTTATTCATTACAGGTACAAATTTATGATTATTTCAAGTTAGGGTTGTTGACTAATCCAAAACTAGTCATGGTTGAGACAAGCAGTTGATGAGTTGGCACATAAATGAGGTGTATATTTGATGATGTTGGTACATATTTATGAGTCATTGTTGATGAGTAGTTGAAACATGATTGGTATATACTTGGTACATGGTTAGATGCACTTTTTTATGGTACAGGTTGATTACCGGTTGTTTGGCACAGGTTGGTGCATGGTTGATGCACTTTTTTATGGTACAGATTGATATCTGTTGAGGATTTTTGTCTCATATTAGTTGGTGCTGAGGGTGTAAGTTGTGTATTGAATTATAGAGCTGGTTCTCTTGTAGAGTTGTACTCTATTCAGTTGTTTCTGAAAAACCCCATGGATTGTAGTCCGTAATAAAAAGAAAATTGTACATACATCTTGTGTTATTTGTGTTCCTTGTGGTGATGACTTGTTGATGATATATTGTTGATATATGTTTCTGATATGTGTTGAAATTTAACTATTTATAAATGGCATCAATGAGTAATGGGTTAATGGTGATTCTTAACTAAGGAGTTTTGGGAAAAGGAGCCCTACATTGTTCACCCCCCCCTCTCAGTGTAGTTGGTGTGTCCAACATTCATTGTTGATTGGATATAAATTTACTAAACGATCTGATTGAAGTACAAGTTCAAAAATACTAATTGCTCTAAATTCTAATTCACCCCCCTCTCAGTATTTCCAACAATTGGTATCAGAGCGGGTTACCTTTAGTACAATTTAACCACTGGAAGGAAGATCCTAAGAAGAAATGGAAGAAAACATTCCAAATGGGATTCCACTGTTTGATGGAAGCAATTTTGAATACTAGAGTAATAGAATGGAAACTTACTTGAAATCTCTTGGGGAAGATTTTTGGTCCTCAATTGTTTTAGGATACAAGGCTCTGAAGAAACCAAAGACTACACTCAGAAGGAAGCAAGAAGGGCAAAAAAATTGGCAATGGATATTATCCTTGATGAATTGACTCATTTAATAAAATCCAAGGTGGGATCATGTGCATCAACAAAGGAGCTTTGGTATAAGATACAAGATATTTATGCAAAGACAAAAGCAAAAGAAGTTGAAGCAAGTTGAAACTCACATGTCAAAGAAATTCTTAGAGGTGCGTTCTTTTATTTTAATTGTGAAGGAGTAGGACATCTTGAACATGAATTCCCTTATCCAAAAATTGAAAGAGATGATATTGAGGAAGAAGAAGAGTCCAATAAAGAAGAATACAATTCTGAAATAGAATAAGAAGAAATGGTTCAACAAGAAGATGATAATTTTGAAAAATTGATTCATGTTGAGATTGAAAAAAAAAAAGCTCAAAAATACGCATAGAAAACTAAGAAGTGAGTTGGGTAGTTGTGAAAAGACAATTGAAATCTTGAAGAAACAATTAGAAGAATTTGAGAAACTAAGACAATAAACCATTTCCTTGAAAACTCTACTCGAATAAGCAAGAAGAATAAAAGAAGTAAGAAATGTCCAGATGATGAAGAAAGAAGAAGATTGTGAGAAACTTGAACAAGAAGTTGTTTCATTAAGGAAGAGATTAAGAAACTCTCAAGTACCAAAATACTTAACACATATTGGATGCATGGGTGAAACTTCATACAAAGAAGATACAAATGCCAACAAAAATCTTGAATAAATCTCCACACTGACAGTTGATGAGAATTGGACTAGGATGCCAAAAAGAAGGAATGATTACATAAGAGATGGATATCCAAGAAGACCTCCTACCTTCAGAATGTTGGTTGTGGAGCCTGATTATCTTCCTGATTCAAAGGTCCTTGCTTTCAGCCATGTTGATACCCCATGAAGTATTTACACCACAAAAGTATGTACACTCTTCCACGTGGGGGGTTCAGAGGGGGGGTACCCCCTCTGCGGGGTCTGTGGGGGCTATCCCCCCGACTGGGGGGTCTGGGGGCAAGCGGGAGTTCGGGGGCGAAGCCCCTGAAGCAAAAATTGCCTTGTAAAATTTTATTGTAATTTCATTGTAAATCTGGACCGTTCATTATAAGGTCGCAGATCTAACGGTAGAGATTATGTTAGGGTTTTTTGCCCTAGAAGGCAACCCTCTTTTATGAGGGAAATGTATCACGACTATGGTTGATGGTGAATATTGTATTCTGAGAGAGGAGACTGTGAGAGAAAGAAGAGTAAGTTACAACGGGTTTTGCTGTAGGTTGTATCCCTTCATTTGCTAGATAATAATAAAGGAAGGACCTGGCAATTTCTCTGGTGGACATAGCCCACACTGGGTGAACCACGTAAATCTGTGTCTCTCTCTTGTATTGTGTGTCTTCTGTGTTTTTTTTCTGCATTTGTTTTATTTTATTGCTCAACGGTCCTATTTTTCTAACAACTGGTATTAGAGCGTAAGGTAACTCGCAGGAAAAGAGGGTTCCTGGTTCGAGTGGGAGCAATGTCGGAAGATGGAAAGTTTAGGGTTGAGAAATTTAACGGCCAAAACTACCAGTTATGGAAGATGCAAATGGAAGACTATTTATATCAGA
>ML776677.1:301524-329352 GCA_009831015.1 Picea engelmannii | reverse complement strand
GCTGGAAAAGATACACACTAGCCAGAATCCTGCAGACATGTTAACAAAGGGAGTAACCAGGGAGAAACTGAGTTCTTGCTCAGTTTCAGTTGGTCTTCAAGAATGAAGATGAAGATGAGAAATTTGCCAAGTCCAAGAAGGTTTAGAGTCCAGCATATACAACGATGGTGGAGTTGTTGAGATCAGTCTCCAAGTGGGAGATTGTTGGTTATGGAGCCTGATTATCTTCCTGATTAAAAGGTCCTTGCTTTCAACCATGTTGATACCCCATGAAGTATTTACGCCCCAGAAGTATGTACACTCTTCCATGCGGGGGAGTGCAGAGGGGGGTACCCCCTCTGTGGGGTCCGGGGGGGCTATCCCCCCGGCTGGGGGGTCTGGGGGCAAGCGGGCCCCCAGCGGGGGTTCGAGGGCGAAGACCCCGAAGAAAAAATTGCCTTGTAAAATTATATTGTAATTTCATTGTAAATCTGGACCGTTCATTATAAGGTCGCAGATCTAACAGTAGAGATTATGTTAGGGTTTTTTTCCCTAGAAGGCAACCCTCTTTTATGAGGGAAATGTATCGCGGCTATGGTTGATGGTGAATATTGTATTCTGAGAGAGGAGACTGTGAGAGAAAGAAGCAGAAGTTACAATGGGTTTTGCTGTAGGTTGTATACCTTCATTTGCTGGTTAATAATAAAGGAAGGATCTGACAATTTCTCTGGTGGACGTAGCCCACACTGGGTGAACCACGTAAATCTGTGTCTCTCTCTTGTATTGTGTGTCTTCTGTGTTTTGTTTCTGCATTTGTTTTATTTTATTGCTCCGCGGTCCTGTTTTTCTAACATAGAAACCAAAAAATCTTCACTTGGTATGAAAGAAACTACATAAGAGTAGATCGTGAACCCAAATGGACTATATCACAAAGAAGATCTCTTACTCCTAGGTATAAAAATTTATTTCTTGGTCATTGTTATACTTGCAAAATTTTTGGACATAAGGCAATTAATTACATAATCAATGAAAGGAACAAATATGCAAGAAACATGAATGGTGTAAATATAATATATGGAAATGATCATGGATTTTTAAATAGAAGTTATAATTCATTTTCCCCATTGATGGACCAAAATATTGTATGCTACAAATGTAATTATCTTGGTCACAAAACACGAGATTGAAAATATATGAATGAAGATGATCCCATGCCAAATGTCCATATGCCAACCACAATATGGATAAGGAAATAGATTCCAAACAATGAATATTGTCAAATAACATTGACCGTTGAAGAATGTAAAGAAGAAGATGAATGGTAAGTAGACAGTGGATGTTCTTCACACATGATCGGGGATCAAGACAAATTCATTAAATTGAAGATAAAGGGTGGAAATGTTGCATTTGGAGATGATTCATCTGCCAAAATACTTGGAAAAGGTGTAGATCTTGGAAGAAAAAATGTAAAAGTGAAGAATGTCCTATTGGTTGAAGACTTGAAGCATAATCTCCTCAGTGTTAGTAAAATGTGTTATCAAAGATATACTCTCACGTTTAACTCACGAAGATGAAAAATCAAAGAAGAAGGTTCTGGAAGATTGGTTTCAACTGCAACAAGAAGACCAAGTAACATATACATCCTATACCAAGAGAAGAGAAATAAGATTGAAGACACACGAAAGATCTTGAAGGAAGAAAAAGACCAGAAGACCGAAAAGAAAAATGAAGTGTTATTAAGTGCTATATGTTCAGGGGGAGCAACCCCAAATAAGAGAGTTACCTTTTTCCATTGAATTGAGGGGGAGAATCCCCACCCTTTTCCATTGATGTCAAAGGGGGAGAGAAATTGGGATCATGATGACAGGGGGAGCATGAGGGTTGCCATCAATGACAAAGGGGGAGATTGTTGGAAGATTGATTGTTGTCATTGATGTTAACCCTAGCCATTGGCTTTTGGACCCCACAGTTGATCGAAGTAGATAGACATGAAGGAAATTACACATGCATATACAACACCCATGGATGGATAGTATAAGTCATGCCACTTCTGGTGGCATGTGGCACGTCACGTGGATCCTCATGATTGAGGAGAACTAAATTTTTGAAGATAACAATGTGAATTGAAGCATAAACTACATGTCGAACCTAATGTTAAAAGGAAGTGACATAAAGGGTATACATACATCTCATTATAAATTAATTTTTACACACAGAGAATTTTATTAATGAACAAGGAGATATAAGTCAAATTTCTGAGGAAATTTGAAGTAAAGAAGGTTGCATTTCAAGGGAGGATGAAGCCTTTTGGTGATGTGTTCTAAGATATGTTATTTATAGGTCATCTTACCATTTTCGATATAACTTTGTTTCTAGAATGATTCAGATGGTTAAATTCAGAGGATATTGAGAAGACATATATAGGTACCTATGGTAAAAATTTCAGCTCTTAATTCACTAAAATTTTGGAGATACACTATGTGGAAGATAGGGTTTTTGACTAGTCCTTAAGCTAGTCATAAACAAGTGTGCCGGGTAAAAAATTCATAACGTCTTCATAGAGAATCCAAATGAAGTGAGACCAATTGAATTAGAAATAGTACGGGTTGTAGTTTCTTGTGTACGAATTTCAGAATCTTATGTTAAATATTGAGCACGGGGCATGTTGTACAAATTATCTCTCCTGAATAAAACAAAATTGAATAAGGTCTACCATTTTATCTATAACTGCTTTTCTGGGAGGATTCAAGGAGTGAAACTTGGAAGAGTTTCAAAGAATACATTGAGTAATATTATCTACAAGATCAGAGTATTCTAAGAAGTGAAGAATTGCATAAGTTGAAGAAGTCTTAGGAAGCATTATCAGGGTCTATGTGATGGTTGGTTGATGGTGATAATTTAATGTAAAGTTTTATTATCTCTCATATATTCTTGGGTGGAAGGAAGGAGCAAGGATTGAGAGGTCAACCCTCTCTTGATATTGGAGGATTGTATATTCCTTTTGGAGGTTTATCCCTCCCTTTATATTTTGAATTTGTAGCTACCTTTGGAAGTCATTACTTCCTTTGAACAATAATACATGATTACTTCTTATATATTGTGCATGGTGTATTGGTGTATCTCTTATACTATTCTTCATTGTTCATTGGATAATATTCATTGTTGATTGGATATAAATTGAATACATGATCTAATTGAAGTACAAGTTCAAAAATACTAATTGCTGTAAATATTGATTCACCCCTTCTTGGTATTTCCAACAAAAACTAAATATCACAAAATTGATATATTAATAAATGAACACTTTGTAATATATATATATATATATATATATATATATATATATATATATATATATTCTAAAAAAGTGTTTTTAGGAATATTGCTTTTTGAATGATTATTTTTTGTTGTTGTATGTTTTTTCTATTGCAAGTCTGATAGATCTCATTGACCATTGCTCTAGAAATGCTTCTTGTAGTTTAAATATACCCTGTTCTTGGAATCATTGGATTGATTTCTATATTGTAAGTGGAAAGTACATCTATACGTTCATTCCACTATATCCCTCATAGTTCTGTAAAAGTCCCCCCTCCCCCCCTTTGATTAATCTCCAACACCACTCCAGATGAGCTAAGGACCAATTCATCATCGTTTACATATTCTATATTAATTAATTTTGTTTTGTTATGATGACATTTTGTTCCCTCATTGTTGGTGCCTATAGAACATTAAACATATGTGAATTAATAGATTGTTTGAAACATGTCATATAATATTCCTAAGTATATTATTAATGAAAATTCAAAAAAAAGAAATCATATTGAATAGTATTTTTTCATTCACTTGATTCATCCCTCTGCAATTTTCCCATCAAACTTTTACGTTCTTCTGCACTTAGATCAGATATAATTTTATTGAGCTTCCTCATTTTGTGGCCCTGCATGAAACACACTAACCAATACATATTAGTTAACCTTACATATAGTTCAACCATATTAAATTTGTATCGGATTTATAGAGAACCTGCATTTTTTATTTTTCCGCATGTGTCATCATTGTGTCGACTATAAATTTTCTTATTTGAACTTTTCTCACTCATATTTTTATCAATATAAAACCTGTACCATTCAATACAAACATTATTAAATAAATTTTATAAATAAATCGCATAATATTTAGCAAAAAAATCATTGTAACCGGTGTGCTTTTTATATACAAAGCATTTGTGTGTTTATTACATAAAACGCATCGGGGAGTTCCATACAATAGAACACACCAAACAATTTAATTTACTTTTTAAAATATTGTGAATTACAACAGTGCGATATATATAGAAGACATCACAACGACTACCGTAGAAAACAAAAACATACCAAAAAAATTAAACATTCATAAAAAACAATAGAAAAATTACACACGGATGAGAAGAAAATATATATATATATATATATATATATTTTAAATTATGTGACAACATTTTCTGTTTTGTTTAGATAAGAAAACATTAGCGATATTTTTTTATGCACCGTATTTTTTAAATTAAAAAAAAAAATTATGGTTTTATCAGTGCGTTCCTTAGACATAAACACACAGGTGTGTTTCTGTCGAAAAGGCACACCATAAAATTGGAAAACGTCTTTAAAAAAAATGTCAAATCGAAAATCGTTTAAAAATATAAAAATAAAAATTCAAAGGGCCAATTGCATTTGGGATCCGATGCAATAAGTGGTCCCTTTGCCTCACATACCAAACACTTATATATAGAAAAACAAACCCATTAGATCTAAAATACCTAAAGCAAAAATCCCTAATTCTGAAGTGATAGAGGGAGTTAAACCCTAAGGTGAAATTTTGCATTCACGTAAGCAAAAAAAACAAGGGTTTAAGGTAAGTATGAATTATTTATTTATTATTATTATTTTCTTTTCTGAATGTAGAGTTTTGAGTGAATCACCATACACTTCAAATCATTATTTTATGAATATTTATGTTGTTCCAAAGTATTCTTCTGCTCCACAGTGCTCCTCGGTATGTCTCTCTTCCAAATATGTCTCCTATAAATTTTGGAAAAATAATGAAAATATTGAATACCTTCTTAATATTAATTTTTTTTTTTATGAAAAGGGTTTACAGTAAATCATCATACCCTTCAAATTCTCATATTTTGAATAATATTGTGGTTCCAAAGTATTCTTCTCCTCCACAACGTTCCTCCGTTCTCTCCCCTACAAAATTTTGCAAAATAATGAAATAGCGAATAGATTTTTAGTATTTAAATGACTTTATGAAATTCAATTCTTGCTCTTTTTTTAATTGTTTAAAAAAATCGCATTTTTTTAACTTTTTGGGCGTGACAGTGTGTTTATGTAAGACAAAACGTTGTGGCCATATTACATTACACACTGGTGTGTTCATATTAATTGACACACCGACAACATATAGTTGTTTTTTACGAACAAAATATCGAAACACGGCGTGGTTAATTTTTAATGCATCGATGATTATTGTTAATATGTGCACTTGTGCGTTTGTGGTTTATAAGCGCACCATGATGATTTTGAAGTTATTTGAACTTCTATTTGCACATAAATAATATATTCATCTCAAATTATCTTTTAGGATGAATTCACATGACTTACAATACTTTGGTATACATTTTACGTTTTATGTCGCCTTATTCTTAAAAAATGGTTTCAAAACTATATTGAAACTCAGATTGTGGTATGGTCCTTGAAATTTATTTTAGATATGTATAGAAAAATTATTGCTAATTTTGTTGAAATGCAGGGAGAAAACATTATTATATGATCAAATGGTCAATTCTTCAAATTCCAACTCATTCCATATTGCTGAAATTCCATTGCAAAGTTCTCCCTTTCCATATCCAGTAAGTTTAACTTATTTTATTTATGTTTCAATTATCTCATTGAATTTTTTTTTATCCATGTCAATCTAAATTAAAATGTATTCAAATTTGCAAGATCCTGATTCAGAATCAAGTTCAGATGCATAAAATATTCCAGTACAGGTTCAAAAATATAAGAAGGTCTTATCAGGAGAAACATACCGCAATAAGTTGCTAGATGAAAATGGACAACCTCTTTACCATGCCAATTGTGACATTCCATCTTCCAGCTGCAATCCTGGGTCGACGATGGTAATAATTTTTTTGTATAATGTAATTTGAACAAACAAAATATTTCACTGTGCTTACTAATATCATCGATGTACTAATGTTCAATATTTTTGAACTTAGGATTCTTCTGATGATGAGTGACCTACCTACCATATTTCGTTGCACCCCACAACAATGTCAACACGAGAGAAGGTTGCAATGAAAAAAAAACTTAGAGAGGAAGAATGGTTGAATCAACCACCTATTCAATTCCCACTACATCTAGATTCACCAATTAGGAATGACTACAACAATAGTAGTTCTTCAAAACTTGGCAATGGAGACAATCAAAAAGAGGTTGGTATGGATGATTACTTATGGGATATGACTGCCATGGAGACAAATTTGTTAGAAACATTCCAGAATGATGATCTAGAGGGATGATGCTCATATAAGTGATACCATTTTCAAAAGCCTAAAATCTGCTTCCACCACCCCTCTCTTTGGACCTAGTGCTCGGTCAAAGTCTACCAAGCTTGAGACAACAATGTTACTGTACAACGTGAAAGAAAATTTTGGCATGTCAAACACATGTTTCTCAACAATATTGAGGTAATTGATGATTTTAACAACCCCTATGTTATGTCATAACCAATTGATAACATTAAGAGATTAAAAAAATTTGACATCCATAACACATCATTTGAACCAGTGAAACAAGATAGTGACGTTAATCAACAATAATCATTATATTTCTTTCATTCCATTGCACTAATAGATTTAGATACCACTTAATGCATGAATGATCTGCCACTTCACATATAATAACATACAATCTACCCACCCAACCTATCATGCAAGGTTAGGACCTCCAAGACACATAGTCAATGCTCAAGTCTAGGATTTGTTCGATTGATATTGACCATTTAAGGTACCAAGAATGGTGATTTTTTTGAGGAACAAGGAAGCATATAATTCCCATACCTTCAATCTATTCCATAAATCAAATAATTTCTAGCATTCTTATGTACAAATTTTCTTCAAATTGACACAAATAATCTGGTATCTTAGTCATCAACTCATAACACAATGTATACTATTTCAATAATTCATCATCTTACTTATTTAAATAATAGAAAGCAATACAATAAAATCAGGACATAAACTTAATCAATAACATAGACCTTCAACAGACAACCTAATAAGATGATAGTTCCATCTTACTCCAGTTTACTGGGAAAAGTGACAACCCTACAAAGTACATCCAAGTAGAAAGATACTGATCTATATCACAATTTAAATGAGGAAAAGAACAATAGACAAAAGCTCTTAGCACAATGTAGAAATCATAAGCTTACTCTAAAATTTTGTGAACCAACTAATACTGTGAAGAAATAAACCTGCAATAAAGTGAAAATTTGTTCTAATATTGAGTTAATAAGTTTCTGTAAGGAACCTAAAATTCCTCTTCTCGGTGTCACAATGCAACACTTCCAGAGCCAACTCTAGAAGTGCACGGAAAGGCTCCTTGAAATCTAAAGTTTAGAAGAAACAATCCTTGGTGTGCACAATGATCCTCTCAAGTCAGGCAGAGGTCTCTAACCTTTGGAACTATGAAGCTCAAAAGAGACAGTGCGAACATACACAGGGGAGGCGCAAGGTACGCACTAAACAATTAGAATCCAGAGCTCTGGAGGGGTGCACTATTAAGCATTGGAGTTCATTTCAAAGCAAAAGATCAAGAGGGACAACATGTACAGGGTTCAAGAGAGGAAATCAAGAGTTTGAAATCCATTCGAAGGAAATTAGTGGATGCGATCTGATCATGAGGAGTCAGAATCCTCACAATCGTTCGATCAAACAAAATATGCGTACTTGTTAAAACCCGGAAACCTTCGGGCTTAGTCACTTTGGAAGATCCAAGTTATTTATCTTAAGAGAGCCTCAAAGTCCAAATTTATGAAGTGATCTACACCGTAGATCAATGAGTGATTTCTAGCAATTGGATTCACGGGAGCTCAATGATTTGGTGAGATTGGGTTCGTAACTATAGAGAGTCAAGAAACCCCAAATCTCTGAAGTCTTGGAGTGAAGGACAGTCGTAGATCTAGCGATCGATCGAGATTCGTTAGATCTATGAGCCTTCTTTCTTCGACGGTTAAGTTAATCAACACTTCGGAAAAAAATGAGACATGAAGCTAAAGGTTAAGGAAATCCTGGAGTCCCGAAGTCCAGAGTAAATACATATCATCCAACGCTGGGTACACGTGTCTGTAGATCCCGAGTATTTAGAATTTGGCCAATCGGGAGGTGGTGGGTGAAATTTTTTTTGATGAGAAAAGTTGCGAACTCCCAGAGTTCTGAAGTTAATCATGACCATTGTCGACGATTAATCAAGGACTGTTAGATCTTAGGGTTCTACCTTCGTTAGTTCGAAGATAATGTGAGTTGTAGAAGAAAAAACCTATGAAGCCCTGAGCTCTGGAGTTACTTCTAGCTATAGATTGGATCAAGGTAAATGAACCATTGATATATGAGTTAATCAGGATTCAACTCTCCAAATAAGTTAATAGGTAAATGTTAAGGATTACAAAAACCCCGAAGTTCTGAAGTTCCAAACTTCCGAAGTAAAGGAGGCCTGTAGATATAGCGAACAATCAAGGACCGTTCGATCTTCAAGTCTTAGTCCTTCCTAGGTTCGACATTTCATCACTCCGTAGGAAATGAGTTGATGTTTACAAAAAGAGAAACTCCTAGAGTTCTGAACTCCGGAGTGGACGACAATTTCAAATTGTGCAAGCGGGGAAAGCCCTGAAGTTCGGAGTTTTGTAGTGGATCTTCACCATAGAAATCGAGTAATGAAAATATGCACCAATCATTAGATTAGATTTCTAAAAATTACGAAGGAAGATGGGGTAGGTTTAACCTACGACAATCGGTTAATTTCTTTATAGAAATATTCCTCACGGAAATATGTCCCTCATGCATAATTCATTAATTTTTAATAATTCAGTTAAAGGATTATTCATCCACTACAAGTGTCACATTCTCCCGAGGTTGCACAAGTAATTTCTCTTTTATTTTTATTTAAAAACCATTTTTCCTCGCATTTCCCCATGTGTTCCTATTTTTCCTCTTAGTTGTCTCTTAGTTCCCCACTCCCTTAATTAATGGGTGTCTCCTAACTAGATTTTAGTTAGAGTTGGATAAGGAGTCTTCTTCTAGTTAGACTAGGGTTGATTGACTCAATATTCTATTCTATGCACAACTCATTCTCTCAAGTTGTTATTTATTTCTAAATAAAGATTCATTTTTAATAATTTCATGTACACGTGCATTTTATCAATTCTTTAGGTTTTTACTTTCTATTTCCTAACATTTGATTTACTTCAAATCTTTAACTCATGTCACAATTAATGTAATCCTTTATTTAATTTTATACTTAGACTTCGACTTTTTTTAGGCTTTACTAACTAATAATCTATTGTTTAATTAATTATTTTAATCCAACAAAGTCTAATTATTCCAATGTTTTTTAGGCCACCTATGTTTATAGACTCGGGTTTCAATTGCACGACGTGCCCTTCAAGACACATCTTCGTGCTCCAAGGGTGCCACTCGTGTTGACTTGTTTTGGAAGTTTGTCCAACCCCTTGGAGTCAAAACTTCATTCGGTAGACCTTGTAAGAGACTAAGGGATTCTAAGGAATAAGGACTTTGCCTTCTTGCACACCCCTTAGAAATCGTCGTGAGCGATTGTCTTAGTCTTCCCTCATGGCATCGTGGACCACCCAAACTAGGTAATCGTTAACCTACAGTTCTGGTCACAGTGGGAGTGCTAGTAGATTGTGACAGGGATACTTCCACACCTCTCCTTCAATATCTGGTTTGTGTGCAAGGCCCCTTTACTCCTTATGTGAGTCGGATTAGCAAGCATCGTCAAGACTGCATCCACTGACAAAAACTGTGTCAAAAATCAATATACATAAATCATACTAAAATCCATCATACATCATATGTGCATAATAATGAAATACTCAAACAATACAATCCACTCCCTGACTCAATCTAGAGTCTAAGGAAGCCCATTGATGCCATCAACATCATAACCTGTCATGTGTCCTACACACTCAGGATGAATGGTTAAAAGCATCTGTCAATATATATATATATATATATATATATATATATATATAATCAATCAACTATAACACCTCAACACCATCATATATAATCCATAATCTAAATGAAATCACAATGTTCCATACCTGGATCACTTGCAAGCAAGTGTCCTCAAAGAATAAATCAATAATAGTATGCTCAATAGAGTGGGATGTTACATACACCCCCTCTTGTTTTAAACTTTGTCCCGAAGTTTGTATAGTGTATGTAAAAACAAGCAAATAAATGTATTTGACATATATCTATATGTCTAAATCTATCAAAACAAGGAAATTGTTGACACATCTTAAATTCATCCTCCCAGATAGTCGAGTGTGGACTATAATTGTCCCACTGGACCTTGACCTGATCGATTGTTCGACTTCGTAACTTTCAAATGAGATGGTCCAGAATGTGTATTGGCTCTGCCATGAGAGCACCCTCATCTGACACCTACAAGAAAATCATGTCAATAACATGTGAAGGATCACTAATATAATGTCTCAAAATAGATACATGAAATACGTCGTGCATACGCCTCAAAGAATCAGGCAAGGCTAGTTGATAAGCCACGGGTCCTTTCCTTTCCACAACCTCAAAAGGTCCCACAAATCTAGGAGAGTGTTTAGCACCCTTTCCAAACTTGATCAAACTCTTGTGCGGTTTTACCCACAAGAAGAATCTATCTCCAACTTCATAACTGCAATCAACGTGATGTGCATAAACATAACTTTTATGTCAATCATGTGCTTTTTTAATCCTATGTCTTATTGATTACATCTATTCTTCCATTTCTTGCATCACTTATGGTCCTACCAGAACCTTGTCCTCAAGTTGATCCCAACTCAACGGTTTTCGACATGGACGCCCATAAAGAAACTCAAACGAGGCCATCTTAATTGTACTTTGGTAACTATTATTGTATGAAAATTATACTAGTGGCAAGAATTATTCCCAACGTTTATGTTTGTCCATTACATACATACGTAACATATCCTCCAAAATATGGTTTGTTCTTTCTGTATTATCGTCTGTCTCTGGGTCATAAGTTGTGCTAAAGTTTAATTGTGTTCCCAAAGCCTCTTGGAAACTGGTCCAAAATCGTCCTGTAAACACCGATCATCGATCATATATGATTATTTTTGGCACCCCATGTAATCTCAGAATCTCACTAACAAATACTCTAGCTATGTCTCATTCCTGATACATCGTATGCATTGGAATAAAGTGTGCACTCTTCGTCAGAGTGTCAACTACCAAAAAAATGAATCATGTCTCCTTTTCGTTAGTGGCAATCAAATAATAAATTCCATCGAAATGAATTCCCATTTCGATTCAAGAATAGCGTGTGGTTGTAACAATCATGTTGGATGTCTATGTTCAACCTTCACTTGCTGACATTCTAGACATCTTTCCACGTAACTAACTATGTCTACTTGCATTCCCTTCTAGAAGAATAAAGGCTTAAGATCTGCCTTCATCTTCATGACTCCTGGATGAGCCATGTATACTTCTCGTTGCACTTCACTTAAGATCAAAATTCTTAGTTCATCATTAAGCGGTATGTAACATCCTCGACCACCAATAGGCCGGGAAATGCCACCTACACAACCTTAACTTAGCCTTTAAATCTATGATACCATATTGTAACATCCTTGGCCACCAACAAGTTGGGAAATTCCACTACTCCTACATCTCTACTGCTCTATTCTGATCTATGACAACTCCAACCTTAAACTACTAAGCTATGCCACACAAAGATACTTGTGGAAAAACATACACATCCATATAAACATAGAATGACTATTCTACATATATATAACATAATAATGTGGAAATGACAATAAGCCTACACATGCAACATATACAACATATACAGGTGATACTCATCAATTACAACATATGTACCATTAAACAACATGTAAATAAACATAAAAGGGGTACTTATCTTTTATTAGAAGACCACCAACTACGTGCAGACCTTCCATGAACCTCCCAGCCATAGACCACGCTGCTCATCACACTCAGCAGTGGGTCACCCCCAAGCTGGGACTAAGCTCCACCCAAGGAAAGGGATTCCTAGACTAGGCTGAGGTTACAGGAAAATTGCACAGAGCAATCGGAAGGATTCTCTCCAAGAGCCTTCTTATGCCCACTACTCATGGACTCTCAATACCCACATGCATGTTCCACCTGGGAGTATACACCTTCACAAGAACAGTCCAATGGGGCTTCACCTCCCTCTCTGGGTCTCGACAACAGGCCGGATTAGGAATTCTCATAGCTCTGTAGCTGGTGTTGGAATCTCTCTGGGAGAAAACCACTTCCCAACAGACTCTCTCACCTGAAGAAAGTTTCTCACAGGCCTGACAACCTGCCTCTTCTACCACGAGCCTGACAACTCGCTTCTTTAGCACATTCCTCAACTCAGCTCCATCTAGGTGAGGACAATAGTAATGATTCAACACTCATTCACACATGAATGACAGAAGGCAGCAAGCCACACTTAGTACAGTAACTATGTGGCCACAACAACCCACCGTTATGACACCACACGGCTCAGACAAATATGGAATACCCGGGCTTCACAGAAAATGCAGCTCGGTCCATGGGTTCTCACTGGTTTCAGGATGTGTGACTAGAGGACAAAAAACATGGGTTGAGTGCAGAGGAAAAAGGGGTTCAGACTGAGGGTGTATCAGCTTCTCAAGAAAACATCACATGTTTTGGGTTTCAGAGCTACATGAGGCATACCGAGATCAGATGCATCGGCCACACAGTTCAAAAAGTGGACGAACGAATGGAGGACAAACCCACGTGGAGGTTGGAAGAATGACTCACGACCCCAACACAACTTACACATCAACTTTTAACTGCATGCGCCCAGGTCAACACTTGTATTCCCAGAGCTGCATGAGTTCCACTTAGGACACGTTCCCTTTACAGGAACTTAGGACAACACTCAACATGTCCACCTTAGCCTTCAGGAAATAATAATAAATTATTATCCCCTTTAGAGGTAAGCCCCCTAGCTTAGCCCCTAGGCCCAACCTTGTGGAATCTTAGTCCCCCATCACTCTTTCTTCGTGGTCAGTCTACACACAATGATGTTTATATTTTATTAATGATATGCATAATTACATATACAAAATCAGGCTCCTGGCCTTTAACACCTAGGCTCTCTGACCTAATCACCAAATAATCCTCCTAGCTTATTATAACTCGGCTCACCAACCTATAAAACATGTTTACAATTTATAAATACTATTGGGGCTTGTCCTTGAGGATATTACAATCCCCTCCCCTTATTTTTTCATTGTCCTCAGTGCAACTTTCACACAACATCAACAAGATTTCCAAAATCTTCAAAAAGATCTGGGTATTATGCTCGCATAGCATATTTTTTCTCCCATGTCGCATCCTCAGGATCGTACCAGGTCCATTGGACATTTACAAGCCATATGGCTCGATTCTGAAGTTTCTTGCCTTTCCTGGTCAAATATGCACACCAGATGCACTTGCAAGATGCCTTCTTTCTCCACTTGAATCACATTCCAATCCATTACATGATTAGCATGGGTATATAATCTTTAAGTAGTGAAATATGAAACACATTATGTACAGTCATGGATGTAGGTAATGCAAGCATATATGCAATGTATATATATGTATATATAGACAATTATAATAACATTATAACCTGTATACAACATACACAACATATAATGATTAGAGAATTGTACTTATCTTTTGATTTGAGAAGACCTTCCACCCCTAAGCAGGGCTATGACTCCATAGGGGCAATGGCTTCCCAAGATAGCCACGATCCACAATCCATATCTACATGGTCTAGGCCAAGGTACCAAACCTTAGCAACAATCCAACCATTCAAACCTCAACAACACTCCAACCAACAATCTCTCATTCCCCACATGCTTGTTCCACCCCAAGAGTTTACACCTTCACTGTCACACAGTCCATCGACTTCTACACCTCCCTTTTCTTGGGATTCAACAACAGACCGACTCAGGAAGTCTTAGAGCACCGTGGCTCCCAGAGTTCCAATTGCCCTTAGATATTTCCAATCGACATCTTCTCGAGCTACTCTTTCTAATCAACATTCTAACTTTAATCAACATCATCTCCTCTGCATCACCCACATGCAGTTATCATGAGAAAACATAAAATAATTCATTTAGGAACTCCAACTTAGTTCAAAAATGAATTCAAATTTTTCCCCAAAAAAGGAAATTCCATTTCATAATTCATCTTGGTTGTTGTCATATTATGAATGAAGCCATCCTTGTGGTTTTCCACGCACCAAATTGCATACCATTTTTCCTGTAATGCTTCTCTTGCATACAACCAACAAATTGTCAGTATTTTCTGTACATCATAATTCAACATGTACAACACCTTATGCAATGATCTTATAATTGCCTGCACCTAAAAATTCAATCACAATTACCAAACAACTTGACCAAATAGAATGACTCATCATTCTATGCATATGCATGTTCATAATTAATAACAGTAAGTTTATTATTTCAATTTTTTGAACATAAAATTTGATGTAGTCTCTATTATTGTGACTACCTGGCTTGCAACTTTCATGTTGCAATGTTTAACAGTTCCTGAAATGTTCTCAACTTCATGAGTTAACAACATTTCATCCATTAGTATAATTATTTCCATGCAATAATATATATGCATGTACTTACAAAACATATTCAACCATTTCATTTAGTATACAATTCTATCACTTACTATGAATGAGTGCAATTCTCAATGCATACTTATTCAGTGCACCTTGCATTGGATTACATAATGCTCTTTATCTCAGTCATGTATCTCACCATCCATGAGTTGGAATTCTGGCCAATGTGTTGACACATTCTCCATACACTTCCTATTGTTTTCCCAATTAATTGGATGCCTTTCTTTTCGACCCGAACACTACACCAAGAATATAATTTTGTGGTGTTCATTAGTGCTAGAAAAAAGGTTGCAGCCCAAGTTTTATTTAAAAGAAGGAATCTTTTAGTACTTGTGTGGCTCATAAAGGTTCCATATCCGTACCTTTCCATATCCAACCATGACCTGGTCTCATACATGACTAGCTTACTGGCATTCATTCTTATAACAAGTTCTTATCTTTTAATTTTCTTTGGTTATAACCCCATAACCAAATTAACATGACATTCTATTGTGCCAGTGTGTGCATTCAGAAGATAAAAATCTTTGAATTAATACATGCCTCCAGCATTTACCACATCTAGTGGTATGCATTCAATAATATAATCATGTGATTTTATATAATAACTCTGGCTGAGGAAATTATTACCTAAATTTCCTTTCAACAATTATGCAAAAAGAGTAATAAAAACTCATACCTGCATGACTGCCATTAATAAATTTTATACTACCTAAATATATGATTGCAATAGAAGCTTTCATGCTTCTTTTATCAAACTTATAACTAGCACTTCAACCCTTTGTTGCTTCCTTCCTTATGCAACAACGTCACCAACAACACTTACAAACATGCAAGCATTCTTTCCTCTAGTTGACCCAACCAGACATAACATACTTGCTGCCAAAAAAATTGAAACAACTTCCTTCTCCCTATAAAAAAATTTCTTGTTGATCCCAAAAGTATCCAATTCTTCCCGGATTCTTGGATCTTCTTGTGCTCCTACTGTGATCACTATGCATGATTATTCCTTCACTAAGCACTTTCGACGCAGTTCCCCCACCTCAACGGGGTCTGTTGACCTCCCGGTCAATGGATATTCAACTCTCCGAGCTGGGGCAACTCTTCGGGTCCCTACTAGAACCTCCACGAAACAAATCCACAGGCCTTGTGCAAAACCTCACCCGCAAGAACTAGCGGTGGGTGGAATATTCCTTTACGTGATCACCAGCTATGACCACGCGCCTATCCAAAAGGAATTTCTAGATTTTGCGTACCGGTTGTTTCGATATGAGTCACCTTCGACTCTCTCTATCCTTGAAATATGAAATAAGAGTCTAGCGTGTGCTAGCTCTTCTCTTAAATTCCATCGAAGTGACCTCTAACTATGACCTGGGGCCCAACATCCAAGCACTATGGGACTTTAACCTTCATGAACTTCGAGGATTAGCTCTCCTCCTTTCTCCCGAGGTCCGAACTCTTGAACTTCGTTCACCTCAGATCAACGATCCACAACTTTCCGGGTTCGACGGTCCAGCTAAAGTCCTCATGAATCGACAATTCGTGTTTCGGGGTTTTGAAAAATAATTCCCCCCTTTTATTTTGATCTCTAGTTTTCCGAAATCCACGTGAGTCAGATCCAACGACTCACAGCTCCTCATAATCCAACAGTGTGGATCCTTTCTTGTGAATTGGGACTTCGCGGTTCACGAAATCAGAAAACAATTCTCTTCTCCTTTCTAACTTTTGACTTCACGAAATTCAAGTGCGTCAGATCAACGGATCACACTCGTCGTGATTCAATGGTCTATATCTCTCCTCACGAATCATATGTTCAAGTTTCAGTATTTTCGAGAGCAACTTCCTCTATTCTCCCAACTCCCGATTTTCGATTTCCCGATGAAAGGAATCAACAGTTCGATCTTCCTGGAGATCGACAGTTCGCTACCTCTCCTGAGATTTCGAGTGATAAATGACTTACTTAGTCTCAAAGGGACTCTACCCTTCTGCGTCTTCCAAAATACTTTCTGGTCCCCTCCTGGCACACTCTATGATTGTCTTCTTGAGCCCTTCAAAAAACAAGTTTCCTCTATACGCACTCCTTGCGCTTGATATGCACACCTTGCATATCTTACATAAGAGAAAACTTGAAACTTATTCAAATTCTTCACAAACTCATTCACTCACCAAGAACATCATACATTCAAAAAACACATAATAACAATAAACTATGAAACAATATCAACATTGTACAATTGGATCAATTTTCTCTGTTCTATTCATTTCAGAAAAAAAAAAAACATGATTACAACTCCTATCTTTCATAGACACATTACAATGAAAATTTGTCTAAAGACCAAGAAGTCTCTCTCTCACCTTATTTCTTCTATCTAAAGACATATCTATCTCTTTTTATGTTTTAATGTAACCATTACATCTGGATTCCTCTTTCCGAGACCTTCCCAATCACAGCTTCCTTGCTCAATTCTGAGCCTTGAGCAGAAAGCTATGATCCTTTAAAACTTGTGCTTCTTTTCCGATGCACTACTTGTGCAACGATATCTTTTCTCTAAGCTAATGGCTCTTAGATATTTGTTGGACCCTATGAAAAAGTTCCAGGTCTTTAGTGTTCTTTTGATGCGGGTTCGAACCAGACGAAACCCACCTGCTTCCTTCCTAACCCTTTTCCCTCTTTACACAGTTTTCGGGACTAGCCCCTATTCTCTTAGCCCCTGACCCACACGACCATGGGTCGTGATCAAGCGCTAGATCAATAGGTGCTTACCCAGGACTTCAACTTCAAAAGTTTTCAAAGCACAACACAACAATATCTTGAAGTTCCATATTACCAAACTTGTGAAGTAGGGTGGATCAATTGTCCACGACTACTTAGCATCCGATGACTGACACTTACTATGGAACCTTAGGTGTCTGAGTTCCAGAAATTTAGGTCTTCGGGACTTCAGAGCTTCGAAGGATATCACATCCACACATCCAAACTATTAATCTCTGAACATTCCCATGTCACCTTTGTTGACATCATTACATCACATCACTTAACGTTTTCCAATTGCGGGGGCATGCAATGACAGTTTGGAGTAACCCGCCTTTCATCCCGTAATTATTCTGATGCTGACACATAACCCCTCAATGAAGCCGCAGTTTGGATTGAGGGATTGCCTTGGAGAATTAACTCTCGTGCAACTTGGGTCCCTGCAATGCCTCATGGTTGTTGATATTGGTGTATCGTGGTCAACGCCACTATGGGTCCTCCGACCTTTAAATTTGTTATGTAACCTCGGGTCCCACTAACCATGCTCATAAGGAGTGCCATGCGGTAGAATACTAGCGACTGACTCATGGCCCAATCAGATGGGTGTTACACGTCATGTTCCATATGGAATTTCAACCTGCCATGGGCTCTAAACCCACTGAAACGTGGCACACATACCATGTGTCCACGTCCATCCAAGTAACATCATCATGACTCAATACTTCGGCTCTTCGAGAGATTTTTCCCTTCACTACTGTGTTTGACCTTTTAACATTGACTTGATCAAATAGTCGAGCTCTCCTCTCCAGATCTACGGTGTAGATCCACTTCAGAGCTTTGGGCTTCGACACTTCTCTTGTTTCTGACATCAGAATTCACTAAAGTCATGAAGTCCGAAGGGATTCTGGGTTAACTCCTCTGCACCTCCCCCAGATCTGACAGTCGTAAGGGATTTCCCTTCCTTCCGAACAGATCCTACGACATAGAACAAACTCTGTTACTCTGCGGATTTCCAAAGGAATTCATGGCTAACTGCCTCGCAACATTACCAGATATGACGGTCGTGAAGGATTGTCCTTCTCCCAAATAGATCCTAAGGTCCACATTACTCTGCGACCCAACACCACTTCTGTCGTAGTTTTACGACACCTCTACTCCTCCTGAGCTTCTTAACATGACCAAGGTAACCTCTTGGCACTCAAGAATGTTCAGAGGTTCGAAACTGGTTTCTCCAGACACAATTTCCACCTTAAAACTCGGGTCCAATGATCACTTATCCAACCCATTAGGGCTCAGTGTTGAAACCATGGGTCATAACTCAAATTTTGTCTACTTCGACAACAATTCTTTCCAAAACTTTTGCTTCAACTTCCACTAACATGGCCCATCTAGGCTTAATGTTGTAACCATGGCTTTGATACCATATTCTAAAATCCCCGGCCATCAATAGGCCAGTCAATGCCACCTACACAACCTTAACTTAACCTTTAAAGCTCTAATACCATATTGTAACATCCCCGACCACCAATAGGCCGGGCAATGCCACTACTCCTGCAACTCTACTGCTCTTTTCTGATCTATGATAGCTCCAGCCTTAAACTATCGGGCTATGCCACACAGAGATACTTGCGGAAAAACATACACATACATATAAACATAGAATGACTATTCTACATATATATAACATAATAATGTGTAAATAATAGTAAGCCTACACATGCAGCATATACAACATATACATGCGATACTCATCAATTAAAACATATGTACCATTACACAGCATGTAAATGAACATAAAAGTGGTACTTATATTTTATTAGAATACCACCAACTACGTACAGACCTTCCATGAACCTCCCAACCATAGACCACGCTGCTCATCACGCTCAGTAGTGGGTCACCCCCAAGTTGGGACTAAGCTCCACCCAAGGCAAGGGATTCCTAGACTAGGCTAAGGTTACAGGAAAATTGCATAGAGCAATCAGAAGGATTCTCTCCAGGAGCCTTCTTACGCCCACTACTCACGGACTCTCATTCCCCACATGCTCGTTCCACCCGGGAGTATACACCTTCACAAGCACAGTCCATCGGTGCTTCACCTCCCTCTCTAGGTCTCGGCAACATGCCATATCAGGAATTCTCAGAGTTCTATAGCTGGTGTTGGATTCTCTCTGGGAGAAAACCACTTCCCAGCAGACTCTCGCACCTGGAGAGAGGTGCTCACAGGTCTGACAATCTGCCTCTTCTACCACGGGCCTGATAACCTGCTTCTTCAACACATTCCTCGACTCAGCTCAAGTCAAGTGAGGAAAACAGTAACGGTTCAACACTCATTCACATAGGAATGATAGAAGGCAGCAAGCCACACTTAGTCCAGGAACTGCATGGCCACAACAACCCACCGTTATGACACCACATGGCTCATAAAAATACGGAATACTCGGGCTTCACAGAAAATGTGGATCAGTCCACGGGTTCTCACTAGTTTCAGGATGCGTGACTAGAGGACAAAACACATGGGTTGAGTGCAGAGGCAAAATGGGTTCAGACTGAGGGTGTATCGGCTTCTCAAGAAAACATCATAGGATTCGGGTTTCAAATATGCATGAGGAATATCGAGATCAGACACATCAACCACATAGTTCAGACAACAAACGGCTGAATGGAGGACGAACCCACGTGGAGGTTGGAAGAATGAATCATGACCCCAACACAACTGACACTTCATATTTTAACTGCATGTGCCCAGGTCGACACTTGTCTTCCTGGAGATGCATGAGTTCCACTTAGCACACGTTCCATTTATAGGAACTTAGGATAACACTCAACATGTCCACCTTAGCCTTCAGGAAATAATAATAAATTACTATCCCCTTTAGAGGTAAGCCCCCTAGATTATCCCCTAGGTACACACACTTAGCCTCCTCCCTTACCCAACCTTGTGGAAGCTTAGTCCCCCATCACTCTTTCTTTGTGGTCGGTCTACACGCAACGATGTTTATATTTTATTAATGATCTACATAATTGCATATACAAAGTCAGGCTCGTGGCCTTTAACGCCTAGGCTCTCTGGCCTAGTCACCAAATAAGCCTCCTAGCTTTTTATAACTCGGCTCACCAGCCTACAAAACATGTTTACAATTTATAAATACAACTGGGGCTCGTCCTTGGGGATATTACACGGTACATAAATTCTTCTGTTAAATATCAACAATCCATCGTCGTCTAGTGAATAACCTTCATACTTTGGTACCATCACGGTATCTTGTCCAATATTATTATTAACTTCTTTATACCAGTCATCATTGATTTGTAGAGTTAGAGTATTTTCTCGAAGATTTGTCTTAAGAGGTAATACCAAAAATATGTGTGGCCTCCTACTCAATTCATCTACCACTCAGTTCACAGTTCCTTTAATGTAAGTAATTTAAAAATCATATTCGCTATGTAATTCTAACCAATGTCTTTGTCACGCGTTCAAGTCACTCTGTGTAAAAATATGTTGCAATCCACAATGATCTGTCTTTAATTCGATTTTTCATCCCAACAGATAGTGTCTCCAAACTCTCAAGGCATATATAATCTAGGCCATGTGTTGCGTAGTTCTCTTTAGGCTTTCTCAATTTCCTTGAAACGTAAGCGATCACTCGACTGTCTTGCATCAAAACTCTACCTAACCCTTCCTTCGATGCATCTATGCATACCAAGAACTCCTTGTCCATGTCGGGGAATTTTAGTATCGCGTTGTCGTCAACAACTCTTTGAGCCTTTGAAATGCTTCTGCGTATTTCTCAGTCCATAAGAACTTCTTGTTCTTCTTCTACAATTTCGTGATCAGATTTGCTATCTTCGAAAATGCTTCAATAAATCATTGGTAATATCCTTCTAAAACCATGAAACTATGTACTTTGTGTACGTTTGTTGGTGATGGCCATTCCATAATAGCCTCCACTTTCTATGGATCCACAACGATACCTTCACCAGATATGGTATGTCCCAAATAATGAATCTTCGATTGGTAAAAAGAGCATTTTGATAGCTTCCCGTACAATTTGTTTTCTCTTAGGCACTGCAGTACCAATACCAAGTGTTCATCATGATCTTCCTTCATTCAAGAATAAATCAGTATGTCATCAACAAAAACTTAAACAAACTTGTCCAAGTATTCATGAAACACCCCATTCATCAAACTCGTGAATACCCCTAGGGCATTTGTCAATCCGAATGGTAAAACTGTAAACTCATAGTGTCCAAATCTTGTCTTAAAAGAGGTCTTAGGGATATATTCTTCTTTAATCCATAATTGGTGATATCCTGATCTCAAATCAATCTTCAAAAACACCATCGATCCTTTCATTTGATCAAACAAATCATCTATCCTAGGTAATTGATATTGGTTCTTGATTGTTTTTTTGTTCAATTGATGATAGTCAATACAAAGTCTCCACGATCCATCCTTCTTTCTCATGAAAATAACAAGTGCACCCCATAGTGAAACACTTGGATGTATCAGTCCCAAATCCAACAAATCCTTCAATTGCATTTTCAACTCCTGCAATTCAGGCATTGAAATCCAATAAGGCGTTCTTGCTATCGGTTCATTTCTAGGTTCCAAGTCTATTGTAAACTCCAACTCTCTTTCAGGCGGTAAACCTATTAACTCTTCTGGAAACACGTATAAAAACCCTTGTACTACAAGAAGGTTTTCTAGTCCTTCCATCTCACACTTTTCATTCAGTGCTAAGATTTGTATAGCTTGCATCCCTTATGCATACTCTTTTGCAATTGTAGGGAAGAAATAAACCTCAAGGACACTCCCCGGTTTCTTCCTAAATCATTGTACTTTGTCCCATATCATCTGTAAAACTTAATCATTTCGTCTTACAGTTAAGTATTTCATCATGCGATTCCAACCAATCCATACCAATCACTATGTCATAAGATCCTAAGATCATGACATAAATATCTACCTTTTTAAAAAGTCTCCCAAGTTAAGGCTACATCCTGTAGCCTTTCCTCCAACCTTATTTTTGGCACCCGATTCCATTTATACGTACTTGAACTCATCCTGCTCGACTTCCTTTACCTTAATTCTCTTCAATGCTGCATAAGAGATAAAGCTCTTTGTAGCACATGGATCTATCAATATATTGTATTTTTGGTCATGGATTGTACCTAACGTCTCTAGCACAGTGGACTGATGCTCATCCTGGTGGTTGTTCACCGCTGCATGTATCCTTTGGGATTTTACCAAATCTCCAACTGTAGTGGGTCCTGATAATCCAACTGCTTTGGCCTGTTGAATTAGACAGTCTCCTTGGTAATGCGGCTCACCACATGTCCAACATCCAATGTTTAGTCCAGTGCTCCTGGTCCCCGAAGTATAAGATGTTGGTCTAACATCCTATGATCCTGGTATGTTCTATTGAACATGCCTAGACTATTGTTGCATTCGACATTGTTTTTTCTATGGTCCTCTATAACGAGTCCTCTTCTAAGGAGTTTGTCATTGTGGTGTCTTGAACATAGTTCCTTTAGGCATATCTCAATGCCCTGAAGCATGTTTGGCTGGTGTCTAATGTTGTTGTACTCTCGGTGTTGTCGATAGATCATGTCTAGAAGAAGTCCTTCCCTAACCCCCATTGTTCAGTTCTTCCTCAAATATGAGGGCCTTCTGAACCACATCATGCAAAGTCTGAGGCATTAATCTCCTCACCTTCACACGAATGTTGAAGTTAAGGAAAAACATAAACTTGTTGACCTTTAACTTCTCTGTGTCCAGATGTGGAGAATACCTAAGTAGCTCCATGAATATGGCCTCATACTCTGGCACCGTATGGCTGCCCTGTCATAAGGTGTTGAACTCATTAGTAGATGCTCAATGAATTCTTCGGACAAATACCTCACCCGAAACCATTCCTCAAATATTTCCCATGACACGTCTTTGAATACCATGTTTAGTTGAGGTATGAGCGTCTTCCACCATAGAATATCACTCCCCTTTAGTTGAAAGACCACCATGCAAAATTTCATGTTGGCAGTGCAAAGCACATTTCCATGTTCTCCAACCATGCCTTTGTGGCTAAGCCGTCTGGGGCACCCCAGAACTCAGAAAATTTCACCTTCTCGAGTTCTCGGTGTATGCTACTACTACCAGCTGGGGCATGTTGTGAACCCTCATTGGGTACAAACGCTTTTCCCTCATATCTATCCAAGCAGTTGATCAACACCTCTGACATCCTCTAGAATGATCTCATCATACTTACTACATCTCCCACAACAATCTACTCTTTCTCAACATTCTTCTCATCTTCTTGGGGGTTAGACCTTTCAGGTGTGGATGTTGTCGGAGGTGTCACACCTCTTCCTTAAACACCACGTCGTCTACTTCCTCTGTGTCCTCTAACCATGATTACCTACAAGAGCAATTTCATATATTTATTGGTGATCTAATTCAATCATTTCATTTAACATAACGGATGGAGTAATGGTCCAATGTCGTAGGGTTGAACCTCACTTTCATACCATATGTAACAACCCCTTTTTTACGTCATAACCAATTGATAACAATAAGAGATTTTATTTTTTTTGACATCCATAACACATCATTTGAAATAATGAAACAGGATAGTGACGTACATCAATAATACTCATTATATTTATTTCATTCCATTTCACTACTAGATTTAGATAAAACTTAATGCATGAAGGATCTGCCACTCCACATATAATAACATACAAGCTACCCCCCCCCCCCCCCCCAACCTATCCTACATGGTTAGGACCTCCAAGACAAATAATAAACGTTCATGTATAGGATTCGTTCGATTGATCTTGACCATTTAAGGCCTCAATAATGGCGACTGTTTTGAGGAACAAGGAAGTATCTAATTCCTATACCTTCAATCTATTCCATAAATCAAATAATTTCTAGCATTCTTATGTACAAATTTTCTTCAAATTGACACAGAAAATATAGTATCTTAGTCATCACCTCATAACACAATGTATACTATTTCAATAATTCGCCATCTTACTTATTTAAATAATAGGAAGAAATCCAATAAAACCGGGACATAAACATAATCAGTAACATAGACCTGCAACATAAAACCTAATAAGATGGCAGTTTCGTCTTACTCCAATTTACTGGGAAAAGTGAAAACCCTACAAAGTACATCCAAGTAGAAAGCTATTGATCTATATCACAATTTAAATGAGGAAAAGAACAATAGATAAAATCTCTCAGCACAATGTAGAAATCATAAGATTACTCTGTACTTTTGTGAACCAATTGATACTGTGAAGAAATAAACCTACAACCGAGTGAAAGTACACTCTAAGATTGAGTTAATAAGTTTATGTAAGGAACCTGAAAGTCCTCTTTTGGGTGTCATAGTGCAACACTTCCAGAGCCAACTCTAGAAGTGTGTATACAGGATCCTTGAAAGCCCAAGTTCATATGAAACAGTCCTTGGTGTTCACAAATATCCTCTCAAGATAGGCAGAGGTATCTAACCTTCGAAACTACAAAGATCATAATATATAGTGCAGACATACACAGGGGAGGTGCAAGGTACACACTCAACAATTAGATTCCAGTGCCCAAGAGGGATGCATTATTGAGCGTTGGAGTTCATTTAAAAGGAAAAGATTAATAGGGATAGTGTGTGCAGGGTTCAAGAGAGGAAATAAAGAGTTTGAAATCCATTCGAAGGAAATTAGTGGATGGGATCTAATCATGAGGAGTCAGAATCCTCTCAACCATTCGATCAGAGAAAAGATGTGCACTCAATAAAACCTGTAGGCCTTCAGGCTTCGTCACTTCGGTATATCTGAGTTATTTATCTTAAGAGAGCTCTGAAGTCCGAAGTTACGAAGTGATATACACCGTATATCAGTGAATGATTTCTAGTCGTTGGATTTGTAGGAGTTCGACAATATGGTGAAATTGGGTTCGTAATTGTAGAGATTCAAGAAAACCCAAAGATTTGAATTCCCAGAGTGAAGGGCAGTCGTAGATCTGGCGATCGATCGAGAGTCGTTAGATCTACGAGCCTTCTTTCTTCGGTGGTTCAGTTAATCGACACTTCAACAAAAATTGAGACATGAATCTAAAGTTTAAGGAACTCCCAGAGTCCCAAAGTCCGAAGTAAATCCTTACCATCCAATGTTGCATACATGTGTTCCTAGATCCCGAGTATTCAAAATTTGGCCAATCGGGAGGTGATGGGTGAAATTTGTTTTTATGAGAAAAGTCTCGAACTCCCGAAGTTCTGAAGTTAATCCTTATCATTGTCGACGGTTAATCAAGGACCGTCAAATATGATGGTTTGACCTTCGTTAGTTCAGAGGTAACATGAGTTGTAGAAGCAAAAATCTTTGAAGCCCTGAGCTCCAGAGTTACTTCTAGCTGTAGATCGGAGCAAGGTAAAGGAACCATTGATCTCCAAGTTAACCAAGATTCAACTCACTGACTAAGTTAAGAGGTAAATTTTAAGGATTAAGAAAACCCCGAAGTTACGAACTTTCAGAGTAAAGGAGGTTCGTATATCTAGCGAATAATCAAGGACCATTAGATATTCAAGTCTTAGTCCTTCATAGGTTCGATAGTTCGACACTCCGGAGGAAATGGGCTGTTGTTTAAAAAAAGAGAAACTCTCGGAGTTTCAAAATCCGGAGTGGATGACAATTGTTAATTTGAGGGAGAGTGTAAACCGTCATATATGCAAGCTCCTCGAGGGTTCGATGATCCGATTGGAACAGTTTCAAATTGTGCAAGTGGGGAAAACCCTGAAGTATGGAGTTTCATAGGAGATATCCACCATAAAACTCGTGTAAGGAAAATATTTGTCAGTCGTTAGATTAGATTACTAAAAATTACGAAGGAAGATGGGGTAGGTTTAACCTACGACTGTCGGTTAACCAAGATCAAGAATGGATTCGACCGGTTAGCACTTTGGGAGAAAAGGATTATTGAGTTTAAGAAACCTCCAGAGTGTCGGAGTTTCGGAGCCTCGAATAGCGCCCTTTTTTACTAGCACTAGGTTGTTAGAAAAAATAGGACCACGGAGCAATAAAATAAAATAAATGCATAAACAAAACACAGAAGACACACAATACAAGAGAGACACATATTTACGTGGTTCACCCAGTGTGGGCTACGTCCACCAGAGAAATTGCCAGGTCCTTCCTTTATTATTATCCAGCAAATGAAGGGATACAACCTACAACAAAACCTGATGTAACTTCCTCTTCTTTCTTTCACAGTCTCCTCTCTCAGAATACAATATTCACCACAATCCATAGCCGCGATACATTTCCCTCATAAAAGAGGGTTGCCTTCTAGGGAAAAAAACCCTAACATAATCTCTACCGTTAGATCTGCGATCTTATAATGAACGGTCCAGATTTACAATGAAATTACAATATACTTTTACAAGGAAATTTTTGCTTCGGGGGCCTGCTTGCCCCCAGACCCCCCAGCCAAGGGGATAGGCCCCCCGGACCCCGCAGAGGGGGTACCCCCCCTCTGCACTCCCCCATGTGGAAGAGTGTACATACTTCTCGGGTGTAAATACTTCATGGGGTATAAAAACGGCTGAAAGAAACGACCTCTGAATCAGGAAGATAATCAGGCTCCACAACCAATAATCTCCCACTTGGAGACTGATCTCAACAATTCCACCGCTGTTGTATATGCTGGACTCTGAACCTTCTTGGACCTGGCAAATTTCTCATTTTCATATTCATTCTTGAAGACCAACTAAAACTGAGCAGGAACTTAGTTTCTCCTTGGTTACTCCCTTTGTTAACATGTCTACAGGATTTTGGCTAGTGTGTATATTTTCCAGCTTCAATTTTCCATCTTCAAGGGCGGATCGTATGAAGTGGTACCTCAACTATATATGCTTAGTCTTCGAATGGAAGGCTGATTTCTTTGCAAGGTGAATGGCACTCTGACTGTCACGGTACAACTTGTTGTTCTCTTGCTTCTTTCCCAATTCCTCCATAAACCTTTGTAACCAAATCATCTCTTTACTAGCCTCTATAGCAGCAACATACTCTGCCTCTGTTGTTGAAAGTGCAACAACCTTTTGCAGTTTT
>ML776677.1:243520-281987 GCA_009831015.1 Picea engelmannii | reverse complement strand
GGCAGTCACGCTGGTAATGGGGTCCCCCACACCCCCAACAGGTAACACCAGATTGAACCTGTGCATTTTTATGTGTCTGTCTTTGAAATGAGTTCCTTCCCCTGGAACCCCTGCCCCGGCTCATTGTTCCCTGAGATGGTCGTGGTCCTGTCTGCACCGTTGGCGACGAACGAGATGCTGCACTCGCTGCCATTGAAATCTCTGTAGCTATTGTCCTTGGCGCGAATCTGTTACCATAAGGTGGTGGCCTTGAGCCCCCTCCCCTAGGAAATGTCTGCGGGGCCTTTCCTACAAACCCCGGGCGATGCGGAAATGTCGATCTTGCACCCCCAGTCAAGTTCATATGTTCTTCCACGTAACGTGCACTTTCCACCGCCTTTGCTACTGAAGATAGCTTCCACATCCTTACCATAGCTCTTATCCTAGGGTTCAATCCATAGATGAAGCGCTCTGCCTGTCGTTGGTCACTATCCATATACGACACATATTTGACCAGTTCCATAAACCTGATCTCATATTCTTCTACCGTTTTGTTTCCCTGTACTAAGGCATGAAATTCCCCAACCTGTTGTTCCTCGTAGTACGTCGGTAGATATTTCCTCTTGAACCTTTCCTCGAAAAGTTCCCAAGATACTGTGTTTGGGGTAAGGTGCAATTGTCTGTCTAGGTTGCCCCACCAGTTCAAGGCGCTGTCCCTTAACTGAAAAATGGTGATCTTCACCTTTGAGTTGGACGCATAGTCCCTTAGGGAAAAACACCTGGTCATGCCTTCCAACCATGCTTCCGCGCGTTCACTGGTGCGACCTCCGACAAACTCTGGAAGTTTGATCTTCTGCAACTCTCGCGTGATGTCTTCAGGTGGAGGTCCTCCTCCTGAATCCCTTGACGCTTCTAGATTACCCATTCCAGACGGTGGGGGTTCCACTTCAGTCCCTGCCGGTTGTCGCCCCTTTAAAGTCTCGTTGATGGCTTCCAACGAGCACAGTATGAGGGCTAGTTCGGGCGATGGTGGTGGCGGCGATGGTGGTGTTGGAGGTGCTTGCGACGACGCTCCCCTGCCTCGACTCCCTCGATTCTTGACCATCCTGTGTGCTTTGACCTGCATCAACCAAAGTTGTCAGGGTGAGTTCCAGGATGTTTTAAATTGATGCTACTAAACTTTAGAAATAGGGTTAGGCGTAAGTTTTCTTTACTTGTCTATAAACAAACATTACTCCATTAAGGGATTGGCTGGGTTAGGTTTAGGTTTAAGCATCTAAGATTTGTTTCTCACCCCTACGAAAATAACTATTGGTTCCTTTGCCCTGTAGCTACGCTAGCTTTGTGCTTCACTCGTGACTTCCTATGCTTACGCTCCTAATGAATATGTCGCCTCCTTCCTGCTTGTCCTAGTCTAAGTCCTAATGAAACCTTAACTAATAATAGTTAAAGTTCAACCATATTTTATTATTTAACTTAGGGATTAAACTCAATTAAAGATTAAAGCTTAGATTAATTCTAATTTTTTAGAATAGAGATTAAATTTAAACTTTACTTTACCTCAAATTAAAGCTAAATTATCTTTATTTTACCCCCACTAGTAAACCTTCGAAGAAACCCTACGAACTCCTTTAGAAGTTATTATTAGTTCTTAACTCCCTCCCGTTTGAGCACCTATGAGCAGATAAAGTGAAAAAGAGGACCTGTTTATTTATGGATGGCATGGCTGCAGTCTCAATATTTTCTCAGGAGTTGCGGGAAGATATGGCTCTCTCCTTATTAGCCAGCCTACCTATAATGAGCCAATTGTGTGTGCCTACCAGTTCACTCCAATATTGCGCCGACCATATACTCAATATGTTCCTGCGCTGGTCAACTCCAATACCGCGCCAGCCTCTTGAAATCGTCGTAAGGAAGGAGAAACCCTTTCAATCAAACGATCCTGGAAGACAAAACAAACCTTAGTGAGCCTTCAAGGTAACAACCTTGGGTTCAGTGCGGGTCTAAACTGGTTAACTTTATTTATACTTAACAATTAAACCCCCCCCCCCCTTTATTTTTTTATTTTTTTTAACTTTATAATTAAGCTTTATTAATACTTTAATAATTACAAATTAACTATATTTTGAATTTAATTATATATATATATATATATATATATATATTATTATATTAATATTTATAAATATTATCATATAAAAATATCATATATATAAAAAAAAATTGTATTTATGTTTTCAACTTCAAACATATTAAAATATATATATATATATATATATATATATATAATATAATATATAATAAAAAATAAATAAAAGAAAATAAAAGAAAAGAAAATATAATAAAATAACATAACATTGTAATACCAAATATAAGAAAATACCATAACGTTGTAATAAAATAAATAACGTTGTAATTACATAACGCAATGACTAAATGTAAAATTAACCAAAATTTGAATTGGCCACAAGACTGCCACAAGACTGCTAAGTCGACAGCATGGGCTCGCATGTGGCCCACGTGTCCTTCACTTTTATTTACGGGAATAAAATATCGGCCGACTTCTTTAAACCCTAAACTCTCCATTTTGTCTCCTTCATTCGTTGTGGTTACCTATGCAGGGAGGCGTGAGGGAGCATGGCCGCCATGGCGAATACAGTGCACAGGCCCCTCTGCGAGCTTCTCCTCCCTGAGATTCGATATGTGGCGCTTGGGTAGTCGGTCTTGGCTGTCTTGTGTTCAGACCGGTGTGTGTTTGCGGAAAATTTCTTTTTGTTTGCATGATTTTTGGGTTCTCATATACCACTTTGGTATGTGGCCGGAGTTTAAAGAATAATAGGCACGTGTTTCTTTTCTTGAAAAAAAATTAGCGGTCTTGTTTAAGTTCCTGAAATTGCGATAATATCCAACTTTCTATGTTTTTCTCTCTTCATAAATAGAGCACACCGAGCCTTCTATCTTCAACACCTATGGCTTTCGCAAATATACACAGTGCTCACAGATCTGAGTAAGAGCGCTCAGATTTGAAGCCCCGTCTCATGGATCTGAGTGAAAGCTCTCATATCTGAAGTTCTGTCTCACGAATCTGAGAAAGAGTGCTCAGATCTGAAGTTTTTTCTCACGAATATGAGCGAAAGCGTTCAAATATATAGCTGAGATTGAACGTTTTTGTCTTAGCAAACACTACGGTATTCAGGGTTTCAATTAGATTTTTCTATTTGTTCGTTTTCATTTAGGGTTTTTTTTTTTTATGCTTAGGGTTTGAAAGACGTTTGTACATCGATACAGCCTTGAAATATTTATTTTTAAGTTATGGTAGTAATGTCATTACTTTGAGATTTTAAGATGTTTGAAGATATGCACCAGTAAAAGATGGATCCTTGACTTTCTATGTCGTCCAGACATTCACTTTCCGTGAGTTGGCTGCAGCAACGAAGAATTTCAGGTTCAGAAAAGTTTCTGCGATTATGCTTGCATGGAAAGATTCCTCAAAGCGCGTGGTAACGATGTAAAGAAAGCAGCAAAGCAGCTCAGGACGTGCTTGGCCTGGAGGGACGCCATTCCGATTGGGCATTTGATAGCGGACGAGTTCTCTGCCGAGCTTGCCAAAGGTATCGCTTTTGTTGCCGGTCGAGATGACGAAGCTCGACCAGTCGTGATTGTGAGGATGAAGCAGGACTATCAAAAGTTTCAATCTCATAAACTGTATGTTCGGTTACTAGTTTTCACATTGGAGGTTGCTATTGCATCCATGCTACCCGGTGTAGAGCAATGTGTACTCATGTTTGATGCTGTTCATTTCAGATCTTTATGCTTATTAGGTGAAGGTGGTTTCGGAAGAGTCTATAAGGGAAGGCTTGACAGCACTGGACAGGTTGTGGCTGTAAAGCAACTTGACAGAAATGGCTTGCAAGGTAACAGGGAATTCCTTGTGGAAGATCTGATGCTTAGTCTGCTTCATTATAGGAAGATTTGGATGTTTTTCGCTCTGTTTATGAAGTTAACCTTAATGATGTTTTTAATAGAAATTTCTTTAGTTCTTGGAAAGTTGAACAATGCCATTGCCTATACACTGAAAAAACAATTGAAGATCCGCTCTTTTACTAAGATAAAATTCAGTCAGGAGTTTGCATTTTAACTTTGTATATTATATACTTTGCACTGTGCAACAATCTTTTAATCTCTGTATATATGAAATGTACATGTGTTTATATGCATAGATATAAGCCTATATACATTCAACATCCACATAATTTTTTTTTTAATTAAGGTTACCATGTACAAAGAAGTAAAACACTTTATACAGTTTGTAGGACATACTTAGGTATCTGATATTATTTGCAGTCATCCTTTCATATCCCTGTACGTGTATGCATACATGCATACATATACAGACCCTAGTTGCTTGTTTTACTGGTAAATTTTCTTTGCATTTATTTATTTTATTTTTATTTTTATAAAAGTTTCTATCTTTTGTGTGCAGGTTAAGCGAAGGGGAATTTGAGCTGGGAACGTGGCCCTTAAGGCTCTAGTGTTTCAACTACGGCTCTGATACCAAATGTAAAGACCGGTTTTAAATTAACATATAGTAATTCTACCAAATGTACAATAATTTCTACTAGGTTTATAAAAGAAGAATAATTCCAAATTTTCTCAACACTTACGCAAGTAAAATTTATCAATGAGTAATAAATCTAATTAAAACAATGCATAAATTTGAATTAAATACCTTAACTCTGATTCTAATAATCCTTCCTGTTGTGCACAGCTTGCTTCCTTCCCACTTCTTTAGAACACTACCCAAAACCGTCCTCCCTGTCGACTAGTTAGCTCCCTAGCCCCAGGATATCAACGGATATCCTGGCCCTCCGAGCCCAAAACCCCCAGCAACCCCGGTGCACTGCTACAATCCAAACTCCCAAAATCTCACTCTCCCTCCAATACTCAGAGCTCCCAAAATCCTTCTCCACTCCCGTGGAATAATCCTCCCCTCCAACTACTTCCCCCCCTTATCCCTCCTTCACCGACACTCCTCCCCCATTAACTCCCTACCTAACCCATTTATTACCCTTATCCATTCCCATTAATTCTTTTATCTTCTCGGGATTCTTATGTTATCCCTTGTTGTATACGCAACTTAATTCAATATTATATTTTATTATCCACCTTTTATGTAATACTTAATTAATTAATGAATTAATTAATACTTAAATTAATCATTACCCATCATGACTAACTAATTAATAATAATCAATTAGAAATGTTATTTTAAGACATAAATATAGTTTAGCTAATATTTTAGGATTATATTTTTAAATTAATTATATTTAATAATCAAGGGTTGTTACAGTCTCTCTTGCCACGTTCAAGATGTCTTTCTTGCCACATTCAAGATGTCGATCTTGCCATGTTCAAGACGTTGGTCTTGCCACCTCCAAGACGTCGCAACAACGACAAAATCTATGTCGTCGGAAAAGAGACGTCATGTGAAATGACGTTTGAGGGGGTCTATTGTTTGTCGTTCTCCTGACAATATAAAGTGGCAATTGCGTCGAACACGTCGTCAGAATTTGACCCAAATGTACTAGTGCATCTTTGATGGAATCCACGGCTCCTTTTACACAGAGTGTGACAAACCCTCCATTCTCATATCAGATGCCTAGCTCAGGTACAAGCCCTGTACTATCCTACTCCACTTTAAAAACTTCTGGTCTGAGGGCAGGGAGTTCTAACACTCCTCTGCAAGGACCCATGGGGGGCACTTCATCTCCCTTTAACACGTTCCCTTACGGGGGAGGTCATATACCTCCTTCGTCCCCTTCACTCAGTGGTACCCACCAGTAATCTGTTGGGCCAAACACACACCATAGTTCACTTGGAGTAGGGAGTCAAGGACCACCTTCTCATAATATGTCGGTAGGGTCAACACCATTTTGATCTTTGTTCGGTGCATTTGGTAACAACGCTTTCTCATCAGCTTCTTTCTTGACTGGGGGAAACCTCAGTTATGGCCAACCTAATCCTATGCAGGGTACTATTCTTGCACAGGGGGCAAACCCAGGAACTTCTTCCGCATCAGGACCTTGGAATTCTAAGCAAGAATCAGTTTCCTCGTCAGGAATGTCGATCTAGGGAAATTATTTTCACAACCAATGCAACCCTAGGCAAGGTGCAATACCTATACCCATGGGATTGGCATGGGGAAACCCTTCCAAAAGTCCTCCGAATGTAATTCATGCCCAACCATCTACGTCCTATTTCGGGAATCAGCCGATAATGTCTCCTCAAACACAAAACCCATATGCTGGTCATGGCCATGGTTTTTACCACAACCCCGACCAGCAACCCAACTTTTCCTGGAAACCTAGTGCTAGTCAAAATCTAGGCCCCTTTTTCCATGGTTATCATCAACAACAACCAAAACTACCTTTATTGGCAACCTTACATTTTCCAGACTTGACAAGGTTGTTGAATGACCCCATCTGTCACAATCCACGTTGGCCCCCTATGCTGACAAAATTGACTTCAAACATACCAAAGTTTGAAGCCAATCCTAACAGAGATCCAGGGGATCATGTGACCGCCTTCCATCTTTGGTGCTCGTCTAATTCATTGAAAGATGACTCCGTACAAATGTGATTGTTTCAATGCACTCTCATTGGGAGTGTTGTGAAATGGTACATCGAGCTCGACCGCTCAAGATATTCTTCCTTCGAAGAATTGGCAATGGTGTTCCTAAACCATTTCCAATTACCTATGAGATACGACGTCGGTATAGAATTGCTGGCCAATTTCGAACAGACAAAAGTAGACCATATCTCTAATCACATCCAAGAATGGAGATGCCGGAAGAGTTTGATTAAGGTACCAGTCCCACCAGCATTCTTGCTTGAGTGGTTCCTTAAGTCTTTGGTCACTTAGCTATCCAAAAACATCACAACGTCGGGAGTGTTTTCCAAAGAAGATGCCATCATGAGAGCTCAACAGCTTGAGCTAATTTATTCTCAGTCTAGTTTACTGTATGAGATTTTTCCAGATGCACCACGATCCATACTTGATAAAACCAGACAAAGAGCTAGACCACATGTTGATGGTATTATAGGTTCAATACAAACAAAGCCTGTTGAACACCTGACAAAACAATTGCAGCAATTGTCTATACAACACAAAACGGCCAACCAAACTATTGTTTCGGTTGCTCCCCCTACCCAAACATCGGATGTACACAGTGTGAAATCGATAAATCTAAAGGCCACCCAGCAGCCTGATGGAAAGAAAAAATAACGTAAGAAGGGTAAGGGGGATAAGAAACCCACTAATAATGTTGGTGGGGGAAACACTGAGAAACGGAAGGCGAAGTATCTGTGTAACCTATGCGTAGAAGACCACCCGACCCACCAGTTCCCTCGGCGTGTAGAGGCCCAAAAGTTTGTGTCACAGCAGTAGCCTGCTGTATTAACGAATCCATTTCAACATGGGTAAAACCTAACCCAAGCCTCTACAAGCATGGAAGGGGCTAGTCAAGGACCCTCTCCATCTTCAAACAATCATGCATCCGCAAATGTGTATATTATGAAAGGTGATGCTTTTATATTGACTAGAGCACATGACTACACTAAGCCAAGCACCTCTGAGAAAGGTAAAGAAGCTGAAATCCCATCTCTTCCTCTCCAGATTGAGAAGAATTTGGGTGAAACGATGACACACATCTCAGAAGGTGTGTTCAAGAAAGCTTCTCACAACCCAAACGCAAGGGCCACCCAAAACTATTCTGTGGTGGAGGATTTGTCTCAAACCCCTTGTGCGATGTCCGCTTTGGAGGTCCTCCAAAGCTACCCTTCCCAGAGGAAAGCTTTGTTAGCCACTTTAGGATCTGCTGAGACTTGTAATCTGGGTACAATCATGCTCGATACAACCAACTTAAAACCTCGTCTCCCTTACCATGTAGCATTTCAGATAGTAATGGATTACCCCATGAAAAATTTTACACAGAACAGTTTTCGCACGGTGGTTGATGAGGGCGCCTCGACATGCATCATGTCATTGGCATGTTGGAAGGCCATTGGCCAGCCCATTTTGTCTCTGTCACCTACTCTTATTACCGCTTTTGATGGTCGTTCCCAACCACATGGCATCATCCCCTCTTTCCTCATACAGTTAGGAGGGAAGACCGTGTGCGTCGAGGTAGAAGTAGTCGACGCATCCCTCGATTACAATCTCTTGTTAGGTAGGAGTTGGACCTATGCCATGCAGGCAGTGGTCGCAACAGTTTTTCGGGTCTTGTTGTCTCCACATGAGGGCCGAATCGTGACCATTGATCAATTGTCCTTCTCCTGAATTGACCCTTCATTGGGGGCATCCGCGGTCCCGATGATTGATAATCCTCAACTGGGTGTCGTCAATGTAGGGGTTGGTTTGTGCCCACCTTTGATGGGTACTTTCAATTACCCGCCTCCTCAAGGAAATGTCTAGTTCATATCAGACCACCATAAGGTTGAGATTTTACAAGTTTCATCATTTCGCACGACTTACTTCAACGATCCGTGGATTCTTCCTTCCACATCAGCCACGATGGAAGGGACAAGGCACCATGGTATGTCCATGCCCTTGTCCGCGGCAAAAGAAACTTACTCTTTAGTCCAACAAGAATCAGCCAACACTGATCCAACTCCTTCATCGTACTCTTTAGATTGCATCCTTTGCCGATGTCTCACTCATGAAGAAGCAGTTATCGTTCTTAACGACTGCCATACTGGAGCATGTGGCGATCATTTTTCTGGGTTGGCAACAACCCAAAATATTTTACGATCCAGTTACTTCTGGCCAACTAATCAAAGATTGTATCGAATCAGCCAAGAAGTGATACCTGTGTCAAATATTCTCTCGGAAGATGAGGGCACATCACGCTCCCATGTTTCCTGTCATCACAGTTGGTCCCTTCACCAAGTGGGGGATTGATTACACTACATGCAACCCTCCTTCAACAAGGGGGCACCATTATATCATTGTGGCCATAGACTACTTCACGAAGTGGGTCAAAGCTATGCCAACGTTTAAATATGATGGAGAGATTGCAGCTCTCTTTTTGTTCAACCAGATAATCGCAATGCTCGGTGTCTCAAGAGAGATTGTCACTGACCATGGCAGTCACTTTCGGAACCAAATGATGACCGAATTAACATCAAATCTTAGGTTGCTGCAAGAAAATTCATCACCCTACTACCACCAAGCAAATGGTCAGGTGGAAGCTATAAATAAATCTCTTAAGACCATCCTACAGCGAACGATCAATTTGGCCAAGTCAAATTGGCATTTGATGTTATACTCGACATTATGGTCTTACCGAACGTCTATTAAGACTACAACCAGTTTCTCACCTTTTCAACTCGTTTACGGGCTAGAAGCAATCTTGCCTATAGAATTTCAGATCTTGTCCCTAAAGTTGGCAGTACAGTTACTGCCAGACACTTCTCCACTTGAAGAGCAGTTATTATACCTTGAGCAGCTCAATGAGTAGTGTCATGATGCGTCCCTAGCTAACGAGGCTCACAAAAAAAAATTCAATTGTCAGTATGATCGATCTGTTCGTCCTCGGATTTTCTCTGAAGGCGACCTTGTCCTGGTCTATGACCAGGATAAGGACTCCCTTGGGGAAGTCAAATTCAAACCCATGTGGTTTGGACTTTTCATTGTAAAAGAGGTTCTTAAAAAGGGTGCTTATCATCTGGTAGACTTTGAGGGAAATGCTTTGGCGGAGCCTAGAAATGGGCTCTACCTCAAGAAGTATTACTCATAGGTAAGTCACCTTGGTTAACTTTTTGTAACATATGTATAGTCTTTGTACTATTACTTTCTAGTTTCTTTTGGTTTTATGGATGTGTCATTTTTTATGTTATCTTATGTCACTATGACAGATGTCAAGTGAATCATAGGTGTTCGTTGGGTACGTAGATGGTGCTAACCGACACACTCGGAGGCTTGCCTCCGCAACTTGGGTAATTTTTACACCTCAGGGCCAGTTATTATCTTCAGGAGGTATATGTTTAGGCAACACCACAAACAATGTCGTCGAATACAACACCATTATTGAGTTGCTTCGTGACGCTCTGTCATTTGGTATCTCTCACCTTCGGGTCTATTTAGATGCTCAGTTGGTTGTGTCTCAATTAAATAGAGTCTACCGTGTTCATGATCCTACTTTACACCAACGATTCCTTAGGGCACGTCTCTTAGAACAAAGATTTGATTATATTACATATTTTCATGTTCCTAGGAGATTAAATCAAGTCATAGATACTCTAGCTAATCAAATCTTAGATTGGCATCTCACACACATATAAGAAAGACATACACATGCACATGTAAATACATTTTTAAAGGCAAATATAATCTATAAGACATAAAAAGACATAAAAATCCATATATAATATCAAAATCATCAGAGTACATAGGTGAGTGCAAGCGCCTCAAAAATATGACCAGTAATGAGTCATGGGGCTTATGCCCTCAAAAAATATACAAGTAGTACCCTCAGCATGTGAAAAGTCCAGCCTAACTCAGGATGGGGTCTGTGGGCCCTATTTTAATAATCAACGGTGTTTTCCAAACGCCAAAAAAGTTGGACCCATGTCCGTGGTGCCCCCACTATGTGAGGCTGCATAGATGGTGGCAGATCTTGAATCTCTGCCATGGAGACTGTGCGAGTGAGAGAGGTAAAATTTCGCTCTACTCGTCTCAGAACCCGCTCAGCCTCACCAGCTGGAAGCTCTCCTACTATTGTTGGTCCCCTTGTGGCGGCGGGTGCGGCCCCTGGCCGAGGACGTCGCATGTTCCTCGCATAAGTGGCTAGTCGCACTGGCCCCACATCTTCACATAATAAATACATATCTGTCAAATGCTCTAGTATATAAAAAAATGATATATATAAAAAAAAAGATAAAAATTACATATGTTTAACAAAAAAACAAATGATGCAAACTTACCCATCTCTCCTCGCTCCTCGCCGGGAGGTACCGGTATCTCCAGGTCTCTCGAGAATTCAATCCCAGCATAATATTAATCCTCTATGACTGAGATTTGTCGCGACAACCAAGAAAAAAAGTCATCATCAAATGACTCATTGGTCCTTCCTCCACCCTGTCGTGGCAACAACACTGCCCATCTTCATATCGCGGGAAGAGAGGCTTGATTCCCTCGTACCACCTCTCAAGGGATGAAACTGGGCACTCTTTCAAAGAAGAAGGAGCAAAGAATCGTTCCAAACCCGAAGTTCCTCTAAGTACGCAACCGACAGTTTGTTAGCTGCCTCTTCATACAATCTAGTAATGTCGTGCTCCAATAAAAAATCTATGCATTTAATCACTGAAATGCACAGTTCATCTATGCATGGGACGCCTAATGCAAAGCCACAGACCCAGTAATCTACCCGATGAGAAACATGATCGCCTGCAGTGCTAATTCTAAGATCTTGCTTATCGACACTTGTGAGCTCATCCGGTTTGTACCCGCCTCACCATTGAGTCCAATCAACTCTGATATATTGTGAGGCCCAGAGGGAAACGTACGAAATTTGACTAGTTCCCCTCTCTTGGAGAGGCCAGTCAAAAAGCATATGTTATCTGTCGTTGGAACCAATGATTGTCCCTCTAGCATAAAGGCCTCTGCGTCGGGATGCCAATAATCAACTAAGGCATTCAGTAGCCTAGGTTATGCTCGCATAAAAGGACACAGAAAAAATTTCAACAATCCACATTGCATTAATGTAGCAACAGCATTAGGGTCTTCCCCAACCAGCACACTAATATCCTCATGCTCTCTTTCTCTCCAGTGCACATACATCCTACACATGGGCAAAGTTTAGGAGGGTTAATTCTTCATTTTTTAAATTTTTTTGCACTAAATGGAGGGTCCACGTGGGTTGTTGTGATGACAGTCGCGTGTACACGTGGTCTACCATAAGACAGAGCGAGTGTACACGCGATCTATCATAGGATATCCCGCGTGGACGTAGGGCCGACCTTTTGAAGGTTGACGCCCCCCCAAAAAATGAAACTAAATGCCTAAATAAATAATTAGATTGCAAGATAAGGTAGTTTATACTTACTTGGTCCAAGCGGATGGTTGTTTCGTCCACTGAGGCTCCCGAAATCAATTCTTTTCACAAAGGGGTAGTTTTGGCACTTAGTCAATTTCTGAATTAACAATGGTGATAATGAGCTGCCAGCTTCTATTTATAGAGGTTTTGGCCTCTTTTTGTCAATTTTCGAACCCTTTTGTCATTTTTTCTAAACTGGAAATCATTTAAGATGGTTCAAGAGTCTTCTTTGGATAGTCACAAGAAGTATTTCTTTGGGTATTGGGATTTTTTTTTGAGATTTGGGCGTTTTGACGGTCCTTTGGTAAAAAGTCATTTTTTCCAACTCATTGCATTTAAGTCAGGATTACACCTCCTCTTTCTGCATCTCGTTGTCTTTTCCACTTTGTCATAGGATCGATCCCACCAAGTTTCTACATGGAACCATTATTGTTTCTTTAGAAGTGTCGTAATTTGGTGGTAGAGATTACCGTAACATGGATGCCCTAGGTAGATCCTGGTTGCATTATGGTGTCCATGCCATCAATAACAACTATAGGCCCGGGAGTCCCTTTTAGTTTTTCTTGATTACGAGTTTGAGCCTCATTTTCATGATTCCTTATCACTCTTGAACTCACCCTCGGGACTCCCAAAACATAATGGGTCTTCTTTTAAGCCCTTTTCAGACACTTTAAACATGAAAAGATTGTTGAGTGATCTTGTGGCCTTTCATGCTCATTAAACTGAAATTTGAAGCCACGTCTATCCAGTGGTATTTTACCCCTTTTTCGGTCCGGATGGTCAACTGTACGAACAAAGGTATACTCTAGAGGCCTCAGATCTCTAGAAGAGTACCCTCAGGTATAATTTTAACCCTTTTTCGAGCCTGAGGGACTAAATTTACGAAAAAGGAACCCCCACAGAGTCCATAATTAAGCTCTTTTCAGACTCCCTAAAATTAAAAAGATCGTCGAGTGACCTTGTTCTTTCACACTCATTAAAATGGTCTAGAAGAACATTCCTAACAGAGTCCATAGTTAAGTTTTTTTCAGACTCCTTAAAAATGAAAAAATTGTCGAGTGATCTTGTCTTTATCACACTCATTAAAATGGTTTTGAATAGACGTCTTGTCGGTTCTAGTTTACCCCTTTTTCAAACTGACTAGACTAGCTTCGAAAAAGGTACCCCATCAAAGTCTCCTTTTACGTTTTTTCAGACTCTCTAAATATGAAAAAATGTCGGGCTTACCTTCTCTTGGCTCATTAAACTTACATAGAAGGACGTTACCATTGTGTGTCTTATTAATCGCATTTGCAGACCCACATCTTTGGCCTAATGCTGTCTCCATGTTTCTCTCAACCGAACCATCTGAAACATGCCTTATACGCAAGCCCTATAGCACTTTGCCTTTGCGTCTTGACACCTTTGGCCCCAGGAGGGATTTTTTCCGAGTGTCTATGCTTTGAACATTAGTCTTGTCCTTGCGCCTCGAACTCATATGTTTGCGACACTCATTCCTCCTTTGTAACCTAGCATTCTTTTATTATTTTTCCAAAATTATTGAAAAAGACAAAAAAAAATCAAATATACCCCAAAAAGAGGAAGGGAAAAGTATTTTCTTTTTATTGGCAACACAATGAGTCGCTCTTGGATAAAGCACATCCTTTTGTTTGTTCGTCAAGCCCTGGGATTTAATATGACCTTAATAATTTGTTCCCTCTACATTGAGTTGTGTCCTCCTCTGTTTGGTTATTCTTCCAAACACATGGAGAGTTTGCATTGCCTCCTGCCTCGTGAACTTATGTTAATGCCATGCTGCCTAAGTCTCATATTTTTTCGTGCTATTGTCAAAGGGATTTTTTTACCAAGCCTGAGTCGACCCCTCTGCAGTTTGTCTCTTACCCTCATGCCTGACCATCCTCAAATTCCAATCAACTCTTTGTTCGAATCAATGAAGCCTTCAATCTGACCATCAAAATCCTCTAGTCCATGCTCGACGAGTCATCAAAGACCTATGGGTAGTGAATTTGTACACTCATATTACACTCCTACCTGAGTTTTTAAGATTTTGAAGTTGTTTCTCGAGCTTTGAAGACCTCATCTCCAGTCATCGGGCCTTATCAGCTTCTAGAATATGGATACTATACATGTATATCTTTTTGATTTCGAGATGTAGCTCTGTTGTGTATTGCTCGTGGCTACACTTTATATAGTTATATGACATGGATCTACAGTGTATTTAATTGGTAGCCATGATTTTATTTCATCCCAAGCATGGGTATGCCCGCCTCGGTGAGACGATTATTATTTTGCAGATGGCACCTCCTGATTTCTGGTCCCTGGGCTCACTTATTTGGAACGTTGGTGAAGATTGATAATATATTTCGGCCATCAGATGCTCTTATGACCTCACACATTAGGGGACATCTCTTATAACCCTAATTTTCACCAGACATACTTATCTGGCATCATGCCATCTCAGATTCCTTCTTTGCCAAAACACTACTGAACAACACTTCTTAGAAACCCCCTTTATAAAGGCCCATGCACCCTGCTCCATTACTGCATGCGTGTACATGCTAGATTCCCCAATACAGCCCGCGTGTACCTACAAAAGCACAGAAAAATGAAATTTGTGGACGGAACACACATCTTTGGGCAAGTTAACTAAAACTTTCTGCCATGCATGGCCAGTCTTTCTACCAAATACCTAGCTCCTTCTAGCCTATAAAATAAAGGGTAAGGGTCCCAATTGAAAAGAGGAAAATCATAGTAAAGAGACTATACCCAATTGAACATTCCCCTTGTCCCAACCTTTATCCATCCTTGTGCAAAGAGAAGTATAGAGCAAAGCAGTTGGAGGACAGTTGAAGAGGAGCCCAGGACCAGTTTCGAGGAGCAGTGTCGATCACATATTGTAAGTCTACTCTTGTGAAGATCAATACAAAAAGGAATATGTTTCCCATCCTGCCATATCATGTGTTCAAGTTGAATGTTTATTTTATGATATTGTCATAACTAACCCAACAATTAGTATATGAAATGCATGTTCGCATCTTTTTGCTTATTCGTGTGTGAATGCAGGTCAACTTTGGGAGGAGGCTTGCAATCAAAAAGCGAGTGAAAGCAAAGGGAACGACATTAAATGAAGGACTTAAGGTAGAGTTACCGAATCTCATTTACACCTTTGTATTGCATGAATGTGGGGTTTTGTGTTGGGAAAATAGGAAAGGGTAGAGGCCTTTGAAATGGTCATTTTTTGCATGTGTGATTAGAGTCCTTAACTGCTAAGTCCGTAGGAGGGATTCCCACCCACAACAGTATTGTGCTCCTTCCTTTCCTTCACTTTCTAGTCACAGAGATGTCATCGGTACCTCCCATCAAATTCTAGGGGTAATCTTCTTCCCACTAAGCCCCCCAAGCCACAAAGGGGCCAAGTAGAAAAACCAAAACATGGTAGCTTCCAAGATTGCCTCGCAAGGAAGAGATTCCACTCTTTTGACAAGCTTGGAGTCCCAACTCTCACATGTAAAACATAGTCAATAAAAAATTTGGCATCATAACAGTGTTTCCCAAAAGTTTGATCCCCTTCCCTTCTACGTCAATTTCTTTATAGAAATATTCCTCACAGACATCTGTCCCTCATGCATAATTCATTAATTTTTAATAATTTAGTTAAAGGATTATTCACCCACTACAAGTGATATGTTCTCCCCGGGTTGCACAAGTAATTTATCTGTTATTTTTATTTAAAAGCCTTTTTTCCTCACATTTCCCCATGTGTTCCTATTTTTCCTCTTAGTTGTCTCTTGGTTCCCCAATCCCTTAATTAATGGGTGTCTCCTAACTAGATTTTAGTTAGAGATGGATAATGAGTCTTCTTCTAGTTAGACTAGTATTGGTTAACTCAATATTCTATTCTATGCACAACCCATTATCTCAATTTGTTATTTATTTCTAAATAAATATTCATTTTCAATAATTTCATGTACACATGTGCATTTTATCAATTCTTTAGGTTTTTACTTACTATTTCCTAACATTTGATGTACTTCAAATCTTTAACTCATGTCACAATTCATTTAGTCCTTTATTTAATTTTAGACCTAGACTTCGACTTATGTTAGGCTTTAATAACTAATAATCTATTGTTTAATTAATTTAATCCAACAAGGTCTAATTATTCTAATGTTTTCTAGGCCACCTATGTTTATAGACACAGGTTTCAATTGCGCGATGTTCCCTTCAAGACGCATCTTCGTGCTCCAAGGGTGCCACTCGCCTTGACTTGTTTTGGAAGTCTGTCTAACCCCTTGGAGTCAAAACTCCATTCAGTTGACCTTGTAAGAGACCAAGGGCTTCTAAGGAATAAGGAATCTGCCTTATTGCATGCCCCTTAGAAATATTCATGAGTGATTGTCTCAATCTGCCCTCACGACATCGTGGACCACCCAAACTAGGTAATTGTTAACCTACAATTCTGGTCATGGTGGGAGTGCTAGTAGGTTGTGATAGGAACGTTTCCACACCACTCCCTCAATATATGGTTTTTGTGCATGGCCCCTTTACTCCTTATGTGAGTTGGATTAGAAAGCATTGTCAAGCCTTCATCCACTAACAAAAATAGTGTCAAAACTCCATATACATAAATCATACTAAAATCCATCATACATCATGTGTGCATAATAATGAAATACTCAAACAATACAATCCACTCCCTGAATCAATCCGGAGTCCAAGGAATCCCATTGATGCCATCGACATCATAACCTGTCATGTGTCCTGCACACTCATGACGACTTGTTAAAAGCATATGTCAATATATATATATATATATATCAGTATAATCAATCAGCTATAACACCTCAACATCATCATATATACCCCATAATCTGAATGAAATCACAATGTTCCATACTCGGATCACTTGGAACCAAGTGTCCTCAAAGGATAAGTCAATAATAGTATGCTCAGTAGAGCGGGATGTTACAATGAGCAAGTGCCTTATATTAATTTTGAGAAATCTTGTCACATAATCAACAATAGAAATGGTTGTTTTTATAAATGTTAAATGACTTTGTACATTTCTATTGCCCACTGACTGGAGGATATTGAAAGATAAGGTTCTTCCTAGTGATAATGTTTTTCTCGATAACTGCGAAGAGGCAAAGCAGTTGTTGAAAATGTTGGGTGTTGAGTATATATCATATCATGCATGTCCAAACGATTGTATTCTATATAGAGGAGAATATGCAGACAAAGAGATATGTCTAAAATGTGGGCATGACAGGTACCATAAATCAAATAAAAATGGTAAATGGCATGGTCCTCCTCATAATATATTGAGTCACATGCCTATAATCCCAAGGATTCAAAGGCTCTTTTGTTACAAAGAATTAGCTATGTTGAAAGGATGGCATGCCTCACACATAAGTGAGTCGAGAGTTATGTGAATCCCAACAGATTCAATAGCCATGAAGCATATAGAGAATACATGGCCAGAAAAATTCAAGGATGAAGTACAAAGTCTACGACTCAGCATAGAAATGGATGGTGTGAACCCATATTCCCTCCAAAACACCAACTATTCTATTTGGCCTATAGTAGTGATCAATAATAATGTCCCCCCATGGTTGTCCATGAAGAATGAACATCTTATGTTGTCTCTTATAGTCCCCGGTAGAAGGAAAGTGAATAATATGGATGTCTAACTACAACCATTCATAGATGAATTGAAAGAATTATGGGAATGTATACATGTATACGATGTATCAATACTCGTCGCAACAGAGATGAGTTTTACGTTGTATGGCATATGTACCACACATGATTATCCAAGTTTAGTAGTTTTCTATGGTAATTAACATGTTTATTGATTTTTTTATATATGTAACAATATTTATTTACATATTTAATTTGTTTTGATTGACATTCTATTCTTAAATGCTAACGTGTTATGTATACAAAAATTTCGCAGGTCTTGTAACTAAAGGATATCATGGATGTAAATGTTGTGGACCTTCTCTGAAGGCTAGGTGGTCCAACCACCTACGAAAGCTAGTGTATGATTGCTCGAGGGTATTCCTCCAAGAAGAACACCCTTATAGAAGAGCAACATCCACTTTCAATGGTAAACCAAAGAGAACCCAACGGCCTACAATAATGACACCAGCAGAATGGCTTAGAGAATATGAGAGAGAGAAGGAGAAGGAGATTACATAAATGTTCGAATCAAATGGGGAGCCTATGTTCGATGATCCAGAATTCTTTGACACCCACGTTGAGAAATTTCCGATTGAGATGAAAAGGAAATATATCTTTTATGAGCTCCCCTATTGGGAGAATCTTAAGATTTCCCACTTAATAGATCCCATGCATATATTTAAAAATGTTTCATATTCTTTATGGAGGCACATATCATTGAGATAAAGTGACACATTGGCTATGAGGAAAGATATTATTCCTTCAAAAAGTAAAAAGAAACATTGGCCAAGACAAGAAAGTAGAGGAGAGATTGGTCCCTCTTGGTCTTTTAAAGAAAGTGATGTCCCATGGATTTTGAAGAAATAAGATATTTCTTTGGAAAAGGAAGTTATATTGGGTGTGAAGGTGCCTTGTTTATATGGGTCTTCCCAACGATGTTGCTTCACTATGCATCAATACCATTTGTCGGGGTTGAAATCACATGACCATTTGAACCTTCTAAAGGTACGACATATGTCAAAAATATGATTTTATTATTTGTAATTTTTATTTTTATGCCATGGGATAAAACATAATTAATTTTTTATGTGTTTACTTTGTAGTGTCATTATCCTCTGCTCATGTGTGGGTGTGTGAACCATGAGTTCCCCCATGATCTAAGGCATGCAATATCTAAATTATCTGCATTTGTACATGGGATCACATCAAAGGAGATTCATATGGCTAGCATTCCACGGTGGCGTCAAGAGATAGCTGAGATTGTTTGTATGTTTGAGAAGGAACTACCACTGAGTTTCATGGACTTGCAGGTTCATCTTCTAATTCACCTAGTAGATAAGGTTGAATTAGTCGGGGTGGTCTCCTATCATTGGATGTCTTTTTTAGAGAGGTACATGAAGAAATTGAAAGGATTTGTTCATCAAAGAGAAAAACACAAGGGGTCTATTGCAGAGGGGTACATATTGTATGAGTCTTTCTATTATTCTAGTGATTACATCAAGTAGATAGACAACACACTAGGTAGAGTGATTTGGGATGACAAAAAGGATGAAGAAAAAAGAGAAGGGGAGATTCTCCAAACGAATGGAAAAAAGGTGCTTGATAAATACTAAGTGACTTATCGTTTGTCAAATTTCTACATAGTAATTATTCACACTGAACTTCATAATGTTTATTTTCGTGATATCATATGTACTATATGTTGGTTTGATTTCATGAATATATCAATGAATTCATAAATTGATGTCATCAATAAATTCATTCTTTACAATTCGGAGGCAACATAGCCCCGGGTCGCATTGTACGAACAAAAGAGGAGGAAATGGAAAAGTGACAGTAAATAATTTAGATGGTTGAATGGTAGAAGCATGCCTTATCCTGATCATTTAAAATAAAATATGCCAATAATATGCCCCACCAATTGGGTTGTTGACCAAGTCAGAGAGAAATATGGTGCATCTGGTTGTTACCCGCATGAAGAAGAGGATGCACTAAACATAGGGATTTGTTACAACAACTCTGTAATAATATTTCTGTGTACATAGTTTTTAAATTCATAATGCACATTTGAATTGTAGGTATATCTATATTATTTTATATTTTAATGGTCGGGTTATTAGACACATATTGACATTGTGATTTTTTCACTTTTTTATAGGTGCATTTGTTCCCATCTATGTGGGCATATTGATCCAAAATGGATACAGGAAGGACTAAAAATAAAAGTTCTCAGAATTGGATGAAACCAACTTCATTGCGTCGGTCTCGTCGCACTGATTCCAGCCATATAATTTTTTCCAAAAATGGACACCATATGCTAAAGTTATCACATTCTGATCGATTTCCCAAACATGCAAAAAAGTCAACTGGTCATAGTCAACTGGTCGTACTGTTGACATCAGCAATATGATAGGTGACGTCAACATGATGTTAGCAGGGACATGTGACAGCATGAGAATGTGACATGTGTCACACATTTTTGGCATTTTCATGAGCTTATGTGGACCAATAAAAAACTGACATGTGGCACTATACGGAACGCAGTTGTACGAAACATTGACGTGGCCCAATGACAGGACAACACATGGCAGTACGGACGACATGTGGTTGTACAGATGTTGATGTGGCAGGGTGACTGGGAAGTATGGATGTTTATGTGGCAACTGACTGGACATGTGACTTGGTAGTATGGATGTTAATGTGGCACGACACACGGCTATGTGGTAGTGATGTGGCAGGTGACATGGCAACTCACTATGCATGCCGACTAGGTTGATGACTATGTGGTGACTGGACCATATTGACGAACCACAGGGTGACATGTGGCCCAATCAGAGGGCACCATGTGGCACCTTGGTTTTTGGCAATATTGGTTGGGTAAAAAAAAAAATCCACCTCCGGGGGATTCAAACCCTTGACCTCTGGGACAAGCAACGGACTAACAAACTTGGGCTAACCAGAAGGGCGTATTTGGTGCTTGTTTAAACAAATGGTGATATATGTATCTAATTTTCAGTTGGTGCATGATTTTGGGGATAGGCCCCGGTCGGCAGGGGGCTAGATCGCGACGAGGGCTAAGAAGCAAGGGTCAGCACCATGGAGTTGGGCACGTGGAGAGTTAGCACCTGGACACATGGACACATGCATATGACCTGGACCAAAAGTTAGGGGGATAGCATGCCAGCACTTATCCCTTGGTCATATGGCACGCTCCATATGACCAAGAGCTCAAGAGAAAAGGGGTTGCACCCAAATCTTTTTCCAATATGGGTTTTAAACTATATAATAAGATTTTTTTATGATTTTTATGCTGATTTAGGAGGATTTTGCCCATTTTGGGGGGATATGGAGCTCGATTTGAGGCCAGATCTTGGGAGGAAGTTGGGATAGGTTCACCAACTCAAATCCTATATAAATCAGAGGTTTTTGATAGACCATGAGGTTAAAAATAGCATAATTATGATGAGTTTGTGAAGCTTGAATCCATTTTTATGCAGAGAAGCCATTGACAGAGCGAACTTTGGAGGCCAATTATGGGAGCTATGTTCAACATTTTTTAGTGTTGTTAGTTGTGTTGGATTCTTGAGGTCGAGAAGAACACAACTAGATTATTTTGTAATCCTTTTGATACATTTATGATGTACTTTTGAAGCATTGAAGATAAATAAGAAAGCCTCCCCCGCTGAGACAAAGGCCCGAAGATGTAGGCAATCTTGTCGAACTCCGTTAATAACCTTGTTGTGATGGTTTGTTGTTCTTTATGATTATATTCTGATCTGCATTTCTTTATCATGGTTTCAATAATCTCTCATTAAGTTCTTCTTGTTTCCTTAATTCCTAAATGGTAATGGAACACATGCTTAAAACTTAACCAACTCTTTAAGGATCATTTTCAGATGAAGTGATATCATAGAAAGTTGACAGTTGGTTGTTTGAGTTTGCATGATTACCATGGAAAAGATAAGTTGTGGTGAAGGTGAGCTTGTAGAAGGGGATCCTGATATTGGATCGAGAAAGAGGACTTCTCAAAGTGAGAAGATGGCATCTGAAGAAGGAATGTCTTGGAACAAGATAGAGTTGCAAAAGACTTTATTCACCATGTCTGAGATGGTAAAGTTATTATATGATGATTACTTGGAATAGAAGAGGAATTTACAAGGGGAATCGTCAAAACAAGACAAAAGTGAAGAAGGAGAGGACCCTCCTAAACCTCCTCCTTCACCTCCTTCATCTCCATCATCTTCTTCTTCTTCTTCAATTACAAGTGCAACTTCTACCGCAAGAAAACATTCCCATAAACGTAAACATGATATGCCATTACTTAAGCTTGATGTGAAATTTGAATTGCCTATGTATGATGGTGAAGTCAAGGATGAGAGGATTGATAATTGGGTCATACAGATGGAAGTTTATTGGAGTGTGCAACAAATAAAGGATGAGGCAACCCAAATCAAGTTGGCATTGGTTCGTCTTGTAGGCACAACACTCATCTGGTAGCAGAGTAAGTTGCAACATGATACACATCAAGTTGGTAATGTATTTCCATCATGGCAAGATTTTGTTTTTGCATTTAGAAAGCAATTTTATCCTTTGGGTTATAAAGAGAAGGATTTAATTGAATGAAAAATTCTTAAACTAAGAACAGGACAAACAATGCAAGAATACACAGAGGAATTTCGTAAGATGGAATTAATGTCAAATATTCCATTACATATGCAAGAAAATATTATGAACCATATAGGATGTTTACGTGCACATATTTGTAACACTGGATTTATGTTTGGACCTACTAATATTGATGAGGTTTATGTTCAAGCAACGTATATTGAAGCAGGGAAAATAGGAGTTGGTGTATCAGGGGAATCGTCTTCAAGGAAAGAAGACAAAAGAAAGGGGAATGGAAAGAAAAATAATTCAGTGACAATGAAGGAAGGGAAGCTCTCTTGCAAGCATTGCAAGAAAGAAGGGAATGATGATGACCATTGCTGGAAATTGCATCCAGAGAAGAGACCGAAATGGTTCAAAGAGAGGAAAGGAAGGCAAACAGTTGCAACAACAACACGGCCAACATACTTGGGGTATGATTAAGGTGATGAGACTAAAATCACAACAGTTGGTTTGACAGGTAAAATTGGTGATGGATATGATTCTAGAAGCAAGTTGTTTCACATAAGGGTCATAATGAAACATATTAATATCAACACATTGATAGATAGTGGATCTCAATATAACTTGATTTCATAGGAAGTGGTTAAACAATTGGGATTGACAACTAAGCTACATCATAAACCTTACTCACTTAAATGGATAAACAACAATCATAAATTGCACATAACAAAGCAATGCACTTTAAAGTTTGCAATTTCATCAAAGTTTGTGGATGAAGTAACGTGTGATGTGGTTCCTCTAAATGAATGTGGAATGGTCTTAGGAAGCCATTTTTGTATGATCGCAAAGCAATCTTCTACAAGGAACATAATCAATATCACCTAACTAAAGAAGGCAATGAATATGTTGTACATGCTCATCACATAAAAACAAATTGATCTCTTCAAACAGTGGAACAATTAAGGAAGGAAGCTTATGCAAGCAACACACATGTAATTGTGCCAAGTAAAGCAATTGATCTTAAGCATGAACATGATATGGTTGTCGAATGGAAATTCAATCATACTTTGCTTCAATATAAGCTAATATTGTGCAAGCACATCAAACATATTAGCTCATTTGCAATCATATTTATGATGTTATCGTTGCTAATGTTTTCAACGTGGATGGTAGTGGCTTCAATAAGATGTGAATGAGTTCAAGTGACTAACAATATGCTTTTAGTTTTAATGGTTGTTTTGCATTTGATTATGATGTGATAGGTGCACATGATAGAGTTTAAAGACAAAGGAAAAATGGGGTGGCCTATCCCACACTTGATGAATGGTTAATATCATTTTGGAGGACCAAAAGGTCTTAGTGGGGAGGCATGATCCAAAATGGATCCAAGAAGGCCTAAAATAAAAGTTCTCATAATCGGAAAAAACCAACGACATTGCATCGGGCTCGTCGTTCCGATTTCTTCCATATATTTTTTTCCAAAAATGGATACCGTATGCGAAAGTTATTGCGTTCTGATTGATTTCCCAAATAGACAAAAAAATCAAATGGTCAAAGTCAATAAGTTGTACTATTTACATCAGTAGTATGACAGGTGATGTCAACATGATGTCAGCAGGTACACGTGGCAACACGAGAAGCTGACATGCGTCACTCGTTTTTGGCATTTTTCTCGGGCTTATGTGGACCAATCAAAAACTAACACATGTCATTGTACGGATGTGAGACGTGGTTGTACGAAACACTGACGTGGCCCAATGATAAGCCGACACATGGAAGTACAGACGACAGGTGGCTATATGGATGCTGACGTGGCAGGGTGACTGGGCAGTAAGGATGTTGATGTGGCAGGGTGACTGGGTAGTAAGGATGTTGATGTGGCAGCTAACCTGGTAGTACAGATGATGACATGGAATGACACATGGTTATACAACAGTGACATGGCACAACACGTGGATGTATGACAATGACATGGTATTTGACTGTGCATGTTGACTGGGTTGCTGACTGTGTGGTGACTGGACCGTACGTGTGAACCACAGGGTGACATGTGGCCCAATCAAAGAGTGCCATGTGGCACCCTAGATTTTTCCAATATTGGCTGGATAAAAATAATTGTTCCACCTCCAGGGGATTCGAACCCTTGACGTCCAAGATGAGCAACGGACTAAAAACCTTGGGCTAACCAAAAGGGCACATTTGGTGCTTGTTTTAACAAATGGCGATATATGTATTTAAGTTGTAGTTGGTGTGCGATTTTTGGGATAGGCCCCGGTCAGTGAGGGGCTAGCCTACGACTAGGGCTAAGAACCAGGGGTCAGCACCATGGAGTTGGGTGCATGGAGAGTTAACACCTGGACACATGGCCATGTGCATATGACATGGACCGAAAGTTAGGGGTCCAATGCGTCGGCACTTAGCCATTGGCCATATGGCATGCTCCATATGACCAGGAGCCCCAAAGAAAAGGGGTTGTGCCCAGAGTTTTTGCCAATATGGGTTTTAAACTATATAATAAGATTTCTTTATGATTTTATGCTGATTTAGCAGAATTTTCCCCATTTTTGGGGGATCTGGAGCCCGATTTGAGGCCAAATATTGGGAGGAAGTTGGGATAGGATCACCAACTCAAATCCTATATAAATCAAAGGTTTTTGACAGACCGGGAGGTTCAAAATAGCAGAATTATGATGAGTTTGTGAAGCTTGAAGCCATTTTTATGCAGAGAAGCCATTGAGGAAGCAAACTTTGGAGGCCAATTCCGGGAGCTATGTTCAAACGTTTTCAGTGTCGTTAGTTGTGTTGGATTCTTGAGGTCGAGCAAGACACAACCATACCAGTTTGTAATCCTTTTGATATATTTCTAATGTACTTTTGAAGCATTGAAGAGAAATAAGAAAGCCTCCCCCACTGAGACAAAGGTCTGAAGACGTAGGCAATCTTGTAGAACTTCATTAACAACCTTGTTGTTATGGTTTGTTGTTATTTATGCTTATATTCTAATATGCATTTCTTTATGTTGGCTGCAATAATATCTCATTAAGTTCTTCTTCTTTCCTTAATTCCTAAATGGTAATGGAACACATGCTTAAAACTTAACCAAGCCTTTAAAGATCATTTTCGGATCAAGTGGTATCAAAGCAGGTTGACATTTGGTTGTTTGAGTTTTCATTTGGACTAACAACCTTGGGCTAACTAGAAGGGCACATTTGGTGCTTGTTTTAACAAATGGCGATATATGTATTTAAGTTGCAATTGGTGTGCGATTTTAGGGATAGGCCCTTGTCGGTGGGGGGCTAGCCCACGACCAGGGCTAAGAACCAGGGGTTAGCACCATGGAGTTGGGCACAAGGAGAGTTAGAACCTGGACACATGCCCACGTGCATATGACTTGGACCAAAAGTTAGGGAGCCAACGTGCCAACACTTAGCCCTTGGCCATATGGTGCACTCCATATGACCAGGAGCTCGAGAGAAAAGGGATTGCGCCCAAATTCTTCTGACAATATGGGTTTTAAACTATATAATACGATTTCATTATGATTTTTATGCTAATTTAGGAGGATTTTGCCCATTTTGGGGGGATCTGGAGCCAGATTTGAGGCCAAATATTGGGAGGAAGTTGGGATAGGATCACCAACTCAAATCCTATATAAATCAGAGGTTTTTGATAGACCAGGAGGTTCAGAATAGCAGAATGATGATGAGTTTATGAAGCTTGAAGCCATTTTTATGTAGGGAAGCCATTGAGGAAGCAAATTTTGGAGGCCAATTCCGGGAGCTACATTCAACCTTTTTCAGTGTCGTCAATTGTGTTGGATTCTTGAGGTCGAGCAGAACATAGCCAGACTAGTTTGTAATCATTTTGATACATTTATGATGTACTTTTGAAGCATTGAAGATAAATAAGAAAGCCTCCCCCACTGAGACAAAGGCCCGAAGACATAGGCAATCTTGTCGAACTTTGTTAACAACCTTGTTGTTATGGTTTGTTGTTCTTTATGCTTATATTCTGATTTTCATTTCTTTATGATGGCTGCAATAATATCTCATTAATTTCTTCTTCTTTCCTTAATTCCTAAATGGTAATGGAACACATGCTTAAAACTTAACCAAGTCTTTAAAGATCATTTTCAGATCACATATGGACATCATTTTCACACATAAGATGTCGATGATACACACATGACACAAGACTATGGAGTGGAAGTTGAGTTTGACCAATCTAGTCGTGTTAGCCACCATGATCAAAACACCATACATGGGAAGTTAGGTTACGTCAGAAATATACAAGAGATCATTCGAGTGGACTTCTCTTCTTTCCAATGTGTTATTTTTAGGTGCAAGTGGTGGGACACCTTTGATCAGAATAATGTAAAGGAAGATCGTGATAGTGGGATGATATGTATCAGCTCTAAAAATATGTGGGATGAAGCTAAGGAGCCTTATGTTTTCCAAAAACACTGCAACCAAGTGTTTTTTTACCCAAATGTGTTGGATAGGGATTGGTAGTTTGTATTAAGACACAACCCTAGATCAAAACATATTTTTGAGAACAACAGTTTTATCATGCCAAGCGAGGAAGATAATGAGTGTGATGACAATAGAGAGTGATATGTACATGTTTTATTTCATCTTTAATATTGCTTTTGTATATCTTTGTTATATTCTTTATTTCTCTAATTATATTGTTTTTTATCCATCTTCTGACAGAGGAAATGTAAAGTTAATTATAACAAATATTTGAACAATTTTAGTTGGTTAACAGTCAGTTTGATGTGTATTGTGTTTTTCTTTCAAATTCTTTGTGATTGCATGGAACTATTGTTATTTGAACATATTTATATATTGTTTCATATATTTAAAAATGTTTCATGTTCTTTAAGTATTTCGAATTGTGAAATCTTGAAAAATGTTAAATGTCCAGTTGAACTTTTAATGAGATATGAAATTCTATTTTTTATGTTGATATAATTAGATGTAATGATATGGTTGATATGCATGTTTAATAGTACAACATTTTTGAGGATATGTTAACATGATGATTCAAAACCAAGTTTATGTTCATTTATTTTGTAGATTTAAAAGTAAGATTAACAAAAAAATGTGGTTTATAATTTAAAAATTAAATTTATAACATGATTTTGTGATAATTTGGTTTTTAATTAAAGTAGTGTTTGTTAGTTTACATAATTTTATCATTGCTTTTGAAAATATTTATAAAATTATGCTCCCAATGTTGAGTAAAACCACAATTAATGAAGTAATATTTTAAAGTTTGATAGAAATCAACTTATGAAATAGTGACAAAAATAACAATAGGAAGATTTGCATCCATAAAATTTTAAAGCCAATAGAATGCTTATCATTGGAGATCATACTTTTTTATAATAACATTTTTTAGTGTAGAAGAGTCTATTAAAAAAGAGTACCTATTACAATGAAAAATAATATTTATTCATATGTAATTTGTTTTTTGAAAAAAAAAAAGTTAGAATGAGTATGTATAATGAACTATCTATGAAAATATAGTTTCAATTTTATAATTATAGTTTCAACCATATTGAACTTGGTAATTTATAAAAATAAACATGATGATGATAACCTACTTATAACAAACATATTTAACATCTAAAATACACATGTATATTCGCTAGCTAACATCTAATTATGTCTACCTCTAGCACATATAAATGTCATTAATTAGCTAGCACACATATATAATAATTTAACATGCTATCATCATTGTGATCACATCTAACAAAAGACAAGCATTTTCTAACATCATCATCACACACATATAACAAGCATCATTTAACATACACATCTATCAAGCACATTTAACATTAAACATATCTAACATGACCTAAAACTGTACACATCAACATCAACATATAAATTAATTAAGTATATCATCATGATCAACATGAAAAATGCATGTCTAATGAACAATGTTATAACATAAACATCTATCAAGCACATTTAACATCCAAATCTAACATGACCTAACAATATACACATCAACATCAACATATAAATTAAGTACATCATCAACATGATCAATAGAAAAAAAACATTAGATATATATATATATATATATATATATATATATATATATATATACCATGGACAAGTCAAATAAATGTTATAACATATCTGGTCCAACCGGTGGGATAATCTACATTTCTACAACAATAGTGGAGGCTTGGTCTATAGTGGAAGATAATGGATTATGAATAGGTCATGCCTACTCATCTAGGTGAAGTGAAAGAGGAAGATGAGGAATAGGTCTAGCATGCTCACCTAGATGAGATGAAAGAGGAAGAAGAGGAATAGGTTTGGCATGCTCATCTAGGTGAGGTGAAAGAGGAGGATGAGGAATAGGTTCGAAATGCTCATCTAGGTGAGGTGAAAGAGGAGAAGGAGGAATATGTGTTGCCTCCTCATGATCTAGGTGAGGTGAAGGAGGAGGAGGAGTATGTGGAGAAGGATGATCACGACCACCCTCATAAATCGATGGGGTAATGGACGAATAGGTCATATTGGAAGAAGAGTTGTTCCTATCATCAAGAGCCCTCCTCGTTACTAGTAGCTTGGCAACTCCGACAATATGAATCATAAGAGGCATCAAATCACGTGACATCTCTCTCCAAATATCCAAGAGCATAGGATCTTCCCTGATGTCTCGCATAAGGGCATGGAAGACTCCCACCTCAGTCAAAATTCCAGAGAGTCGGTCACCCAACTCCAACCTGAATCAGGTACCGGGCCTACGGTGCATGTCGTTAGGCATCTTCTCTCGAGGAACTTGATCCACCGCGCCCTCGGGAATCATCTCCTCATCATCATTAGTTGGGGGAGGAGGCACATCCCCAATGAAAGTTCCAATATCTGCAAAATATATAATACATAACAATAATTACATAGTTAATTCATTAAATAATTTAATAAAACAAGTTAAAGAATGTGTTAGAAATAATTTTATTCTAATTAAGTAAGAAAATAAAATGAAACTATATTAATTTAAACAAAACACTAATATTAACTCTATCATCTGGTGTGAAGAGGATGTTCGAACATCCTCTCCAATCCAAATATGCATAAGGACGCAACACCATGACGAACATGTGATTTTTTGCACTACCTAGTATCCCTAATGCATCGGGTGAAATCTTGGTCGGAAACTTTGACTGACCCCTCTTGGGAATCATCTCCCCCCACATGTGCATCTGCACATGATTCCTTGATCTAATGGGTTGATGGACAAAATTCAGCCTCATCTCTAGAAACCTCTCAAAAAATAAGCAAAACAGCTCTAAGGAAAAAGGGAAATTTGACCTCCCATGTATCATAACACGACATTTATCGAGCGTTATACAGAAATGCCGCAAAAAAATGGAAAACCATATGATACACTGTGGCCTCTGTACCAACGAATCAAAATAATACAAAAGAGGGAAGCTAATTTGCTACCCATCACTGGTAAAGTGGGTTATGATAGTCACTAAGAGTGAGAGGCACCTAACCTCCTCTACTCCAAAAGAGGCGATTTTCAGTTGTCCACCAGACACCTGAAAATTAGTTGGGGATAGTACATCAACCCCGATATATCATTCAGAATACATGATTTGAATCTCACCAGCAACACCTAATAGGACATCTGGGAACTGGGGAAAATCCTCCCCTCTCCTGCATAGCCCAGTGATAAATTAAATATCCTCCTTAATGGGATGGTACCGTTGATCCAGACCCACACGGAAAGTTTGTCAATGGACATCCCATCGACGGAATAGATGCACCAACAACCCAAAGTTCCCTTTAAGGGATGTAGCCTCCTCATAGTACTTAAGGAGGCCTGCATCCCTCAAGAGAACATGAATCATTGTAGTAATAGGGTGAGGGTACAAATCCCTCTCCCTCTCTCTTGCCTCTCATTCCCATACAACATTGTACATGTCCACCCTCTGCTCCTACTGTTGATTTTTCTCTCTCCGCTCACGTCTCTGCATGATTAACATATGAAATACATCAACCTCACTCATACATAAAACATAAAAAAAATCTATTCAATGGTAAATTTATATATAAATACAGAAAAATAACTTCCTTCAAAAAATAAGTTAATTGCATTAACGGTGCACCCAAAAAATAGTCATGAATCATCGACGGTGCGCATATAGATATTGTGAGCACCGTTCACGGAGCGTTAGTGTCAACTAACGTACTGAACAAAATATATTCTACTATGTTATGCGGTGCGTTGGAAAATAGTATCGCACCGGGGCGCTACACTACAACACATACGCCTCGATGCATTACATTTATCCTATGCACGGTTTAAAAAAAAACAAATTAAAATCTTAACGCACATAAACAATTATTTAGAAATTAGAAAAAGCATGGTGCGTATATTCTCACTACACACACCGGTGTGTGTAACGAATGTCAACGTACTATCACATAAACGTTTCCAAATTTTCGAGTACAGAACTTTTTGCGGTGCATTCTGATCGTTACTATTGCACCGTGTACGGTGCCACCAAAAAGTTTATGGGGTGCACCACAACACAATGTTACATTTCTTAGCAGTGCATTTGGTAAACATGAACTCCTCGGTGCGCACGTTTAGCAACACACTGCGTAAAAAAATATCTAATAAGGGCGGTGCATCATGTACTTTAACGACCCGACACGTTATATGTACTGTGATGCACCACCCCACCAGTTATATGATTTTCTTCGGTGCATCGTTAAATGGGCGCACCAATGCGTTTATTTTTACCAACACACCGTTGAGAAAGGTAACAAGGTACGCGGTGCGCCCTGTAAATTTACAGGTCGCACCATAGGCGGTGCGAGTCGAGCGCTTCGAATGCACCGCACATTTTTTTTTTTTTTTACACTTCAAATTTCACTCAATTTTAAATTTTAATGCGGTGAAAACTTAAGTTATGAAGAAACAAGGAAATTACCTGGACATTTTGTCATTTTCAAGGCATGGTTGCGACGTACTAAAAAAAATTGAATTTTCCCACCATTTGGAAAAATTCAAAATTCATGCACAGAGAAACAAACGAAAGGAAGGCAAACAAGGAAAGCATCGATGGAAGGGTGCTTCAAATAGGCAAAGGTTGCACCAATGCTTTTGAGCTCTACATCACTGAAAATGGTAAAATAATTTTTACTGTCATTAATTTTTCTTATAAAGCCCTGTTTCGGTATGCCTAATGAACAATTGCACTAAGGCGTACATGTTTAATGAGCACATCGGTTATATTTAAAAAAAAAAAACAGTCGTAGAACGGTGCACATGTTTTTGGGCACGCGTGTGCACCAGTGTGTTTACTACTACATAGTGCACCATCGTATATTTTTTGAAAAATGCAATGGTGCGAAAGTTTTTATTTAAGCATGACACGATGTGGTATAATAATAGATGCCCCGGTGCGACCAATTTTACATAGAGCACCATGTAAATTTGGAAATTAACCCTAACACGATGTTCCATATTAGAGCATTGGTGTTCATCGATGCATGTGATACAATGGAGTGCAACGTAATATATTTCTTGACACAATCCTACATTAGTGCTTAAATGTTTTTTATTTAACCATATAACGATGCTCTCTACTAATAGCACACCGTTGCTTCCAGTTTTACATTACGCACTGGAGTTTTTTTAAATATTGCTATTACGGTACATCATTATTTTCCGATGCATCATTATTTCCGTAGCACACGAGATAATATTTTTCTATATTTGAAATAACCCTGCTACGGTGCGCAAGTTTTGAGGGAACTAATGCACCTATTGTATAAAATGCACCGGTGCGTTATGTACTTATAAAATCACGAGCTTAAAATCATCTGCTAAAACCTCCGCCTGCTTGCCTCTGCTAGTATCATCCTCTATAAACATATTTTGGGGTTATTTTTATAGAAGTGTCTGCAAGAACTTCCACTAGAGAGTCTTTTCCTTGTAGTGTTCCAAACTGGGACCTGCCACTAAAATGGCCTTGCAAATCAATTCCTTCAATTTTTTCAACCAATAAAGTATTGATATAGATGACAAATTGTATGATGATCCAATCTAGATCATACATCCCTATTTAGAGAGCCTTTTTCTACCCAAAATATTTATTGAATGAGGTGAAGAAATTTTCCCTCTACCTTCTCTCTAAAGTACCATTTTTCCTTTCCTGGAAGTTGTCCTTTCAACCCAATCTACAAAAGGTCATGCTACCCCTGTCTTGTAGTTTTGGACCTCTTCTACAAAACTGTATATTTTTCCAACTATGTTTTAGCTTTTGGTGATAAGTGCTCTATGGTTGGTAGTACCTACTCCTCGGTTTCCTAATCCAACATGGACGGCTCATAGACTTGCAGTTTCTCCACATTCACTATTGAGTAAATGCACATGTCTGGTGACAGTTTGAGTCTGTAGGCATTGTCACCCACCTTCTTTAATACCGAAAAAGGGCCATACCGTGGAGCCTTAATCTTCTTACCAGGACCTTGTAGTCTTTTCATGTTCAGTTATAACCAAACTTTGTCTCCCACTTTGAATGTATTCTCAGTTCTATGTTGATCATGTTTGGCCTTATACTTTTGTTGTGACTTCTTCAACACATTTTGTACTTGCAAATGGACATGTCTAATCTTTTCAAAAAACCTCTTTGCTCTCAAAGCTTCCCCTGTGATGTCTTCCCTCACTACTCTTTATTGTCCATATGAAACATCCAAGGGCGAAGGTGGAAAATACCCAAAGCAAGTTTCAAAATGGGAATTACTAGTAGAAGTGTGGATCACCCTCTTATAAGAGTGTTGAATATAGATCAAATTTCCATCCCAGATCTTCAAATGATTCTTATTGTAACCCCTTAAAAGTTTCACCAAATTCCTATTGACAAACCAAATGGCATGACCAACCATTCATACAAACATTTCCTTGCCTTGAAGGTGGTATTCTAGGTGTCTTCTTCTTGGACATGTATTGGGTGGTATCCTAATTTGAGATCCAACTTGGTGAAGTACTTGGCATGTTGCAAATGGTCTAACAAATCATCGATCCTAGGCAAAGGGTATTGATTCTCGAGTGTAATCTTGTTCAAATCACTATAGTTGATACACATTTTACAAGTCCCATACTTATTGAGTATGATGATGATAGGTGAACCACAAGGTGAGGTGATTGGTTGAATTACTCTTTGATCCAGTATCTACTGCAAATATTTATTCACTTCATCCACTTCCAGAGCAGACTATCTATACAACCCAATATTTAGTAATGGGGAGTAAGATAACAACTGTATCTTGTGCTCCACTTCCCTCTTAGATGGTGATCCTTTAGGCTCCCGGAACACTCCTTTGTATGCCTGTAACAACTCCTCCAGCTATTGTTTCTTCTTTTTAGTACATCCCTCTAGGTATGCCTTTACTCATACCAATTCATCACCCACCTGACTCTCTTGCAACAAAAACAAAACATGTTTCTTACTTGAACTAGTCAACTTTTTGGCTTGGTTGGCACTTAGCAATGAGATATTCGATTTACATTTATGTGTATTGACGATGAAATATTTCCCATCCTTGATCGGGTAGTGTTGATTTTCTCTCCACATGAAGGTTACATCCCTCATATACATGTAGAGGCTTCCAAACACTACACTAAAGATGTCAAGGGGTACTACATCTAACTGCACTTCATCAATAAAATATACACTTACACCAACTTTGATATTACAATGTTTCGTGACCTTGATATATCAATCCTTGTTTACCCACCCCGGTGGATATGGGATAGGATGATCATGAACCTCCAACCCAATATTGTTGACCATATCAATTGTTATGATATTGGCATGTGAACCAGAATCGAATAGAGCATATATCTTGGTCTTCTTGACATGGATCTTGATATGGAATAGTTTTTTCATCTCGTTCTCTTCCTTCTGATGAAGGCTACTAAGATTCACCTCCTTCTGCACTAAAGTGATGGAAATATCCTCATCCACATATGATTTTCTTTCTACCTGATTGCTTGAAATTGTGGCTAGAAGGTTCTTCTTCTTGGCATCCTCCTTACGATTCTTAGGGTTTAGCTATGGATGTAGTTTCCAACACTTTTCTTCAGTGTGATCATCGATATTGCAATGGTTACTTGGATCATTTCATTGATGTGCATTGGTTTCCATCTTATTGTCTTTCCCTTTCCACTTCTTCTTCCCTTCCTTGGAAGCCTCTTGGTGGTATTATTGCTTGGAACTACCTGTTGTCCTTTCTTTTGGTCTATATTTTCCAGATGTTTTGCTTGCACAAAAGCCTCATTAATTGTATTGGGCTTGAATTCCATCACTTTCTTTCAAAAATGACTTTGTAGACCCCCCAAATACTTGAGGAGTACATCTTGGTTCTTGGGAAAGATACCCAACATGATAGCCATCTTTCTGAATTCGATGGTGTATTCTTGCTCACTCTGCTTATGCCTTTGCCTAAAGTAATGCCAACAAATCCATTGGTCCTTTACATACCCAATAGGGTAGAACTGAGACTTAATCAAGTTTTTGAAATCCTCCCACTTAGTTACAGGCGGATCATTGTCCAACCTAAGTGTCTCGCGTGAATTTTCATCCAAGTTAATGCATGGCCCTCTAATTTTAGTCAGGAAAACAAAATCTTATGCTCCTCATCTATATTGTGAACAATTGATGCAACCAATGATTCAACTTTAATGCATCAATATTACCTTGGTATGGCTTGATATCTACTTTCGCTTCCATTTTAAATAAAGATTGTGAAGGGGTAATGGCACTGGAAATTGGTTGCTCTTTCTCGGGCTCTTTCATCGATTCCTTTTATGGGTCTTCATTTTCTCTCGTCTTCCCCTCTAATCGGATCTTTGAATTATAGCCTACATTCTCCCTGAATGGTCCAAGCTTGCTTGCTAGAGCCACCATGAGGAGGGTCGTATTGCAAGAGATATCATATACTTTCTCTACTATCCTCTCAAATCTCTCTTTTGCTAGATCTTGAGGGTTGTTGTGAACAAACTCATTTTCCATGGCTAGGGTTTCACAACTTTCTTCTTAAGACAATTCCTAGATCCTGCAAATTTCCACAAATACCCCAAATAAAACTACTCTGATACCAATATGATCTAAAAAATGTTGTGGATATTCCACTGGAACAACTCATCATGATAGATATTATAATTTTCCGAAATCTTAGACTATGCAAACTAATTTTCCTTAGATCACATATTTATTAATTATTACCTTTGTTTGAATTTATGAAAATAATTGAATACAAAAATGAAATAACATGAAAAATATACACAATGTCCACACTATTGAACATAAGATGTATCCTAGGAAACCTAATACGGGAGAAACCCATCTAGAAGGTGAGGCCTATGCTATGTTCTCTTTTCTTTTTTTATGGAAAGCAAGTACGAAGAAATAGGCACTCACTATGGAGTTCCCTTTGAAATTATGGCCTAAACGACTACTATAGAATCTCCTGCCTCTTTTGTTATTCTCTCCAAATGGCACTCCTTGGATTCTCTACTCCTATGGAAAAAGTACAATACAAAAGAATGGAACCCTTTCTCCTCCTAGCAACCTGGTATTCAACATATCTCGATCGCCATTTAGGGTTAGGGTGTTGACTTCCTCAACCCCCAATTAGTGATCAGGATTAGTGATCTGGTGGTTTTGGGATGACCAAAAACTGAATGGCTAGTAGAAGATGATGTCTTCTACTAAATGGTGGTGGTGGTTTAAGGTAGACTACCAACCAATCTAGTGGTTTACGGATGGCCACAAACTCTGGAACTTGGCTCTAGGGCTCAACGGTTCCTAGAACATTTCTTAAGTTAGATAGAATTTGGAAGTTAAGGTCTTCTTCAAATCAGAGGTGTTATCGAATGTTTGTTTAAAGATGACCATAAACTATTCTCTAGCAGAAGTTGAAAGTCTTCTACTAAGTGGAGGTTTAAGGAAAACCACAAACCGTTGTTTAGAAGTTGTAATTCTTCTACTAAATATTAGTTTAAGGAAAACCACAAACCCAATCATGCTTTATTGCCGTGCTTTCTTGTTGTTTCTCAATTGATAGGTCTTTGAAACTTGAATCATGATTGTCAATAGTTGATGTTGACGTTCCCCCCATGTTAGGTATAAGGTGATAAAATAAAAATCTTTTTACTACAAGATGCATCAATACTCGAGAGTGAATTCTACAGTATGAATGAGATATATTCTTGGCTATTAATGGTCATCACCAAGAAGTCATCCACCCATAGTGGTTCTTTACTCTTGTATATTTCTAGCATTTGGAACACCTATTTGAAGGATGGTTGTGCTTTCTGAAATGCTCACAAGGATGAAGATCAAAACATTGATCTTCCATGTGGTCAACTCACTGACAATGTTGACATTTTAGAATCTTCTCTTAACTAAAACAGGTCAATATGAACCTTCTTGTAGCAATCCAACACTCTGGAACTGGATTGTTTGGTATAATTCAGAATATGAAAGGTGACTTCCTTTTCATACTTGATATTGGTTATGTGCTTATTGTTCATGATTTCTTCACAAGGTCTAATGATTGGCTTGGAAAGAGGAAGTTGAACTTCATTTGCATTCATATCTGAAGTTGGCTCACTGAGTTGTTTCTATAGTGATCGTTGATCTTTTGTTGGTTGCTGATAAGAATCATTCTCAAATTCAAAAACAGAATTGCTCTGAACAAGGACTAGTTCAGAATTATGATTCTTTTGTTGTATTTCTTTTTGTTGGAGTTGTGATTCGAGTTGAAGAAATTCGATTTTGTCCTACGAATCTTGTAAACAGGTTAGAACATTGATGATAATTTCTATGTCAATTGTGACTATATTGTCCATAGAAGAGAGTATTGGATTGTTCAGTAACTCTAATAGGTCATCAATTTGAGCCATGTCTTAGAACTCATAGGGTTTCTTGTAACTCCACCCTTTAACAATCATACTCAACAAATGAAGGGTGCCAACTTCTACTAAAAATGTCCCTGTTTAAAATGCCATTAAACTTAATTTCAAAAAAGGTACAAGTAAACTTACAAAATTACTATTTGCATGTTGGAATTGAAGTGATCTTCATGATTGAATGTGTTGTTGCTTGTTCTCCAAAGAACCACAAACTTCTTTGTCTTCTTTTGAAGAGCTTAGCACTAGCATAGACTGAACGTTTTCCCTTGCAAAAGAAAAATATTCAAGACTGTAAAATCGATTCAATATTTAATCCCAGTGAGAACTTTTCGGATTCAAACCAAATCTTAAATGGACCATTAGGTTCGTTTGGGAAATATCCAGCTGTAGATTCTCTTTTTTTCTTTGAGCGATGATGTGAAGAAAGAAAAGAAGACTAAAGGACCCGAAGGAGAATCTATTGTCACTCGGGAAGATGTACCAACCAATCCAAGTCACCCTCACAGGGAACTTGTGTTGTTTTTTTTAAACAAGAAGAACGAACCTCAACTCCACAAAGGTCAAGTACTCTCAAAGTTTGAATGACTCTTACTGTGGTTCGGCTCCGACAGTGGTCGCACGCACTATGAATGAGCTAGGGTTTCACCTACATACTATGAATGACCTAGGGTTTCGTACGCACTATGAATGAGCTAGGGTTTCGCTTAGGATAGTCGACGGGCGTGATACCTGGTGGATAGTCGACGGGCGACAGGCATGGAACAGTCGACGAGCAAGATACCATGTTTGTGGAGAGAGATCATTGCCGCGTGGGTTTGCAGAGAGAGGGAGAGAATTGATTCCATTATTGGTGATTGATAGAAAGCTTTGCTGGTGTATTCCCTCAAACCCTATTTATTTCCTTCAAACAAAGCTAAAGAGTTGGAAAGAGATTGTACAATTCATAGAATAATAGCTGAAAACCGGGATTTAGCAGAAAACAACAAAGTTCTGAAGGAGCAAGTGTCATTGCTACAAGAAGCTCTTCGAATGGGGAAAACATAATGGCAACGCATGAAAGCGGAAATGCAAAACATGAAGAAAAATGCAGTGGAGAATACAGAGGTGATGAATGCGAAGCCATCTCAGGATAAAGGGAAA